>ONZQ02000014.1:536894-619240 GCA_900312665.1 Cephalotrichum gorgonifer | reverse complement strand
ATCAAATGCGGTGTGAACTTCCCATCCCTCCCGCTCAAAAGAACCCCCCCCCTTTTTCCCCCTTCTCCTCTTTTAGAACCCAGTTTTTTTGAATCCCTATTTTACCTCTTAAGAAGAATGTACCTTGAAAGTTCCCAGGCATCCGCGGTTGGTTTTTTTTCCCCCTCTTTCACATCGTATCCACTCCATGGTGGACGACGATGGAAGGAAAAGTCCTGTTTAGGGCTTACTCGGCCTTGACGGCCTCCTCCTTGGGCTCCTCCTTGGGAGACTCGGACTTGCCGTTGGTGGCCTCAGCAGCTTCCTCGGCCTCGAGGCGAGCGATCTCCTTCTTCGCCTTCTCAATGTTCTAGAATCGAGGCGTGTTAGTCCACCTTGAAGATCAAACATAGGGAGGGGAGGATAGTTAGAAATGAAAATAGGCGTACCTTCTGAGTCTGAGCCGTCTGGCCGGCCTTCCACTCCGCCAGCTTGGCCTGAACCTTCTCAACGACGGCGGGGACATCGGCCGAGCTCATGGGCGGGTCGATGTTCAGGAACGCGCAATCCTGCACCACCGAGGGAGGGCAGTTGAACTTGCTCGAGGCGCTCGCCGCCTCACCGCGGGTCTTCTTGCCCTTCTTGCCCTTCTTCACGGGGGCAAGGTAGTCGTCGTCGCGGTCCTCCTTGCGGGCGAGCTTCATGCCCTTGGGCGCGGAGTCCTCGACGGTGCGCTGCGCCTGGGCCGCAAGGCCGCTAGCGGCGAGCAGGGGCGCCCTATCGGAGGCGGGCGCGGCCGAGGGGTCGAGGAACTTGAGGAGGCTGCTGGCGCGGCGAATCTCCTCGAGGAAGGCAGGGTCGGAAGCCTCCTCGAGGAGCCTCTCGGCCTCGGCCTTCTTGCGCTCCTTGTTGAAGCGCTCGCGCTCGGCGCGCTGCCTCTCGCGCGCCTTCTCCTTCGCCTCGCGCTCCCAGGCCGCGAATGCGCGCTTCTGCCCGTAGAAGTCGTCTTTGATCTTCTTGATGGCGCTGAACGTGGCGTCCTGTTCGGCCTTCAGGCGCGACCGCTCGTCCCGGAGGGCGCCGAGGCTCTTGTAAGCCTCGTCGGCCTCGGCCTTGATCACGTCGAGCTCCTTCTGAAGGACGTTGTACTTCTCGCTCAGGGCCTTCTGCTCGGGGTCCTCGGCGCCATCCTTGATCTCCTTTATCTTGGCCTTGAGCTGGTCGATCTGCTTCTGGCCGTCGTCGAACGTCGAGAAGGTCTTGCGCTGCTTGGTCATGGCCGAGATCTCGCTGAGGAGCTTCTTCTCCTCGACAATCTTGAGGGTGCCAGAGTCGACGAGGCGCTTCTTCTCCGCCATCTGGTTGTCAAGATCCTCGACGCTCTTGTAGGACACCTTGGCGCGGGCCGTCTTCTGCTCGGCGATGCGGCTCTTGAGCTGCTCGTCGAGGCGCTTGATCTGGTCGAACTTGGTGGCGCGGGCGTTCTTGAAACCGGCCTGCTTCTGGCGGATCTCGGTGAGCTGGGCGATGAGCTCCTGGCGGCGCTTCTGCGCGGGGCTCGCCTGCTCCTTGTTGCGGTTGGGCTGGGCGAGCTCGATCTTGTCCTTGATGGCGTTCTGTAGCCGGGTCAGCAGTAGTTCGGCGTCAATGGCGTTCAGCCCCATTGGCACAAAAAATGTCCGGGGACAGGGGCAGCAGCGGGAGCTGCATTCGTGGATAACAGATGTTAACAACATACAAACTTGACCATCACAGCCTTGTGCTCCTTCTCAGCCTGCTCTAGGGCCTTCTTATAGGCATCCTCATCGGGCTTCGCGGGCTTGACATTCTTCTCCACAGCCGGGGCGGCATCGCCGTTGGCGTTCGCAGGCGTGGGAGCCTTTGTGGCAGCGTCGGCAGACATTGTGAGTGTGGAGGTGAACGGGACACTGGGAGGAATGTCTCTGAGAAGAGTGTGGAAACCCGAAGAAGTGGGGGAGAAGGGGGAAGAGGGGGAATGTGGAGGCAATTTATGGGGTGAGGGAGCGAGGCAGGATAAACCCCGAATGCGGTCGATGTTGAAAAAAATGGTCGTTATGAGACTGGAAATATTGGGTGGAGCTGCTACCCTTAATTCGTTCTGGTGCACGGAATTATGTGTCCACTGCTGAATTAGTGGGGCAAGAGGATGTACCTTTGTACCAGCCCGTTTGCTGGTGCTTAATGTGTGCAGCTCTCTCACTCACTGTTCATGTTGACCAGGGGTACTGAGGGAAGCCATGCCCGCCTCTCTCCTCAAAGAGCTCTCTGTAGCGATCACCAGATGGTTATGAACTACTCTGGCTCATTTATTATGATAGGAGCATCCTGTAATATTCGCTGCACTTTAACCACTTGGAGCATTAGCCCTTCCGCCAGACATACTGCCCAAGGGGAAAATGAGTTGAGAGCAAACACAGGTCAGGACAAACAGACTAAGGGTTCGATGTGGTGAATCCGTTAGTTAGACTCGTCCAGCACTAAGATCATACTTAGCGGTGGCGACTCGGCGGCTCCCGCTGCCTTCTCTCCCAAACAAATGTTACCCCTATTTTGTTAGTCAGGGACGGCTCTCAGCCATGGATCCCACCTGCTGGCTTGCCTTCGCTCTCCACATACCTCTCTCTCTGCAGCTGCCGCTACTGGACCCAACGTCAATGGTTGAGAGCACTACAAGCGTTCTCTTGCGGGATCTCCCGGTCCGGTAGGCACTGTGATTAGTGCGGCGATACTGCCAGGCTAGCTGGGCCCCAGTTTGGAGAGCTGGCCGCTGCTTGGGTCTCATAGGTGAACCTGAGTACCTAGGCTCCTGCCAATTGCCATCACCTCGCCTTTCAGCATTGAAGCGAGGACTTCTTTTTTACCCTTGATGGCGCACTCTCTTCCGGTGATGATTCTCTTTCTTCCGGCGATAGCTCGCTTCCGCTAGTCGTTTGATCCTCCCATATGCCCAACGCAACCTCGAAGCCATATTTTGGTGATAGATGGGGACCGTGAACCTCATCTCGCGGATCAAGTAGCCGTGAACTCCCCAGGATTGGATTCTTACCGAAACGCAATCCATGGTTTCGGCAGTAAAGAATGAGTCAACGAGCAGGGGAAGGGCGAAGAGACTGCCGACAGGGCCGTCCCGGTGCTAAAGCCCGACTCAAAAGCTGGCGCCGGGGCGCCATGGTCAGGGATTTGGCTCTCACGAAACTCGTCCCTTCCCGTCTCAGTTAATGATTCTAGGTGCGACGAAAAGATGGCCTCATGAGATCGAACTGTCAGGTTAGGTTCCTTGGTTCACTATAAACTTGAGCCGCCACTCACCTTGAACGTGGTCCGCGCCTATCCTACACATTCCTTGGCTACCTCGCGCAAGGCGCTTCGAAGTGTTATCGTCTACAAGATGGCCTTATTCTCCTCTTATCTGGCCTCCTCCTGCTCCTCTGGGTGATACCTTTCTCCTGTTAGAGCTGTCGCCTTCTTGTTCTTCTCTCTCGTTAGATGTTGCACTCTGGCCTGGCTTGTGTCCAATCAAGGCTAGAGAGCTGGCACCTCCATCCAGGCTGCAGAGACTGTAGAGGTATGTCGCCCCTCATCGAATCTCGCAGGATAGAAGACACTGGATCTTCCCGGTAAGTTGGCATCGGGCGCTGCCACGCCGGGGCTTCTTTCGGCCGGCTGAATATCGCAAGATGTTTAACTTTGTGACATACTTGGTTACAAAGAGTAAGAGGGGCACGGGGAGCGAAATTGTGTACTGGAAGGGAATCTGAGATAGCAGAGGACAAAAAGATTGCACAGCCGATGCATGTTAGATCTGGTATAGGTACGATGGTCCCTGAAAAATGGTGTCGCGTATTGTGGCTACCCACCAGGCTTGCATTCCCGAAGATCATGAGATTAGCAGAGCGTCGTCGCCGAAGCGATCATAGCAAGAGCTACTGAGGGGGCCGTGAGGGAGGAGCTATCAAGTGGCCCATGTAAAGGAAGCTATTGAATCGGGCATGGCAGGAGCTACCGGAGCGGCTAGGGGCTACCGGAGCGGATAGGAGCTACCCAGGCGGACATGGCAGGTGCTAGTCGGTTATTGACAGACTTCCGCATGTTGCTCCGCTGGAGCCCAGCCTGAGAGAACAGAGAGATGTCAATTCATCGACCATGTGAACCTAAGATTCCACGTGACCCCCACTATTTCCACCCCACCAACACCCCACCTTCCCCCACCTATGTTTCTCTGGACCCGACCCAGCTCAGACAGTCATCGGCGGTCGCCGCGCACAGACCAGCAAGGCTGACGCGATATTTTTTCCTGTTCCTCAGCCACCAGTCTAGAACCGAGAGAGCCTATTTACTGCCCACTGCCTCCACAACCTCGCACGTAGCTTCGGCTTCCCTGAACCTCCGCCGCATACCGAACTTTGCTACGCCTATCCGCTACTACCCTCCCAACATATACTTGACCCGCATCCATCATCATGGCGGACGAAAGGATGTCTCACACCTCCGATAAGGAGATCACCCGCATGTGGAGGGTCTACAGGACGGTGATGGAGCTGGTATCTGACAGGGTATGCGCCGACCCCTCCTCTCCTTCCCTATTCGAAGCATCGCATCTTGTCTTCGATATATATTTTATTTGTATTCGTCGCTAACCTCGCCGCGCGATGATTAGGAATACGAGCTCGCAGAAAGCGAAGTCAAGATTACCCACGAGCAGTTCAGGAACAAGTTCGTCGACGAGAACGGCGACATTGTGTATGTCCCCCCTCCTCCCCCTCCCCCGACGATAACCAGTGCAACATCACTAACCCGTAGTTCTCCCCCCTTGCTTAGCCGCCAACTCCTCCAGTTCTCCGCCCGCCCCAGCGACGCCATGATCCGCAAGTTCACGCCGCCCGCCACGCCCGACAACCCCGCGCCCGAGCCCGAGTGCGGCACCATCTTCGTGCAGTTCCTCGCGTCGGACAACATGGGCGTGGCGCAGGTCAAGGAGTTCATCCACACCGTCGTGGGCCAGCACGCGCGCGTCGGCATCCTCGTCACCCGCGTGCCCCTCACCCCCGCCGCCCGCAAGTTCATCGCCGCCGCCGAGAGCTACGCCCAGCTCGAGTGCTTCATCGAGGAGGACCTCCTCGTCAACATCACCCACCACGAGCTCGTCCCCAAGCACGTGCTCCTGTCCAAGGAGGAGAAGATCGCCCTGCTGAAGAGGTACCGCCTCAAGGAGACGCAGCTGCCGAGGATCCTCCAGAAGGACCCCGTCGCGAGGTATCTCGGGCTGAGGAGGGGCCACGTGGTGAAGATTATCAGGAACTCGGAGACGGCGGGGAGGTACGCGAGTTACAGGATGTGCGTGTAAAGAGGGATAGGGAGAGGGCTTGTGAGGGAAGAGGCGGAGACAGAGCGGGTGTTGGTCGTCCCACACCTTGTACTTTGTGCGCGAGCCTTGTAGAGAAAGCGCTTATTAGAAGAAGGAGTGTGAAAAAAAGAGGGCTGGGCAGAGGGACAGTACGGAGTTTTTTAAGGTTGGCGTTTGGGTCTCGTCTGGATTATCTACGTTGCCTCTCCTCTCGTGGAGGACAAAGATAACAACCAAATACAAACATATTTTACCCCCCATTTTGTGCCCACACTCATACGGCCAGCTCTCTCTTCTGTCTGCATGGCTATGTCACCCCCTCCTGCTTCCAGGCGTTATCTGGGTCCAAGACTTATCATTACTTCGTGCATTCGTTTCCTTCTTTCAAATGAGGTCTAAAGAGACGTGCCGAGGGGGTGGAGAAAGTAGTGATTCTTTACGATTCCAGGTCAGAGAAGAGCTTCATCATCGCAAGAAGAAAAAACGGTAGGAAGGAAACGTGGCAGTGCGCCGGGTATATTTCGCAGACGCAAATAAAGCGACTATAAAGACAAAAAAAGAGGTTTTGCAAGTATCCTCCGCGATTAGATAGTTCCGCGATTAATAGTTTCCCTCCAACCCAAAGAAGAACGCCCATGAATATGAATGCCAGAGGGTAACCCCCTCCAGGAGAGAGCAACCATGTCGCTCTACATGGCCGTCGCGCCAAAATCCAAATCCCAAACCCAAATATGTCCCCCCAGATTTCGTAAGTATCGTGATATCATCATTCAGAGGCTTCCCTTTTCCTATGCGCCGCCTACCGTATTAGACCTCCGACATCCTGTAACTCGGGCGTCCCCGGCCTAGCGCCCGGCGGCCGCGACGGCTCTCCCTCGGCTGTCCCCCGCGGTCCCGCCGTGGAAATAGACTGGCTCCTCCCCCACGCCGCCGCCGGCGTCGACGCCGACGATGACGAGAAGGACAGGAAGCCGCCGAGGTCCTGCAGTAAGGCGGCGGACCCCCTCCGTATGGCCCCCGGGGCGATCGGCTGCAGCGGATTCACGCTGCTGCTGGCTCTCCTAGCGGCAGCCGCGCGCCTGGCGAGCTCGTTATCCTCGTCGAGGAGGCCCCCGACGTCGAAGAAGCTGAGGTGCTTCTGCTGGTTCTGGTGCTGTTGCGGCCCCGCCGCCGCGGACCCTCGTCTCGTGGGGGGCAGCAGCGTTACCGAGCTCCGCTCGTCGCGCTCGCCCCCGTCGTCGCCGTCGCCGCCGCGCGGGAACTCCCAGTCCCGCATGTCCACGGTGCCGCCGGCCACCCTCCTCCGAGTATGCGCGGGAGCGGGCGGGAAGTCCTTCTCGGCGGGGTCCCGCAGCTCGGGCTTGACGCCTATGCCGAGGCCGCGGACGAGGTCCTCGTCGCTGCCCCAGTGGCGCTGGAGCGTCGAGATGCCCGTGGGGGGCGGTTGCGGCTCCGAGTACCGGCGGATGCTCCCGTCGATGCCGCTCTCGAGGTCCTCGGACCCGTATCTGAATTTAGGTTTCTTCACGCCGCGGTCGCGGACGAATGAGCCCAGCACGAGGGTGTTCGCTGCTGCGGCGGCGAAGAGGAGCTCGACGGAGGCCATGAGGGAGCGGTACTGCTGACTCCCGTGCTTCCAGATCGTGTGGGGTACGCGGTAGAGTGTCGTAGCGACGACGGCGAGACTGAGGGAGAAGAGGAGCACGAGCTGAATCTTGCGCTTTAGGGGCATAGAGCTGCGCAGGATGATCGGGACGGGGAAGAATACGAGGAGCAAGTCGGTAAGGACGTTGGCCGTCGCGAGGGTGAGGAGGTTGGCGTAGCCCTGTCGGCATTGGGGGCCCGGGTCCGGCACGACCTGCCAGTAGTGTTGGAAGGACGGGCGGCACTCGGCCAGGTCGGAGATGACAACGGCGGCGAAGGTGAGGCCGAGGACGACGTAGATGCCGTTAAGGAAGGTGCGGTAGGAGCGCTCCCAGGTGAGGTCTGTGAGGCGCCTGAAGAATTCTACGATAGTGATTTTGAAAATCCATAGCCTACGTACGAAGGAGGGATTAGCTCGGGGCTCGTACATTGGATATTATATATCATATGCGAAAAGAAGCTCGGGGAAGGGGGGAGAACAACTTACGTCGCGGCATACAGCACCCGACTAACAAGCACCAGCCGGCTCGCGATCTCTCTTCTCCTGATGTCCTCCTCGGAAAGCACTACGCCGTCGAGAAGCACATTATTCGTGCCGTGGAGGAGGATGTAATGCACGCAGCCCATGCGCAGGAGGAGCGGGATGAGGGCGAGGGCGGCGGTCTTGTCCTCGCGGAAGAGCCTCTCTGTACGGATGAAGCGTCCCGTGACGCGCGTGAGGATGATGACGGCGGAGAAGATGGTGGTCCACCAGCAGACGAGGAGGGTGGGCTTGTCTTCGTAGAAGGACCGGAGGGGGGGTGGGGACGAGTAGAGGGCCATTGTTGGGGCTCTGCGCTTGTGCGCTTGTGCGTGCGTATAAGTATGCTGTGTATATGTGTACCAGTTGGGTGATTGAATAGCCTAAGAAGGCGTATGAAGTGGTTGCCGCTTGCTAGGTGACGAGTCTCGATATGCGGTCTGTCGTTCGTGTTCGCGACGGGTAACCTCTGTTAGTCGACGACAGTGTCGTCAGGTCGCCATCGCGACGTCATGCCTCTTCGGCGGTATCTCTAAACGGCCCTTGACCTTTTAGATGACGAGGCCCGACGGTCGAGAGGAGGCCATCCCAGGAGTTCAACAACAATGGGTTCCGCAAAAGACGATCTTCTCCAGGCGAAAAAGGGTGGAGGAGAGCTTAGGAGGAGGATGACGGCGTCGCAGGTGGCACGTGGGAGGTGGGAGAGAGGAGCGATTAAGCTCTTGCAGGCGCTTAGCTCCTTCCTATATTGCTTCTAGCCGGTGGGGCCCGGGCGAGTATTATCACACACAGACAAGCAAGTACACAAGTAGGTGGGGGGCAAGAGGTTTGGTTCTTTAGATAACGGACGCAGGCTAAGGTCGCATCGGCTGGGATATGAGATATACAAGCACGAGTATAAGGGTAAGAGCCAAGAGGCAAAGACCCGGCAAGTTGGCTGAGCTTTTGGGGTGGGTACTTTAGTACTTGGAGACGGGTATTAATTACATACTACTCGTTCTCACATGGGAATGGGAGCATGGTGTGGTGGAAGCGGGACGGGCTTCGACGATGTATTATTGGGGTTCGCCCGACACACCGAGGACATGGCGGACGACGTGAAGAACGGTTCGCTTCGTCACAGGGTGGCTGCGAGCTAGCCATTGTGCTTGGGAAGGCTATAATAATAGTACTCGTACTAACTAATACAATACATGTAATACGACTAATGTGGCGGTGACAAGCCTGGCGACCGAGAGAGGCGGGCAGGACAAGGCAGACGCAGTCAGAGTCGCACACGTACCATACAAAGGCATGTTTATAACCCACACGGAGAAGTGCTCGAGGCCAATCCTTATCGGTCGGGGCGGTGTGGCAAGGGGGAGCCAGCCTGTTCCAGCGAGCGATTTATTTCCTTGGTCCCATCCCAGTGTTAGAGAGCTCGTGCGAGTTGCTCCGTATCGTATCCTACTCGTACTCGAACTTTGTGTAACTAGCGTCAGGGAAGAGAGTGAGGTATTAGTGCCCCACGTCATAGCCCCAAACCATATCTCCCCGTATTGCAAGTACCAACAAAAGCCGTTCCCCCCCGTATCGTACTTCCCAGCCAGGCGCATTAATACCCGCTTGTACCCACACAGATAACAGACAGTACGGAAAGACATGGCCAAGAAAGTCCAGGCCCGAGATTACGGGGTGTTTCCACCCCCAAGACTTGCTTGGTCTGGCTGACGCCAATACTCTGCAGGTCAATGCCGAAATAGGCAGGTGAACCGCCCCCGCCCCCCTCCTCCTTCCTCCTTTCCCTCGACATCCTGGAAAATATTAAGCCTTGGGAGGAGGATGGATACTTTTGTACTTGTAAATGTACGCGCCTCTGTGGGGGGATTGATGTGAAGAACCGCGGCAACTTGGAACGGGAAACTAGTCATGTGCTGTAATGCATGCCCTTGTGTTGTTCTTTTCCCACTCGAGAGAGAGAAATGACTGCAAGTACGGCTGCGATACGCGAGAACAGAGAGAGCGAGTCAATAAAGACGAGGTTGGGGTCCGAAACCCAATATCCTTGTATTATACCCCAAACCACACGGGCTGCGGATCCGGGAGGATTAGGACACTTGAGTGTTGCATATTCCAATATTATTAGGCTCCCTCACCACGTTACTTGTACGAGTACATGTTCCAGGACGAACTATTACTTCGTCGTATTAGTGCGTCGTATTACTTCGGTCGTCGGGTCGGCTTCGTACTCGATCCTTCCCTGTGGCCCGAGATAGTGTATGTAAACCGGGGGTACGGAAGTACATGGGCGGCCAATGCCTACTACACCCGACCCGCAGGACACAGGGCTACATGGAGGTAATAACATAGTAATATCCCCGTCCGTCCGCCAGGTAATAATATCCACTTTCCAAATTCAAGCTTACTTTGTGTTGACGGCTGGGGAAGTGTCTGCAAAGTCGCACCACGCACCATCAGCCAGATATCTATCTGGTGGTTGCATCCACCCGTCCGGCGCTCGTGTCCCTGGCCCGAAAGCTGATCAAATCACTGCCTGTGCTCGAAACTCGGATTTGTTTAACGAGGTGTTCATGCTGCTAACCAGAAACCTTGCCTCCTCCCGTCCCATACCAAATTGATAAATCGACGCCGCGTAATACTCGTAGAGCCCCCATGTTATACCCTATTGATACAAAATCACTACTTTAGTACCTCCCTCCTACGATGCTCATCTCTTCTCGGACTCCTCCAGCGCCGCCGTCCTCATCGGTACACCTCCCTCATCGGCTCATACACAACCCCGTGCTGGGGCGGCCTCTCCACGTAAGTCACCTCCTCGCCGACCATCGGCTGGGGCTCCCCGTAATACCTTTCCGCGGGCCTGACGCTGTACGACCGTTGCACCCCGGCCGGCTCGGCTGGTCTCGGCGCGTACTCGCGCCCCACCGGCGGCCCCATCATCTCCACGCGGCTCTGCGGCCTCGAGATGCCCGCGTAGTCGGGCGGGCCGTCGTGCCTCACCTGCATGTGCCCACCTCCCTCCGCCGGTATCTCGTATCGAACAGCCTCTAGTGGCCTTGCGCTCGCCGACCTTACGGTATACTGTCGCGGCACCCCTTCGACCGGCCTCCGGTCGGGAGGTGGTGCGTAATCCTCCAACGGTGGCCCCATTGGCCGAACCGAGTACGCGCGAGCATATCCCATCTGGTCAGGAGCCCCATACTCCGGCTGCGTAACAACACGCCTCGGGGCCGGGAATGGCGGAGGAGAGGCACGTCGATATATCACCCCACCCTCTTCGTAAGAATCCGGGCCCACCGCCCTGCGTGGCATAACCGGCGCGGGTCCGGCCCTCTCGTAGATGATCTCCGGGTCCCGTGGCCGTAGCTGCGGCGCAACGGAGTGCCTAATGGGCGCCGTGCCTTCATAGATGACATCGGACTCTCCAGGCCGCACGCTCGGCGCCACAGATTGACGAACCGACGGCTGGTAAGGCGGCTCGAAATACTCACGACCAGAAGCGTCCACCACAACACGCGTGAGGGGTGGCCGTTGCGGCCCAGCCATGACGGGTTCGGGCCCGGGCCGGCCGTATTCGTCCTGGAAGTACCTACTGGGCTCTCGATAAGACACTGACCTGGTAGGAACATACTCCTCCCCCGCATAGTGGACCGGATAACCGTGTGGGGCTTGCGCTTGCGGAACGTAATAATCACGGTGCAATGTCGGCGGCACGGTTGGCTGTCTGTCGTGGTATACTCTTTCGTATCCATGGTGGCCAAGATAGACTGGGCTGGTCTCCGGGGGGCCCGTTGCATACCTTGCATGCGTCGCCTGGGGGGGTGTTCCTTCGGCGGCCTGCGGACCAGAAAGGTGATAAAAGTCAGGCCGGCTAGGTACACGGGGTTGGGGTTGCTCATAGGTGACACCTTCATCGGGTCGCTGCGTCTGTTTCCGGCGCTTGGACGGTCGGATATTCGCAGGGGCAGAAAGGGGTGACGGGGATCGCGGCTCAGGCTTAATGTAGGGTGCTGGTGCTCCGTCTTGCGCCAATCTGTCGGCCTTGCGCTTGTTCTTTTTCTTCTCCTTCCTTCTCCCCGGGCCCTTTCCATGGGGGGACGAACTTTCCGGGCTCGATGGCCCTAGATGCTCGTTGCGAAGCGCAGCCACCTGAGCCGGCGCTCCGCGCGGTGCATTCAAATCGGCCGAGACCACAGCTGGATGAGTCTCCGGTCGACCTTCCGCTATTAGCGGAGACGTACGTACAACGGGTTGAGGAACGGGTGTAATGTTGTGAGCTAAGGCGAGACCAGGCGGTCCGCGCTGTTGGGTAGCCGCGTACTCGGCCTCACGAGTAAGCTGCTGGCCAGGACCTTGATCATACCACGCTTGACCAACTTCCATCCGAGCCGATGTATCAGAACGTGTGGCCTCCCCGCTCGTCAAAGATGCGTCCACGGGCTCTAGCCGCGTAGACCTCCGAGAGTCTGAGCCAGACTGAGTCGTCCCGCCGTCCGGACGGTTGTCGGCGGCGCCAACTGAAGGGGGTCGAGAGGGTGGTCGTGAAGGTAGGTTGGGAGTGGCGGCGGGGTATGTTGGCCTAGATTGCGGCCTAGACTGTGGTTCCGAGCGCAGTTGATGACCGGTTCGTACATCGTTCCGAGGATAGACGGGTCGTGACGGGGGCGAGGCGGTTTCTTCTCTGACGGGGACTATATGCGTGGTGCCCGGTGGCGCATCGCCCTGGGCCACGCTAGAGGCATCAGCTCGGTCGAGCCTGGCAGGGCTATCGTGGGAGTCTAGAGTCTCGTGATTTGAAGAATAGTAGTCATTCGTGTCGAAAGAACTCTCTCTCTCGGCTGCGGCATTAGCAGTATATACGGCTCCGGTAGAAGATGGGGCAGTAGTAGCTTGCACCAGCGCCGTTGCCTTGGCGAAGATATCAGATACATCGAGCTCCTCGGGAGGGCCAACTTGAGCGACAGCCCTCTTTTGCTCCGCCTCCTCCCTTAGGGCCCGTTCAATCTTCTGCCGCTGCAACGCGAACTCGGCCCGGATCAGGTGGTCAGACTTCTCAAGAAGTACAGGATCTATCTCGGCCCTGCCAGTGGTGAAGGCCTTCAAGCCCGGCGTTGACACCGCCGAGCCTGCGGATGCCGACACCGACGCCGGGGTAGCAGCGGCTGCGTTGGCAGCACCAGCCACCGCGAGGTTCGCCTGACGAGGGCGTTGATCAACGGTCCCGTAGACCTGAGACGCTGGCAGCAGTGTCGGTGGCGACAGCTTCTTGGCTGAGACAGCCGCTTTCGCGGCCAGGTGCGGCGGGAGCTTGATTCTGGGGTGTTTTCCGGCAAGGATCTCGTCCCTAAGTCGGACAATCTTTCGACACTGCTCGAGTTCGAACTGATCCTCCTCCGTCAGTGCATCAGAGATATTCCTTTGGGAGGCAGCAGAACTGTCTGCGCCACCCGTCGTAGGTAGTGGGATGGTCGCGACCTGGCATGAAGCCATGGCGGCCATGGGATAGTCCGGACAAGGCAATCGCTCGCCGACTAGAGAAGAAAAGTCGTGGACTTTGTGTCAAACACGCGGGTTGTGGGAGTTACAATTAGGACGCATTAAGAGCATCGAGGACGCAATGCCATCCGGGCCAATAGATGAATATCACGCGTAGCTATGGTATTACCCAATGTTCAGCGTGTTATGCAAATAGTTGTTCTCTGGATGCGAAGGTCCTGCGAGGCGGGAAATTCAGATGGAGACAGAGATGGAAATGGAAAGGAGCCTCGAGGTTTTTGGGTTTGGGTTTTTGGGAGCAAGCTTTGGCCAATCAGCGCGCTGTGGGGCATGCCTCGTCAACGATCCTCGTGTTAATGTGGCGCCGTTGGTGCTGTCGGTGCGCTGGCCAGCGCCAGCCGTATGGAAGATCCGCTCCAACTTGCTGACATCACCCTAAACTCGAAGTTTGTGTCCTCACACTTAGGACGGCCCGCTGTCGTGTATTATACACGACCTTGATACACACCGTGTAGAGAAGGAAGAAAGATGTTTTGAATATTTGTGTATAATGTACCTTCCTAGGCTTGGGAAGGGTAGAGATATAAGGAGCCACAGAAACCTCCATCATAGCAGAGGCTAGTCGATAGCATGTAGTACGAGTAATATGGCGCTGTGAGCGTTATTAATCCTCGAGGTTTCTGTCGCTGTAGCCATCCATCTAATCCAGTACAGCCCAAATCTCATACAATCCTAGGTGGACTGCTGAACTAATCCGACCCTATCCGCGATGCGGAGTCACTTCTTTCATCAAGCTCCCTCTCTCTTACACCCGTCCACCTCGATTTTCCTCCCTTCTCCCATCCTTCCATACCGACTGACTCATCCAGCATTATCAACTCGCATAACCTGCCATTCGCCACGATTCTTAGGACATAGTTTCTCCACCGCCAGAACCACGCCTCGACTAGTACAAGTGCAGAAGAACGGTTCTTCCTACATCACAGCTTCACAAAGTAAACAGTCTCACGCTTGGAAAGTCAGGACTTGCAAGTCTCTGAGCTCTCGAAACATGGCTACAAACGGTAGTGTCACACCGGCCGCCAAGCCGGTGCTGTTCTTGTACGGCATCCACGCCTTCTCTCCCCCCCCATCTCACGGCTCGTTGCATATCTAACCACCCGAGCAGCGATATCGACAACTGTTTATACCCAAGAAGTGAGACTCCAGAATCCAGGACGGGTCTACATCTCTCTCTGGAACCAGTACTGAACCTATGCAGGTTCGAATGTCCACGACCGCATGGCCGCCCTCATAGATGAGTTCTTCTTAAAGCATCTCAATCTCACAGAGGAGGAGGCCATCCGGCTTCACACGGAGTACTATACGCAGTACGGCCTGGCCATTGAAGGCCTCGTGCGGCACCACGAGATAGACCCGCTCGAGTACAACGCCAAGGTCGACGACGCCCTCCCCCTCGAGGACATCATCAAGCCGAACCCGGACTTGAGGAAGATGCTCGAGGACATCGACAAGGACAAGGTTACCATATGGCTCTTCACCAACGCCTACGTCAACCACGGCCGCAGGGTCGTACGTCTTCTAGAAATCGATGACCTCTTTGACGGCCTAACGTACTGCGACTACTCCGAGATCCCGCTACTATGCAAGCCAAACCCAGAAATGTACAAGAAAGCTATGAGGGAAGCTGGGGTGGACAGGGTCGAGGACTGCTACTTTGTGGGTAAGTTTATACCCTATCCTCCTCCTACAATGTACACGCCCAAGCAACTATGCTCACATTCTCACTAAATCCCCAGACGACTCGTTTTTGAACTGCTCGAAGGCGCAGGAGTTTGGGTGGACGGTGGCCCACTTAGTGGAGGAGGGACTGCCCGTACCCAAGAAACAGGCGTCCCAGTATCAGATCAGGAACATCCTGGAGATCCGGGACACTTTCCCCCAGTTCTTCAAGTCGCCGAAGCCCGTAGATGCTTAGGTGGCGGGAGGGATTTGCAGGGCACTGGGATAATTGGCTGTGTTCGATACACCTGGTATAGATGCATAGAACGAAGGGGACGGTGGTTTAGAATACAGGCAACGGGGGAACTCCAACATTGTTCGACATACCATAGCATCATTTACGTATTAGAATATCGATAGAGCCCTTACCTAAACGTATTTCGATGGCGGTGATGCAATACCAAGCGCCATGTTACCTAACCAGACCAGACCCCAATCCCACCCCTGAACTCCAGCAATGCTTGAACCAAATAGCAATCAAACGACTAGCCTCCCTTCCCCTTCCCAAGGTCACGGGCGTTTGACGCTCTTCAGTATCTCATCCAGGTGCTTCGTAACCCTCTCCTTCTCCCTGATCGCATCCAGCCTCTGCTCCTCCGCCGCCTTCAGCTCCTCCTCCAACTCGCGTATGCTCTGCCCCTGGTCCTTCTCGCTGCTATCCAGCCCCGGGAGCGTCGATATCAGCACCTCAATCTGCTGCTCCTTGAGTATGAGGTCGCGCGACAATTCGACGAGGCCGGCGCGGAATTCTTCTTCCGGGAGGGGGTCGACTACAAGATTACCGAACAAACGAAAGTTTTTGGTTAGCCGTGCGGTAAGGAAAAAAGCGCGTCGGTGACGGCTTGCGGGGAAGGGGGCTTTACCATCGTTCTCTTCTTCGGGCTTGACGCTGCGAATCTTGTCGTTGGGTCCGAGAACTTCAAGGTCGTGGCGCTTGTGCGCGAAGTGGATGCCCGCGACGAATTGCTGGGCGAGCTGGAATGAGGGCGAAACTTGGTTAGGCGCGACGGAATGAGGCGGGTTGGAGTGAGTCAGGGACGGACCTGGTCTACAGCATCTTGCAATTGGGTGAGGCGATCCATAGTTGCCGTGGGTGGTGTACCTTGTCTAAGCCGACGGTGGAGGGGTGGAGGTTAGAAGGAGGTGAGCGAGGCTGGTGGGTTGCACAGCTACATAGGACAAGTGGTGGGGTCAACTTCTGGTTGATCACTAACGGCGGCCCCCACGAGCCACCCGAGATTTACACCTAGGTAGCTCTCGAGATTTCCAAACAAAGTCGACAGATTATTTCCGAATTCAATTGAGACTACGAGTTGTTATTAGGTTATTAGGTACGTGCTTTGTAATGCCAAATACGTAAATATTTATTCATTCCTGTAGTGTGAGAACACTAAATAGTAGTGTTTGTATGAGTGGTGAAGTACATAAGGCGGTATCCAGCTTCTCGTTTTAAGACCAGGGCGGCTCAACTACCCCTGTCTTCCGGATGGGCGCTGCTTCGCTGTAGCATCTCTTTAGCTACACATAGCCCCATTCGATCGTCTTCATGCCATGGCCTTTCACCAGCCACTGGTGCAAAGAGATCTCCGTGAAGACCGCTGTGAAACTCCCCTACACTGGTCGTCTTGGGGCCAAATCGCCGCAGACCCGCGTGTCCCAGAGTGTTCCTGTCGGGAGTAACATGCAGAGTCGGCAGGAAAAGACTTGTCCAGCTGACTAGTGGGAGTATCATCACGATGGGCCGTATCTCCGTAGTCCTTCGGGGCATTGGGCGAGCCAAGCACACCGGTAGACTTCAATCGCCACCCTTCCCGTCTTCCTCCCCGGCACATCGAATAGGCTTCCCCTTCCATGTAAGAGCAATGCGCGACCCGGCCTTGCCTCCCGAATGCCTCGCCGCCGCATGCACCCCTTCGAGCCCCTCCGCCTCAGCCCTCTGGTTCCACCTCACCTGAGAAACAGTCCCGTCCGCCGAACAGCAGACAAACACCATGGGCCACCGGCTCCTGGCCAGCGCCTCCCCGACCCCCTTCGTCGCCACCTTCCTGCTCGCCAGCACGCCCAGCACCCCCTGGCCCCTCCAGCCCACCGGCGCCCCCACAAATGCGCCCTCCAGCTCGCGGACGACGTGGGGTCCTATAGCGCCCGCCTTGCACTGCACCAGAACCTTCAGCGGCTCCGATGAGGACGGAACACTCCAGGTTCCGAGGAGGTCGATACCGTAGTCCGAGGCGCCGCCGACGCGCTTGAGGGAGAAGCCGTACTGGGAGAGGGTGGACGAGACTGTGTATTCGTAGTGGGTACCGACGTAGACGGGGGATTTGACGTTGAGCTCCGTCCTGTCGGCGTATTCGAGGAAGGAGCGGAGGTCGTGGTGGGAGGTCGAGGACGGCTCTGGGAACAGTGGATCTCGTCGGATCGGATCCGCGGCGCGTCTTGGGGTGCCGCCAGTAGACAGTGAGCGCCAGAGCGACCGGCCAGCCCTGTGGGCGCGAAAATGTGAACCCATCTGACGAAGGTGTAGGCCGCACCCTTCGGGGAAATTATACTCGCTCTCTCGTCGCGCTCCGCGCCATCCACGAGGTTTCGTAATCGTTGGCGGCTGTGGTTGTGGATCTTGGAAGAAGCTATCTCGCACAGCTTGGGCGGGCCTGACGGGCCGAAATTAAGCGACAGCGGTCTCTGCCGAGTTTTGAAGCGCATCGACCAACCCCGATAATGGCATCATCATGCATACCGTCATCTATTATATGTTTGGCCTGTTGCTTGTTCGATCGTCTCTTTTTCTCTCGCTCATTTGTAGATTTAGTAGCAGTACCACACTCTAGTAATACTGTTCTCTTCTATTTAAAGTACGGATGCTGCTAGTCCATGCCGGTTATTTCTCCTCTGGCTATAACCGCCGTAAGTACGGGAAACAGGACGGAATATTGCCCGTCATCGCGGCTCCAACCCCCCCCCCCCTTCTGCTGGCATTTTGCCCCTTCCTCTCGTCTTCCCGCAGTGAGAAGACGGGTCGCAGGGGTCTACCCTGGTGTCTGAGCGCCAAATGAGCGGCCGTGTTTCACATAAGTGCGAAGAGACATGTGCACACAAATCAACGCCTTTGAAAGACCTAGCCTGTGGCTTCTACGGGTCCTAGCCGGTAATACCTCCCTCCAAGTACCTTATTATCCCATCTTGCGGAGCAAGCGGATATCCGGCCGTAGTTCAATCCTCCCAAATCGCCGCCTTGGCCTTCTCGGCCTCAGCCTGGCGCGCCCTCTCCGCATCCCTTTCCTCCTCTCTCTTCTTCCTAACTTGCTCCCTAATGGCCTTGTCATACGCTTTCTGCTCGTCCGTAAGCTTCGGCGCCTTTACGCCCAGAGCACTCGCGATCATCCTCCTCGCCACGGCGTCCGTCTTCTCCGGTCGTCTTCGCTCCGCGGTATCCGAAGACATCGCCATGAAATTCGAGGCGGGGCCGCCAGAGGGCGGCCAAGCCTGGTCTATCTTGTTGTTGTAAGAGGGTGATATGGGTGTAGACGGGGGCGCAGACGGTATGGATTGTGCAGCTTTCCGCTGGGGCCCCTCAGATGCTTCCGCGTCCGATCCGGAGGAGGTATCCTCGTCCTCCCAGGAATCCGCAACGGCGGGAGCCTTTGACTTTGGCTTGCTAGTCTTGGTGCTTGCCTGGCCGAGCGAGAGGCTACCCAGGGATGTCGTCACATCCTTTTTCTGCTTGGCGTCTGACATGGCTGGGGTTATTGGGCTGGGGGAGGGCGGGAAATGTGAGTATCTAAGTAGCGCGCTGGAGATAGAGAACGACAGAGAGCCGAGCCGTTGAATGGATAGGGAGTCTGGCGATGGACGGACAGAGCGTTGGGCTGATATGAAAGTGGATCGGGGAGGATACGAGGAGAGGCCGGGCACTTTATAATGGGCGGCGGGCTACCAATTCAGAGCTGGGAGCTATAAGCGGCCTAAGATCAGTTAGGATGCTTTGAGGATCGGCGACCCGGGGACGGCATTGATTGAGGGGGAACAGGTGTTCGTCCCATCCGCGTTTCTGGGCTTTAAGGTTCGTTTTATGTTCGCGCGGCCGAAGTGGGGCCTGGACCACACAGACATTCCAGGCTGGAATTCCCCACGAATGCGGAAAGTACAAAGTATTATTAGCGGCTGGGCCCGCAAGGTTTCAAAGTCACTTGATCTATGAGTATTGACTGTATTCGCATTTCGAACGGCCTGGCTCTTGTACCACTGCCTGCATATCGTACTCGTACACACTTGCGAAAGATTAAATGCGGGGATCGCTGTATTCTCATCCCCCACCATCGGTTGCACGGGTCTGCGTTCCCCAGGTTTCATCACGTGATATACCCCCTCATGACGACGCCTCTCCGAGGGTTAAATATGTAAGGATAATAAAGCTTGTTTATTTATTCTAGTGATTCTGAGATAGCTTAAGCTGCCAGTCTCGAGACATGTGTGTCGTGTAACACTGGCCCCACTGTCCTTTTCAATTAGATGCAGGGCTCGGACTCGGTTCCTCCACTGGGATTTTCTGTCATCAGATGCGCAATCTCAAACCTGTTCACAGACACATTCTGCGTAGGCCTGTAGGTCTGGGTTGCCGAATATAATATATCCCTCTCTAGTAGCCGGATCTCTAAGAAAGAGAAGCCTGAAACTCAGTACTAGTGTACCGCTAGTAACGTTGTACGATGGCGGACTTGTATTGTTCCGGGTGATGGTAATTCTCTGCCGCAACACCGGGGTTGGTGTATTAGCTGCAGCTGCAGTCACAACTGCCCGCGTCGACATGGGTCCTGGCCGAAATACTGGCATCTCTTCCTCCTATATGTCAAGTTGGATCTCGCGCTGATGATAGTTGAACTTGGCGAGAAGAACAATCTTCACTTGATGAGCTGAGGCATCGAACCACCATCTATCTCATATCCCGTCTCAATTGAGATAACGCCAGCTCGCCTTCCACTGGGGCTGGACTCATCGGGGGACCGACGGGTTAAAAGCAGCTTTGGAACGCGTCGTACATGCCAGAGTTCAATAGTTTGACAGTTATCGCCAAGGTGCTCAGATTGGGTGCTCTTTCCTTTCGGGCAAGTTGTCTGGGTCATACGTCGTCGTCAGGTTGGTTATTGTGAGAACCTGATCTAGGTTGGGTCGTAATTGGGTGGCGGCTCGTGTTATAGCCCCGGTTCGCGTCAGCCTTGCGACCATCCCCCCGAGTGCCGGGCCTCAATAACAAGCGTTGGCTAAGCCTCAGCCCCTGCTTGGGAAGCTTGAGACCCGCCAGCTGAGTCTCCCTCCCCGCTATCCCCTCCAAGATGGGCTGATCGAAGACGAGTAGCACCTATGGGCGTCTAACGGTCTTCCAGGCCCATCGAAACAAGGCTATGTTCATGCTTTCGGTATACCTCGTGATGGAGTTTTTTTTTTTTTTCGTGAAGGCAGGCCGGAATTGTAATAGAGAGGATTTGGAAGTTAACATAATACCGTCGGGATTGAACCTTGCATCGACGGAAACTCTTGCTCGCTCTATCGCAGCAGAATTTCGGAGGGAGTCATCTTGGAGAGACATGAAATTAAAACTCCGAGAAGTCTACATCCGTGTAACGATGAGGATGTCCTCTAGAACATGGTTAATCTGTCCGAATAGCCCAACGACAGTCACCAACTGAATTGTGGGGTCTTCCCTCGGAATGGGCTTTAGATCCGGGGTCGACATAGATGCAGTTGTCGTCGGCACATGTGGAGTTGGGGAAGAGTGGAATTATGGCTGACGTGGGTGCTGATCCCGATGCAGGCGAATATCCTGGCTTCGACGTCAATACTTCGCTGTGATTTTATGCTCGGTCAGTCCGATTGGGGTGACAGGACAAATATAAAATAGAAGATCGGAAGCCCAAAGCTAGAAGAGAAGGCAGGAGCTGTCAATCTGAAAGTACATATCTTGGCGGGAGGGTACGTACCGGCCGCTATGGCGCAACGTGTATTATTCCGAAATTCAGCCCTGTGAGCAACTGCATGCTTACGACATAATTCTACGGGATTCAGTGGAGAATTTACCTCCTCGGCCCAGCTTCTTATAAATCATTGCAGACGACGATTGCCGGGTACAGCAGTTCGTAGCTGGGCCGGTCATTAGCGTTTGGTTGATCTACCCCTTCCTCACCCGCTCATTTATATATCCCATCCTTCGAACCCGAGATCTAAGGGCTAGTTAGAGCTATCCCGGTAACGCCTCCGCAGCTTCCACGGGTCCCGGTCTACACAATGCTCGTCCGATCACAGCTGGCTAGGCAGTGCCTTAAACCGTCTTCCGCCTGCCGACCAGGTTCGATTTCGAGAATCCACACGAACTACCTACTTGGCCGTCGAATCGCGCGAGCCCCGAGCCATATACCTTCCTCCCCGAACCAAATACAGCGCCTCGAAGCCTTCTCGACCGCATCCCCCAGGCGGAAAGAGAGCAACGACAAAGATGGTGATCGCGACTTCTTCGACAAGTCGGTCGAGTCAGCTGCCGAAGAGGACAAGAAGAAGAAGTCGCTGAAGGAAGAGGAGGAGTCGAAGCAAGTTGAAGACAGTGCTGGCAGCGAACTAAAAAAATCGAAATCCACGCCGGATGCAGACTCGCTAGCTTCCGCGAAAGACGAGTCAAGCTCGAACACGAAGGACGGCAGAGGTTCCGCTGCAGGAGGCGCCTCCGGCGGATCTGCGAATGATGGGTCTGGCGATGGTGGCAAGAAGGGTAAACGGGGAGGAGAGCGGGGCCTTCAGAAGCCAGTCGTCCCCGAAGTCTACCCGCAGGTCCTTGCCCTGCCCATTGGGAAGCGGCCCCTATTCCCGGGGTTCTATAAGGCCATAACTGTGAAGGATCCCCATGTCGCCAATGCTATCACCGAGATGATTAAGCGTGGCCAACCTTACGTCGGCACCTTCTTGTTCAAGGATGAAGCCATGGACGACGACGTAATACGGAACATCGACGACGTGTATGACGTCGGTGTGTTTGCTCAAATTACGAGTGCCTTCCCTATACACGGTCAAGACGGCGGCATCACTGCGATCCTATATCCCCACCGTCGTATCCGACTCTCTAGCCTGGTACCCCCGACAAATGGTGAAGGGAAGAAGAGCGATGACACACCCGTTCCTGAGCCGATACTGCAGAAGCAAGAAGACGAGGCCGAGCCAAAGGGCGATGTTGTCGCAAGCTTCGAAGAGTCCGCCGTAGCCCCCAAACCGGAGCCCGGCCAGCAATACGAGCCGACTAGCTTCCTGAAGAAGTATCCAGTCAGCCTTGTCAACGTTGAAAACCTTACCGAGGAACCATACGACCCCAAGAGCCCATTCACCCGAGCCGTCACGAACGAGATTGTCAACGTGTTCAAGGAGGTGGCGGCTATCAACAACCTGTTCCGCGATCAGATTTCGACCTTTTCTATGAGCCAAACCGGAAACGTCACCGCGGATCCAGCTAAACTTGCTGATTTTGCTGCCGCGGTATCGTCCGGTGAGACCGCAGAACTACAAGAAATCCTGGCGAGTCTGAACGTGGAGGATCGGATGCACAAGTCTCTAACCCTGCTAAAGAAAGAGCTCATGAACGCTCAGCTTCAGTCTAAAATCAGCAAGGACGTTGAGAACAAGATCACGAAGCGCCAACGGGAATACTGGCTCATGGAACAGATGAAGGGTATCCGCCGCGAGCTGGGCATAGAGACGGACGGCAAGGACAAGCTTATCGAGAAGTTCAAGGACCGGGCGACGAAACTCGCCTTACCCGAGGCCGTTAAGAAGGTCTTCGAGGAGGAGCTCAACAAACTGGCGCACCTCGAGACCGCCGCGTCCGAGTTTAATGTGACGAGGAACTACCTTGACTGGCTCACCCAGATCCCCTGGGGCCAGCGCAGCGTCGAGAACTTCGGAATCAAACATGCGCTGACAGTTCTAGATGAGGACCACTACGGCCTCAAAGACGTGAAGGACCGCATCTTGGAGTTCATTGCCGTAGGCAAGCTACGAGGCACGGTCGAGGGCAAGATCCTGTGCTTTGTTGGACCCCCAGGTGTTGGGAAGACGAGTATCGGGAAGTCCATCGCCAGGGCCCTCAACAGGGAATATTACCGATTCAGCGTTGGTGGCTTGACGGATGTCGCAGAAATCAAGGGCCACCGGCGTACATACGTGGGGGCGCTCCCCGGTCGCGTAATCCAGGCACTGAAGAAGTGCCAGACTGAGAACCCGCTGATCCTGATCGACGAAATTGACAAGATCGGACGCGGGTACCAGGGAGACCCATCGTCGGCCCTCTTGGAGCTCCTCGACCCCGAGCAGAACGGCTCTTTCCTCGACCACTACATGGATGTGCCAGTCGACCTGTCGAAGGTGTTGTTCGTGTGTACGGCAAACATGACGGATACCATCCCGCGTCCCCTCCTTGACCGTATGGAGCTCATTAACCTCTCGGGCTACGTTGCGGATGAGAAGATGGCCATCGCTGAGCGATACCTCGCGCCGTCCGCCAAGGAAGCCGCTGGGTTGAAGGAGGCCGACGTCCAGCTCACCGAGGCTGCAATCCAAGAACTTATCAAATCTTACTGCCGAGAGTCAGGTGTTCGGAATCTCAAGAAGCAAATCGAGAAGGTCTACCGGAAGGCGGCATTGAAGATTGTTGAAGATGTCGGGGAGGAAGAGCTAGCGGAGCCTAAGAGCGGGGACGCTTCCAAGTCGTCCGACAAAGCCTCCACTACCAATCCGTCGGAAACCAGCTCGGACGCAGCCGGCAAGCCCTCGTCCCAACAAACCGATGGTGCCGAGGCCACCGGTAAGGACGAGGGAACGACGAAGACTGCGGAGGCGCTTAAGCCCCTCCAGGTTCCGGAGAGCGTACATCTTTCAATTGGCGCGGATAACCTCCCGGAGTACATCGGGCCTCCTGTCTTCACCTCAGACCGGCTCTACGATGTCAGCCCTCCAGGTGTGGCCACCGGCCTGGCCTGGACGCAGCTCGGAGGCGCCGCTATGTACGTGGAGTCCATCCTCCAGGCGCCCCTCCGCCCATCCTCGCGGCCGGGCATCGAGATCACGGGAAACCTTAAGGCGGTGATGAAGGAGTCTACGTCTATCGCGTACTCGTTTGCGAAGTCCTTCATGGTCAGGAATTTCCCGGACAACCATTTCCTGCAGAGGGCTAAGATGCATCTGCACGTTCCGGAGGGGGCGGTCCCCAAGGACGGCCCCTCGGCAGGTATCACCATGACGACGTCGCTACTTTCACTCGCTTTCGACACGCCAATTGTGCCTACCGTCGCCATGACTGGTGAGCTTACCCTCACTGGCAAGGTTCTCCGGATTGGTGGTCTGAGGGAGAAGACGGTCGCTGCGCGCCGCGCGGGGTGTGACATGATTATCTTCCCCAAGGACAACCTGTCTGACTGGCTTGAGCTTCCGGAGGTTAGAACCCCTCCCCCCCCCCCCCCCGTTTTTTTTTTTTTTGCACTCCACACGTTTCTCCACAGCCTAGAGCGTCGAAACCGGCCAGCATTACTAACTTTGCGCACAACAGAACATCAAGGCAGGCATCGAGGGTCGCCCGGTTAGTTGGTACGATGAGGTGTTTGACCTCGTCTTCCCGAACCTAGACAAGGAAGCGGCCAACAAGTGCAAGGTCTGCGAGTGGGCGCGCGAGAACAAGGACAAGGTCAAGGCGGCGGAAGGGGAGGGAGGAGACGAGTAAATGACGTGCTTCTCCGGTGCGGAGGACGGACTCTTTGCATCCCGGGTTTCATCGCCAAGTGGTACAGCATGGTATATTAAGCGGGCTCCTTTCCATCGTTTTTGCATTGTCGGTCCTCACTTGGCGGTGACCCGGTTCTACGTCCTCCTATCGTGGGGCAGATTTCGGAGGGTTGCGGTTCCTTCTCTGAGGCCGCGGGCGATGGGGATGGCGGCGTTCAGGCAAAGAAAGGGTGAGAAGAGGGGGGATGGTGAATGGGGACGACCACGACGGGAGTGAATTTTGCGTTTCCTACTATCATCATCCCCCATGTCTACCCTTCTTCCCCTTTTCTTTTGTGGGTTAGGCTTTTTTTGGCGGAGGACGACTAGACTTGTTTTTTCCTCATTTCCCCCCGGAGATATACCTCACTCTTCCAGCGATTTTGCTTACCTGTAACATTATGTTTCTGTTTTCTCTTTTTTTTTTCTTCTTTCTTCTACTTTTCTTCTAGAGTGGGGGAGGAAGCTAGCTGTACCAACAATGAAGATACAAATAGATGATTCCATGAAGGAAAAACATACCTTTCATTTTTTCTACTTCTCATTCTCAGCGAGGATTGACATTCCGAAGGAGGATATGAGGATGTAATCTGACCGACCTCGGAGTTGGGGAGGAGGAACGCCAAACAGGGCAGTGGCGGAGAGAGAGAGAGGATAGGAGGAGATGGATCATGCGGGGGTGCCCAAGCAGGCTGCAAAATGCAAGTTTTCTCATGCAGACGCGCTGGTTACTCTTCTCGGTATTACGTCCCGAGGAGGAGGCGTAGTTGGGTGATTGACGAACAGTGAGTGCAGAGGAACCGGGAGGCCAGAGATTGGTGGTCGGGAGGAATCATTTCTACCCAATGGGTTGTGGTAAGGCGGGGATGCCGATGCGGAATTCGGGTATGAATGTGGGCGGTGGGGAGTAAGATTCGTCCATGTTTACTTGTAGGGGGGTAATACGAGTACTTGTATACTTTAGTAGAGTGTTCTGTTTGGTCGCCAGCGCTCAGTGAGTGAGTGATATTGAGGGGTTACTAGTAGTATTATTCCTTTGGGGGCTGCCATTCAATGCAAGTTGGAAGAAGGCGCGGCCAGAAAAGATACAGGCATATACAGCAGATCACAGGAAAGACCTTCCATCTCAAGCCCGCTCCGCTTCCGGCGGGAGTGGGATGATGGACGTTTGTCGGCCAATGGCGGGAGAAGGGCAGGCTGCAACTCACCCTCTGAAGTGTCTTCCCACGGGCTGGTACTTCCAAAGAGGGTGGGGGAGTGGTAGGTGGGTGGGTGAGGTAGGATGACGATTATAAGCAGGAGAGGGAAGAAAGAGCCTGAGAGGGGAAAAAGAGAGGCTGGCGATGCGCTGTATTCGTGCCTGAAACGAGAATTGCCCAACGAAACAGGAGGAAGGGAGAGGGGGGGCGTGCGCGGTGAGTGAGAGTTGGCGGGCCCTTTGCCTCATGGGTCGGCCCCTGAATAGGCCATACGAGTAGGCATTTTAATATTGCCGAAAGGCAAAAATATTCCAGGGCGGCTATCCCTGTCGATTGGGACCCCCAGAACAGGGCTGATGAACAGTGTATGGTGGATCTCGATCGATGACGAGAGACTCTGGCCCGGGGAGAGCAGTGATGGTGTCTTCATTTGTTTCCGAAGCGGGACTTGATGGCGGGGCTCGGCTTACGAATAAGGGGGAGGAGAGTCGTACAACGTACAAGACAGGCTCTTGGTTTCCACTGGCCGCGAATCCCACTTGCAGTTGGCGGTAGTGACATGTCGTAAATGCTCGGCAGAGCTCCGTACCCGTGGATTTTTCGGTCCGAGGCTTGCGACGACCCGTAGCTCCCAGTGTTCATGGTCGTACTCGAAGGCAGGGAGTTGTGATGACGGAGTTGAACTTGTGTGGTTGAGGACCTCCTCTGTCAAGCTGCCAAGATATTAATATCTAGGCCGTCTAGTCTACAATGGTAATAGATGCTCCACAGCCAGACTTTTGGGAAAGTGCACATTCGCCAAGGGCTGTTTACGGTTCAGGGACCAAGCTCTCGGGTATATTTCGTTGCAGGACTGGGATGGCAAGGCAAGCATCGGAGCGGGGTCTCACAGCAGACCCTGTGACGAATGTGGATGGGCTTTCTCCGTACTGGCATGGATGAAAGGCGCTAAACGGTGCGCGTGGATTTAAACCCGCATTAGTGGGGACCCCTCCTGCGATGCCTATGCGTTGTCCAAAGGGTGATTGACCAAATCTGGTGTCGTGTTGGGTACTCGTATGTCCTGGACCTGCTCTGGCCGCGAGCCCTGAGGCGCGAGGGGGTTGACAAAGACTGGTTGTGAATCGGGTGGTGCATGCGGACTGGTTTCTCGATGTCGTACGGTTGGCTTTGAAACTCTGACCTTGATGGCGCCTTCGAACAGCCCAGATGGTCTGCCAGTATCAGAGCGGGAGAAAGTGGGGTTCTGTGCCGACCGTCAGACGGTTCCTTGATAATATACGATCAAACCAGTAGAGTTGGTGGATGGAGATCCATCGCTGCGGTAATTAGTATTCTGTCCTTGCGCCTTGATACGACATGGGGTTGGTTTTTACGGGGTCGAAACGGCCACCGCTACTTGCACTTGCGCCCTGTCCAAAAGGCGGTGATGGAAGGAATCGAAGCAATGTGTCAGGTCAGTAACTAGTCCTGGCGAGACGGGGCGGTCCGTCGAAAGTGGATCCCGGAGAGCGTCCCCGAACCATGAAAGTGTTCCAGAGGTGGCCAGTCCGTGCTTGTGTATGATATTAGTGTCTAAACACCTAAACACGAGTACTGATAATCCTGCCCAACCCGAGGTTTCTCTTGAATACTCCTACCTCCAGGAGCGGGCGCTGTGGTCCTTGTCAAGTACTTGTATGAAATTACATGCGAGTAAACTTGATGAAAAAAATATAGGGGTACTTGAGGACAGACCCGTGGTAGGTCGTCGGAGTAGACTTCGCCCATGCTTGGTGCCGCCCTTAGCCGCTAGCCATCCATCCCCCTCGCGACCAATACACCATGGTGGTTTAGGGTATAATAACCCGCAATATTATTGCTTTTTTTTAAACAGGGCCCGGCGTCCGGGGTTTGGACTCGGGTGAAGAGGATAGATGATAGTGGTGCGAAACAGAGAATGCGCCGAGAACCCATCGAAGGGGAACTGTGCGTCGTCGCCTTCAAAGGGTCGCTTTGGGTGGTTGGGACCCCCCGCGGACCAAAACTTGAATACCAGAGTGTATCCGTCATCCCACATCCACTCCGTGCAGCATTAACCAGGCGGTCAAAAGGCGGGCGCACACACGAGAACTCGTAGTTCCTTTGGGCGGTCGTACACAGAGAGAGCCCATTGTCATTGGGCTCTCTAGCGGGAAGAGCTAATGTGCATCCACCGCCGTACTACCGAAGCACCGAAGGTGCTGGGAGGCAACTACAATGGCGGTCATTCGGTGTTGCGCTGAGAATCTGCGATCCGGCGGATGGAGAGCCGAGTGGGAGGTCTACAACAGATGAGAAAGGGAGGGGGAGCCTGGTAGAAACCCAATTTGATGGTTGCTTGGTTGGGTGGGGTTAGGCTGGGGAAAGGGGAGAAACTGAAATATTGAGCACAACGGGCATCGTTCTTTCCAAATCCGGAGCTGATCAGATAGCTTCGGTATTCCATTGCCTCGCACTTTCCCTGGATGAAAAAGGTTTGTGTGACAGGACAGTACTTCTATACTTGTACTCTAGGGTTGCTCCGGCAAGACCCCAGCCGCCCGTACCTTCCCAATTCCCATGTATCTTACGAGGAAAAGGGACGATTCTCATGCACCTTGATATGGAGGGTGAGGAGGGGCTTCAATTGACAACTCATCAATCACCTTCACCACCACCCTCCACGAGGACCCTGGATGGTCCAACTCAGAGCTCGTTTTCTTCACCCCACACCACACCACTACCCCTCTACCCCTGTCCCCTACCCCTGCAACCCTGCCTCCCTGCAACCCTGCCACCTGGCGTGCTGGGACGCCCAAAATCGCCGTTTGCTAGGATTTCCTCCTGCCTCCTGCTTCACACCTCTCGTCTCTCGCCTCAAGCCTGACGACTACGACTTCTCGCTGCGGCTTCCAGGCCGCCTTCAGGAGCCTGGTCTATTGTTCCCCCGAGGGTTTCGATCTCAAATTGCGCCTCATAACTCATAAGCCCACCTCGGCGCCTCCCCAGCCCCGCCCTGCTCCAATTGCATGCCCGTCTGTCCCTTTGCCGCCAATACTTACTCATACTTTTGCTTCCGCCTGCAGAAGGACGGCTTGATGGCGCGGCCGATAGGATAGTCCGACGACGACGACATTCTGCGGCTTCCCAGACACAAAAGGTGGACCTCTTCTTCTCCAAGTACTGAGCAAGAATATCCCCTCATCCGTATACACCACCCGTGTGATTCGAGAAATTGGCACCGACTGGGATATGTCCCCGACGCCAATCTTGCATCCCGCTCATCCGACTTCTTTTGACTACGAGTGCTCTTACTCGAACGCGACTCCACCCTACAAGCCGCCTCCTAACTCATACCTCTTACCTCTTGCCTCTCGCCAACATTTGGTATCTTCAATCCTCTATCTCACCAAAACTGTTTCGATATCCCTCGTCTGTCTGGACCATACTCGTCTTCCTGAGGTCTTTGTTCGACTTACGGCCCACATCACACTTCGTGTCAAGTCTTTGACATAAATCTTCGATACTGGTGGCCATTGGTCTCCCCACCTCTCTCCATCCTCGAGTATATCTCGCACCACCCATATCCTCTACGTACGCATGTATAACCCCGTTGTACACACGAGTACAACGTCCGACCACACACAGGACGTCTTCTTTTCTCCGCCAGTTCGTCCGCCACGGCGCTCCCGTGCTCGCCACCATCTCTCTCCCCCCTCAAGTGGAATCCCTCTAGCCCGTGGTTTGTGTATGGCAGCATCCGCCACGTCCTCGCCGAATCATCCTCGTCCGAGAAGCACTGCAGCTTAGAGCCACCATAGAAAGAGGAGTCCTGCCTCTCTCTCACCAATCCTAGCATCTTTTGGACAACACGAACCGACTATGGTGCCTATTTTTGCCATACTCTAATCTGGTATCACATTGTGTCGTGGTCCAGCTAAGATCGCCGGTACTACCACCAAAACTCTTGTATATCCAACTTGCGCCAAATACGCCCGCGCCTCCCATCAATTATTACCACGCTATTACGGCTACGGGCAATTTGTGTACAGAGAGATTTATTCAAGGCTGCCTCCTAAAGTATCCCACCGGACGCCCAGATAGCAGCTACCGTGGGATACATACCGCCATCTAATCAATCTGCCTACGCACTGCGCTCTACCGAGCGAACAGGGTCCATCACGATACATGATCGAGCAAACTTGCCGTTCACAACCGGACCTTTGACGTCACCGTGCCTTGCCCTTTGATCCCCCTACTCCGTCGGAAGGGGCTCCTCCCCCCCGGCCGACACGCCTCTCCCGGGTCCGAGATGGCCCAAGGAGACGCTCAGAGGCCCACGTCATCCCCGGGGACAGCAAACTTCTTGCGCAGATTGCTATTTGGCTCTCCCAATGCTACGTCCACGACAGCTCCAGGGTCGCCGACCTCCCAGAACGGGGGAGGGGATGACGAGCCGAAGAAGAACGGTTTGATCCGCCGAGTATCGAGGAAGGTCGTGCCCGGACTGCCGAGGATGCAGACGTTCAAGAGGCAACAATCCGAAAAAAGGGTGAATCTCGCCCCGGTTGAACCTACCCCGGCAGAGCGGAGAGCAATGTCGGTAGACCGACGTACCGTACTCTCACGGACCACCTCCAGAGCCGTCACGGACACACTCCCACGAGCGAGCGCCCCCGACTTCCTGGAAGCTTTGGATCTCGAAGCTCCTAGTACGCCCTCACTAGTGAGTAAGCCGAGCTTTGGTCCCCAGGCGGAGCCCCTTGAGAAGGTCGAGAGCCATTACGACGATGGCTTGAGGAACGAGGAACCGTGGTCTCACGAGTCCAACCCCATGAACGATGTCCAGTCCATAACGAGCTCATTGATTCAAGACGAGCTTGAGACGAGATGGATCTTGAATCTGAGCATGCACTTCAGAGACAAGTCGAACAGGGAAAAGTTCTTTGTCACATACCGAGAAGCAGACACTCTGTGGCGCCGTGTGACCATCTCCTTGGATTACCGCAAGGCATCCGAGAACTCGCTCGAGAAAGACTTGATGGCCACCAAGTACCAGCGCGACAAGAGTTCTAAGATTTACGAGGCCATCCGCGACAGCCTTGATGCCATCAGCTTTTATGATACGGTCACGAACCTGAAGCTCCAGACTACTGACGGCAGGCTCCATGTCCATGTTGCCGAAGACCTGAATGTTCGTACTACCCACCTCGCTCGTGTTTTCTACTTTTCTGTCTTGTTTCTTCTTCTCCCTCGAGTCACCGCGCTAGCCTAGTCGCGGATTAAGGCTAATAGACATTCCCACTCACACAGGAAATCATCACGTTTCCTCTGGTGCGCGAAGTAAACCACCTCCGATGTCACAAGGTTCGAGAACGCGACATCGTTTTCGACTCGCACATGTCGGGGTTTGTGTACAAAGTACGTGTGGGCGAGCAGGTGCTGATAAAAAAGGAAATACCCGGCCCGGATACGATCAACGAGTTCATCTACGAGATCAATGCGCTCTACTCGCTAGGATATTCGAATAGTGTCATCGACTTCTTCGGCGTGGTTGTGGACGACGAGGACCAGCACGTCAAGGGCCTGCTGATCAGCTATGCTGAGCAGGGTACGCTGGTGGACGCCATCTACGAGCACCAGCCCGGGAACGAGAAGGGGCTGCCTCCGCTTCCTTGGTCGGTACGTGCACGATGGGCAAAGCAAGTCGTCCAGGGACTTGCGGACATCCATGAGTCGGGATTCGTGCAGGGTGACTTTACGCTTTCCAACATCGTCATCGACGGAAGGGGGGACGCGAAGATTATAGACATCAACAGACGTGGCTGCCCTGTTGGGTGGGAGCCTCCAGAGGCTCGGCCTCTAATCAAGAGCAGCCAAGGAATCTCCATGTATATCGGGGTGAAGTCGGACCTCTACCAGCTCGGGATGGTGTTGTGGGCCCTGGCAATGGAGGAGGATGAGCCTGAAAAGTATGGACCAGGGCTGGTGCTCGATCCGGACGCGGATGTGCCTTTGTGGTACCGGAGGCTGGTGGATATATGCCTCAGCGACGACCCGAGGATGAGAATTCAGGCGTCGTCCCTCTTGTCACTGTTCCCCGCCGAGGTTACCAGCGACGGCATCGTACGGCTCATGGATCCATCCACACCCGAAGGCTACGACTCCCGCGCGCGTTCATACTCCCCCGAACGGGTCCAAACGAATGACGAAGCCGAAATATGGACGGTATCACCCTCGGACCGATATCGACACCATACTCTCGCGACTCCGGCCCCGCTGGGCTCGCACTATGTCTCCTATGACTCGCCTTATCCGTACCCTACGCGGGGGAGATCGCCGCCAAGACCCTTGCCGAGTGACTATGGGTACTACGACGTGCACGGTGCGCCTTACAACAGCTCGTGGACGTTCTCGGGGGCCAAGGCCTCATACAGCGATGCAGGGTTGGAGGACGGGCGGGAGTCTAGGATGGCTGACAACACTGCCCGGAAGGGCTCTGTGGGCGAGGCACATGGGTCTCAGGGCGATCAGCTCCCCGGAGACTCCGGCGATACTGCAGAGGCGAGTGGCGAGCGTGGAGATGACAAAGAGGATTTGTTGTATCTGGCAATCCCAGACGCGGCTAATGAACGTTCGGAGTCTCGGAAGGGAAAGGAAGCTGTTGTGTCTTGGAATGATACCTTGGCCGACGGCAAGGCTGGTAACAATCATGACGTTCCGGAGGGGCCATCGACAGACGCCGACGGCGCGGCGGGTGGCAGTGGTATCGCTCTGAATGAGGGGACGGCAGGGGCCGACCAGGGAGCAATCGCCGGGCCAACCGAAAATGTTGGAGACCTGGAAGGGAAGGCATGGAATTTTACAGGCGGGCTGGGAATCTTGGCGGAGATGGGGAACACAGTACCCACCGATCCAACTGCCAACGAGAGTCGGCCTACGCCGGGTACGGCTCCGATGGCAGGCATCACGCCAGAGGACCAGGCAATACCGGCCGACCCAGGACCTGCTGACCCAACGGTCGAAGCGATCGTATCGGGGGATCGAGCAGGGCCGGGCGACACGAGGCCGACGGATGCACCTGCCGGCAAGAGTCAGCCTCCACCGGGTACTACCGTCATGCCGGCGGACCAGGCAATATCGGCTGATACGGGACTTGCTGACCTAACTGCCGGCGAAACTCATGGTCCGCCACCAAGCACGATTTTGGTGGAAGATGTCACGTCGAGGAGTGGGATCCTATCGGCTGACACTGGCCCTGCTGATCCCGCAGCCAGCGAAGTCCGTGATGAGCCAAATACGGTTCTGGTAGAAGCCGCCACGTCGGAGGATCAAATAGCATCGGCCGGCCCCGCAGAACCAGCCACAGCGGAGCCGAGTGCTGATGACGGATCCATGGCAGTAGCTGAAATCCCGGTGGGGCACGGCGTTGATGAGGCGGGATGTAGAGTGAACCAAGTGGAGGAAGTGCCACAGTCGCCTCTACCCCGCGTCGAGACACTACCAACCAGCTGCTGTGAGAAACCGAGAACTGATCGGTCCTCGGACGGGGCGATTTCGGATCTGGCGGGTGTCGGCGGGGGTGTCGACGAAGATGCCCAAGGCGACCCGACGCACTTCCCAGCATCCCTGGACGAGGAACCGGGTCTTATGACGGTGCCGACGAAGATGGCTACCATGACGTCGGCGCAGAGGGGGCCGGAGGAGTCGATTTCAAGCCCCATCTCAGTCGGTCATTGAGGGTAGCCCGAAGCCCCGATTGCTGGCCCTTTTTCTTTCGATATATATAACGACCTGACGAAACGAATCACGTCCTCTCCTTCTTGGAAACAATACGGGTATTTGACGGGATAACGAACACGCCAAACTTTACATTTTCCTTTGTCGTACGTCTCTTCTCATTCTTGTATTCTGTATATGACGGGGAGGAATTGTTTTTTTTTTTGGTCTGGGACGGCAGGGAATATGTGACTTTGCAGCGGGAGGGCGTCGTTTTTAACGCATCCGGGCGGATTAGTTTACCTGATTGATTGTATACGAGACAGGGGGGTAAAACTGTTGTTGCATATTAGGTATAAATACCAATGCGAATAATTCACCGTCGTTAACTACCATCCATGTAGCAAGTCTTGTGTGTGGGATGATGAGATTAATGGTCTGGGAAGGGCTGACACCTGTCTCCAGATGATGTCAGGGTTTCTGTGTTCCAAACGAATGAAGTTTTGAAGTGAGCATGGCCCATCAGAAGTGGTTGGGACCTGCTTGGCTGGCTGACTAGCGTGAGTGGTCCGAGCGCCACCAACCTCCATAGGGCTCTCCGACCAATCCTCGGAGCGAGTGACGGGTGAGGCGTCAGCACGTCGAGGGTAGGGCCAAAGAAGAGCGATCGAGGTGTAGTACTCGTAAGTGGAGATGTGGACACATTGGCCGATACGATATCAAGTGATTGATAAAACCTCACATGAAAGGACACATCCGTCATCGTGCCATAATATACCGAGGCCTTTGACAAGTATCCATACGAGTCCGAGTATATTGTATATCGGTTGAGAAGAGGCGCGCGGGATAATTCGAAGCTTCCGCCGACCCGAGAGCAACTCTCTCCTGCGGACAGGGGTTATGGATGGTACGCTAGTACCTTTTCGGGGCGCCGGTACCAGGACGAACGCGCTACCGGGGCATCCGACCCCACCTCGAACCCCCGCCCACCCCAACAAGCGGGCCGTAGAAGGTTCCCGATTTGGAAATGCCCCAGAACTGTTGAGTGCTTGGCGATTTCGTTGGGGAAACCATAGGAAAAAAAAGTGACAACTGCCCACTCCGTCCAGTGACGACGAAGACATGTGAGAAAAGGATAGATCTTGGTGCACTAACGCTCAACGCTATTTACGACTGCCTTCCCCAGATCAGACATTCCGAGGCAGTCATCCGATTTAAAGCTCTGATCACGTTGTGAAGAGCCCATTTTGCCTCGGTCTAAGCCGGTGTACTCGTACTCACACGCGCGCATTCACTTACACTTACAGTGAGTGGGGCTCTCTTGATCAGCCCAGGTACCTCCTTCTTACACGGGGATTCGGTGTTGCCTGTAAGTACCTCCTATCGTACCTTCCCAACCAACGCCATCCATCGTCAACATAACCCAGGCCCAGACCCGCATACCCCCATTCCCCAACCCTGTCTGGGAGTGTGACCTTGCCTCAAGTTTCTCGGCCGTGGGTTTTTCGTTTTAGCCGACGCCACTCCCTTTTGTCCTACATATATTATTCTTTTTGACTTCGGTGTGCTCATTCCTAATCTTCTCCCTACAGAAGTCCTCACCACCACCAACTTTCCGTAACCAGTCTTCTCCCTTCCATTTGTCTTGGTGGTGAGCATCGCCATCTGAGGATCCTGCTTGCTATCCTCTGAGCTTCAATCCAACTTTCCCCGTACACACAGCAGCCTCGGGACTGCAGACAACACACACAAAATGTCGGCGACAGCGAGCGGCAGGGACTTCGTCTGCCCCGATGGGACGACGGACTACGTCCCGCTGAGGTCCAAGGGCACCTACGACCCTAAGAAGCCGCATATCTCAGAGCAGCCCATGACGTGGAAGAACTGGCACAAGCACATCAACTGGATCAACACCTACTTCATCATCATCGTTCCTCTCGCCGGCCTCATCTCGACGTACTGGGTACCTCTTCATCGCAACACGGCCTTATTCGCCATATTATACTACTTCAACACCGGTCTCGGAATCACTGCCGGTGAGTTCCTGTCTCTTTTCTCTCACCTCTCTCACTGCGCCATTTCTCGGGGAGCATGTCCACTGACTGACCTTGGTTCTGCAGGTTACCATCGTCTCTGGGCGCACAAGTCATACCAGGCCACCCTGCCGCTCACTCTCTACCTCGCGGCCGTCGGCGCCGGCGCCGCTGAGGGTTCCATCAGGTGGTGGTCCAGGGGCCACCGCGCCCACCACCGTTACACTGACACCGCCAAGGACCCTTACTCGGTCCGCAAGGGTTTCTGGTACTCGCACCTGGGCTGGATGGTGTTCAAGCAGGACCCCAAGCGCATCGGCCGGACCGACATCAGCGACCTTAACGAATGCCCCGTCGTTGTGTGGCAGCACAAGAACTACCTCAAGTGCGTCTTGTTCATGGGACTTATCTTCCCCACGCTCTTCTGCGGGTACTTCTTCAACGACTTCCTGGGCGGTTTCATCTATGGCGGTATCATCCGTATCTTCTTCGTCCAGCAAGCCACCTTCTGCGTCAACTCCCTCGCCCACTGGCTAGGCGAGCAGCCCTTCGACGACCGCAACTCGCCCCGCGACCACATGATAACCGCCCTGGTCACCCTCGGCGAGGGCTACCACAACTTCCACCACGAGTTCCCCTCGGACTACCGTAACGCCATTGAGTGGTACCAGTACGATTTGACCAAGTGGTGCATCTGGACCTGGAAGCAGCTCGGCCTCGCCTACGACCTCAAGCAGTTCCGCGCCAACGAGATCGAGAAGGGCCGTGTCCAGCAACTGCAGAAGAAGCTCGACCAGAAGCGTGCCACCCTTAACTGGGGCATCCCGCTCGAGCAGCTCCCCGTCGTGGACTGGGACGACTTCGTCAGCCAGTGCAAGGAGGGTGGCAAGAAGCTCGTGGCTATCGCCGGTGTCATCCATGATGTCGGCGACTTCATCAAGGACCACCCCGGTGGCAAGGCCCTCATCAACTCGGCCATCGGCCGCGACGCGACGGCCGTGTTCAACGGCGGTGTCTACGACCACTCCAACGCCGCCCACAACCTCCTCTCCACCATGCGCGTCGGCGTCCTACGCGGCGGCTGCGAGGTCGAGATCTGGAAGCGTGCCCAGTTTGAGAACAAGGACATGTCGTATATTAGCGACTCGACCGGTTCACGCATCATCAGGGCCGGTGTCCAGGTCACCAAGGTGCCCCAGCCCACTGCTGCTGCCGACGCCGCGTGAAGAGCGCGCGCCTCGTCCTCGTGACCGGGAGGGGGGAGGCAGATACGAATTATGTCTTTGACGCGACTGAGAACGGTTGGAAACAGCGGAGAGAGGCAGGAAGAGATGCCATCTGGGCTGGCCCTTCCCTTCAGTCCACGTGCGCTGCAGAGTTTCTCTCTCTTTCCATCCACAGCCAAATCTTGGCTCACCAAACTCATTCGCCACAAGAGAACGAGCCGGACTCCACAAAACTGCATGCGGGGCTTCTGATTTCCAACATGACGACTTTGAAGTCGATCCGCAAAAACAGGCGTTTTAAGGGGAGCCATTGCTTTATAACTTAATCGGGGATACGAATATTTTCGGGAAGACGGAGGGAAAAGGGGTGGAGTATGTGTGCGAGTGTGTGTGTTGGCTCTCCACGCCTCTCTTAGACCTATTTTCTCTCTCACTTATACTCTCTCCTTGTTTCTTCTTCTATTACGGCCTCTGTTCGTGAAGTGGGTTGCGAAAAGCTAGAGAATAGGATGGGTGGTAGTTTAGTCTGAATAGCGTCATGAATTGATTTGTACGAGTGCTACTCTTCCCTACTCAATGTCAACTGTTCCGCCTCAACGTTCGCCTCTTACAGTCCTCTTGACCTGACTAGTGATGGAAAGTAATTGTTAGACGAGCTGGTTGCGACAGGTTCCCCTCCGTCTCCCATCACACCAACATACCACCTACCACCAGCCCGGCCTTGCAGGAACAACTGAGGCAGTACTCCGTATGTGTGGGGCTAACCTCTAGAGAGAAATGGGAACGATGATGAGAAGGAGAAAAGACAAGGAGTAAATGTTGTGTTTTCCTGTCCAGTTTAAAAACTCCGTATGATACATGGACAAAAATAAAAAATAAAAGAAGGCCCCCAGTTCGCATCGCATAAATCCCTTCCCTGTTCCACCCACCCCAACCGTAATCCCCCTTCCCCTTCCCCCTGTTCACAGAACACTTCCTAAGAACCGCCGCTACTGGCAGTCTCGTCATTTTTTTTGTTCTCTCAAGTAGGCTTGCTTCACTGGAGCATGGAGTGCTTCCGGACGCCCTTGGGGCCGATCTCGCTGAAAATTTACGCGTTAGTAATGGTGTATGTGTGACATTTTCGAGGACGGGAGAATATGAGGAGAAGGGAAGGGGTGGTACGAAGGAGAAAGAGAAAGGGTGGGGGAAGGGAAACAGCAGTTTGGTATCTTCACAAAAGAAAAGGGGGGGAAGGGGAGGGCGAAAAAACATACTTGTACTCGACCCGACTAAGACTCATCCTCCTCTGCGCCTCGGAGCTGCTCCCGTCGAGGTTGTGCAGGCAGAACGCGATCCTGCCCGCCACCTGCGCGCCCAGGAACATGGCCTCCTCGTATCCGTTCTTGCTCCACTCGGCCAGGTACGTCGGCAGCGGCGCGAGCTTGATGCTCGTGGGCGTCTGGCTGTGGAACCGGTGCGACGGCGACACGCCCGCCTCCGAGCCCGGGGCGCCGCCCGGAAGCGGCTGCTGCCCCGGTATCGGCCCGTTGAGCGTGGCCGTCGTGGCCGCCTGCAGGAGCGGGTTCACCGACGACGCCGTCGGCGGGAGCTGGTGCGGCGTCCCCGTGAAGGACCCCGTCGGCGTCTGGCTCCCCGTGCCCGTGGGCGTGGCCATGTTGGAGGGCAGCTCCGACGTGAAGATGGTGGCCGAGGACGGCGAGATGAGGTGCCGCGCCGTCAGCGTCTGGATGATGTTCTCCCGGAGCCCGCGCACCCGGCTGCCGTTGCCCACGATGGCGATGTGGTCCCAGCACGCGGGGCGCATGAACATGTCTGGAACGCCCTGGATCGTCTTCCAGATGAGCGTCGTGATGCGGTCGATCTGGTCGCGGTCCGCGAACCGGAACCGCTCGAGCCCCACCTCGATGTCGCGCCGGACGAGCTTGGCCTGGAGCTCCGTCTCAACCGGGGAGTCGGGGCGCGGAGGCTGCTCCGCGGCGGGTTCCGCGGCGGGGGGTGCGGTTTCCGGCCCTTCGGGTTTCTCCGTCGGCTGGGCCGCCTCGGTCTTCACGGCTTCGTCTCCTTGCTTGGCCGGCTCCTCCGCCGCGGACTTCTCGCCCTCCGGTCCCTCCTTAGTCGCCTCCTCCGCCGCAGGCTTCTCTCCCTCCGCGGTCTCGGGCTTGGCAGTCCCGTTCTCCGTAGTCGCCGCATCAGCAGGAGCGGCGGCGGGCGCGCTCGGGACAGCAGGCGCAGGCTTGGCCTTGGGAACCTCCTCCTGCACCACCTCCTCGTAGTGGAAAATGTTATGGGTCCTCTTCGAGTTGGGGAGCCTGGCTATCCTCGAGGCCTGGGCCTCGTTCGCCGCAGTCTTCTTCGCCGACTTCGCCTTCTCCTTCTCCTTCTTGGCGAGGAACTCCTTCGTCTGACCAGTAGTAACGATTGCCGCGACGTCAAGGACGCCGTCAGCCACAATCTTATCCTCGACCTCCATCTCGTCCTCATCCGCCGGCGCGATGGCGCGTGCCGAGTCCGCCACCTTCGCCGCATCGGCAGCGGGGTTGCTCGACGGGGGGAGACCCGCCGTCTCAGCATTCGCCTTTGGCAGCTCCATGCGGTCGGGGAGGTCGGCGGCGTACGGCAGCACCTCGCAGATGGTGCTCTTCTTCAGCTGCTCCGCCATATCATAGTTGAACCCCTTCCCTTCCAGCAGTGCCAGCAGCTTCCGCGTAAACACCTCCCCGCCAGACTGGATCCCGTCGTCGTCGCCGTACGCGACGCCGATGGCCTGGTGGTTCATGACGGCGCCGTCGAAGATGCAGGTGACATCCACCTTCTCGAAGCCGATGTCGACGACGGTCATGTTCGGCCAGCGGAGGCCGTACTGCGTCGCGATGGCGGAGTGGATCAAGCAAAGGGCGGGGGTCTTGGTCTTCTCGAAGATGAACTGCGTAATCTCCTCGACACAGTCGCGCGTCCACTGCGGGGACGCCATGAGGACGATGGGGGTATTGTGGTAGGTCGTAGTGAGCAGACTGTGGATGTGGTCGAGGAAGGCGAGGAAGGCGGGCATGTTGACGATACGGCCGGCTATAAAGAGGAAGGGAAAAAGAGTTAGCATCCCCCCCTTACTCCTTCTTTCGCTTGCTCGTCCTGCGTTGCTTACCTTGCATGGGATAAACGGCCCCCTCTTCGGAATCCTGATCCTCAACCCACTCCCACTCGTCCTCATCCCCGTTCGCCTTCTCCTCATCCCCGTTCTGCTCCACGCCAGCCTTCTTCCCCCCCTTCCTCCTCTTGAAGGTGTGGTAGGGCCTCCACCCGCCATCTTCCGGGTCTAAGAACATCCGCGTCGGCATCCGGTGTACCGGCGGCGTCAGCTCGTTGCACCCCAGCTGCGCCATTGTCGTCCTGCTCCCGGGGCAGATGACGAGGATCTGCTCCTCGCGCCATCTCGCCGCGCTGCCCGACATCGTTTCTCGGGTCGCGGTCGCTACTCGTCCGGAGGGGGTCGTGGGTATTGGGTCTCCGCGAGGTCAATGTATCTTCTACCCTCGCCTATTTTCGGCTCGTGTACTGTTGTCGCGGTCGCGCCCTTCGTAGTTCCCGAGGTGGATCTCTTGTCGCGTCGTTCGTTGCTAGTGGGAGGGGAAGGTCTTCGCCTGCAAGATTGCGCGGCGGAGTATAAGTGCTCGCCAGGTCAGTTGGGAAGTCGGTACTATCTCGACAAACAGACAAAAATTAATCAGGTGGAGGTGTTGGGGTATGCGGATGAGAAAGAATTAGAACGCAATGGCCGGGGGCGCGACTCGGAAGCTCAAGGTCGCGGCACGAAGGTCTTGCTTGGTCTCCTAGATTTCCACTGTTTCCATTGTCGCGGTTGGTGGAGCCTGCGGTTTTCGAATCCCCCCAAATTTCATCACGTGGAGTGTGAGACATGGCAAGATTACATAATTCACCTGCTGAGCACAACTGCTGGGCTGAGATCGCTGATACATGCCGACGAGGATGGTCCTCATCCAGCCCACTGCCTCACCCAGACACACGCCATACATTCTACAACACGAGTGGTCTAAGTACGAATGTAAGAATGTAGCACAGTGAGAAAACCCGGGTATAGTATTCGAAGCACCACCCAACCGACCACAACCACAACCCCAAAGCTTCAGCTGTATATCCCAGCGGCTTGAGAGGTTTCCCATTAAGGGACCTTGCAATTCGCCTTCCCCCGTTTCGCATAAAATAGACAAAAAAAAGTCTAGGAGTAACTAGCATATAATAGCTAACCCTCTCAACCGCCGCCGCCCGCTCGAACTAGAAAAGGCATCATGATATTTCCCATCCATTCTTATCCACACCCCAAACGCCATATATCGATAGGATACCAGAAACATCCCATAGAGCAAATGTCATGAAAACAAATGCTAAAGTGAAACACGGAGCCAAAAAAAAAATACATGCTCCGTTTTCCCGTTGTCCCTCTTAAGCAGTACCAACTCCCATCCAACGCATATTAAACCCATTCGTGGTATAGTTTCACTTCCCTTCACTTTGAAAGTCTGGTGCCGATCCATATGGAGCCCCTTGTGTTGTACATGTTTTTGTTCGGTAACAGGCATCTCATCGACGCTCACGCGTTACGCCGCGGCGATACCTTGTGGCGCGGCTCGCACCGCGACATCGGCACACTTGAGCTGCTCGTCCACTCGAGGCACCAAATTGGTACCCTCCTCAATCTCGACCTGGCCCTTCGTCGTAAGCGCATCATCCGTGTGAGCAACACTAGCGTCATCGGCCGATACCTCCTTCTCCTCAACAACGGCGGCATCGGCGGGAGTCTCCTTGGACAAGGGATACTTGGTCTTTACCGCAACAGGGGTTTGCGCCTGAACATCGACATCAACGGTAGTCTTCACGGGGGTTTCCTGGGATAACCGAGCCTCAGACTCGCCGTCGGCGCCCTCGGACTTGATCCCGCTAGCAAAAGAGTTCCTCGCGGGCGTCTCCGGCTTCTCGCTAGCAAAGGATGCCCGCGAGGGGGTGCCCGCTAGTGAGCTCGCGTCTCCGAAGTCGCTCCTGCTCGCCCGCAGCGAGCTGCGCGCGGGGTTCCTGAGCGGGAGTGGCGGCGGTACCCTCTTAGGGATGGTGACAATGGCACCCTTCGCCTGCACGACCTGGGACCTCACGGCGGTGACGTTGGTCCGCACCGGCTTGACGGCGGACGCCACCTCGAAAACGACGACGGGCTCATCGTAGTCTTCGTCGTCCTCGTCATCCTCATCGTCGGCATCGTCGCCGTCGTCCTCGTCCTCCGGCTTGAGCTCAGGCGTGAGGTCGGGGGATGTTGGCGCCGATGTGGGCGCTGATGCGGGCGGCTTCGCCTCGTCCGACGAAGCATTGTGTTCCGCGTCCCGGTCGTCGTCGGTTGTGGCCGGGCTCTCGACGACGGTCGCACCGTCCAGCGAGGGTCCGTTCAGACGCTGAATTGGGCTGAAGTCGATCTTGGTGTAATCAACCTCCTCCTCTATGACGTCATCCAGGCCCTTGGCCTTCTCTAGAGATTGGCGGTCATGGCCGTCCTCGCTCTGGCTGAGGCTGGGGGTCGTATGGGGGGTGATCGAAGCCTCGGTCTGGGTGTAGGCATCGGTGGCGTGCATATGCTCCGTGCGAACTGACAGACAGCTGTTCCGGTTGCTTCGCGTAGCAACTGTGTCCACACTCCGTCGCTTGAACCTAGGGAAGAGTGGACTCGTCGGGCTGGGTGCAAAATCGAACTGGCTGCTGGAGGGCCGCATCTGTGTCCCCGCTTCTCGGATCTCGAGGCCCGCCATTTCTAGCGCTAGTACGCCAAACGGATCGGGGTCCTCCATGTCGGGCACACCAAAGCTGCTCATTCTGGAAGGCGATTCGGGCGGTGTGGGGCCCCGTGACTCTATCACGGCATCTCCAGGAGCGCACTGCGAGGATATCTGGTCGACGATGTTCGAGTCGAAGTCCGACCTACCCTCAGCTTGCTTTATGACTTCGAATAGCGGGCGTGTCTCGTCGACGATCTTGTACACGTTCCCAGCCAGTATATCCATCATGGTAGCGTTTCCGCCATAGAAGCGCTCGTTCTCATTGCCTCGCTCGGTAAGTATACAGCCGTTGAGGTTGACCGTCTGTACTTGCCCTTTCGCCTTGAGATAGGTTAAAACTGTGTTTCCCAGATCCTTCCACCGTATCTCCTCTTCGCCAGATCCGAGGGCGACCATAGGGCCGTTGGACAGGCCAATATCCTCGCCGAGCGTGACTTGGGGCTGCATGATGGACTCTAGGGCGGATAGGTTGTTGATGACCAGAACACAGTCGTATATATCGACACCTATGACGAAACTCAGGGTGGGAGTGTGAAGGAGTAGGGCCGAGGGAGGAGACCAAGTGCCGTCTGCCTTGCGAGCTATGAGGATACCGGAGCCACCGGAGCCCGTCATCCACATGCCTGATCGCATGCACGTGAATATGGCAATGCCGGCGGCATTCTGTACTATTCGCTTCGGTATTCGCTTGACGAGGTTGACGGGGGACTGGGATTCGGGTTCGGCTGTCTCCCTCGTCGGACTCGTGACCGACCTGTCACCCCCGGGCGGTGTAAGACACCCATCGGCTAGAGGCAGCGGGTTAGCAACCTGCATTGGCTTTGTGTGTGACGAGAGGGGCAAGGCAGGCTGTGGCCGCAAGGGGTTGTACAAGTATGATACGAGCCAGAGGGGAAGTCAAGGAACGGACGTACAGCAAAATGATTTTAGGATGCGAGCAGCCTTCTCGCATTCCTGGTCCAGGGTCGAAGGCCAAAAGGCCTCCTTCTTGAGCTTCGGTGGGGACGAGGCGGTCGTCGACAGGCGCTGGAGGTTTGGAGGGGTCTGGGCCGATTTCCGCCTGTCCCACGACAGCAGGGCTGATACTCGGTGCATGGCGCCGTCGTCAAAGGGCGGTGGTCATGGAAGAGTAGCAAACCCTTCCAAGGGCGGTTGAGCTCGTCGGTTGGCGCTGAAAGGTCGAAGTTCGAATGATCGTCGCTCTTTAGCGTTCGTAGCGGACGGAGGGTGCGGGGGAGAGTGAGAAAAGTGCAACGTAAAATAGGAGGGAAAAGAACCTCGCTCGTCAGGCCACAGGAGAGGGAGGAATGGAGGGTCTCTCGTTAGGCTCGCCTGGTCTCCAGCAGGAGTGGGAGGAGGAAGGAAGGTCGGAGGCGTAAGCAGTCAAGAGGGAAGCAAGAATGCAACGGGTCTGGTTTACGCCAGATACAAGTACAAGTAGTTGGGGGCGGTCACGGCGGGGACGGTTGTCTCTAAGGTGTTGGTCTGGTCCCGGGCCTGGACCTGGGCTTGAGCCTGGGGTTGGTTGGGGTTGGGCGTTGCGGGTGTGTTCGCCCCCTCGAACTCCTTTGGGGGAAGGAGGGTGGGTGGTGGCGGAGGGTGGAGGGGGGGAGTGCGAGTGTGACTATAGAGGGGTGTGCGGACAGGACGAGCGTGGACCAACGCACTTGCGCAAGTCCTTGCTGGTTTTGGAGTAGCGCACAGGTGAGGACGCCCCTAGCTTCTCAGTGGTGGATGGATCGGATGGGAAGCAGGAATTCACAGGTATTGGACAGGGAAACGGGACAGGGGACAGGGGGCAGGGATGTGGACCATGAGGACCAGGGTTCGCAGGGACCAGGCAAGGCCCATCCGAGTGGTTCCAACGAGCCTAGCGTCTGTCGGCCTGTCGAGTTGTGCGTATGGATGCTACTCGACCTTGGGCCAGAGCGCTGGTAAACTAATCGTTAGCGTCCAGGGAGACGATGCTAAAAACTCAAAAGACTGGCTCAATAGTTCAAGTGGATAGACGCACTTTAACAGGTCCTGATTCACTACCCGTGCTGTATTACCCAGGTGCACCGCGGCCTGGGTTTCCGATTCCGGATTTCCGAGATGACTTTCCCCAAGAACGAGCGAGGAGAGAAAAAGAGAATAGTTCTGGAATGGATATGTGGTGTGGCTGCAGCTGTGCGTCACATATGTACGAGTCTTTGGTTTCTCGGATATGCCGTCATTCCAGTCACGGGGGCGGACTTGCTCGAGGCAGCGCAACGGGGACGTGAAGCCGGAGTGGAGAGTCTTGGATTCGGTGCGGAGATCTAGGCCAAAATGGTCCGAGGTCCAAGACCCGAAGACCCACAGGCCGACGTCTCGGACGATCCGAGCAGTGCACGAGTACGTATTAGTACGTACCTGGCGCAAGGAAAGCCGAGCTGAGGGCCAGGGGTTCAAGAAGGGAGGGAGGGGAGAGGGGAGATGACTGAAAGAAGCAACGAGGCGGATGAAGAGAAAGAGGAGCGAGACAGGGCCCAGGCTGCGTGCAAAGACTAGGTTCGATGGATCGATCAATGAGAGGGGATGCGATGTTGGTGATTAGCGTCGTAATGGAACCTAGAACGCGGGGAGCAGGTACTTGGTCGGCAGTGGCGACATAAGCACAAGCTAACGGTTCCTTTCCACGGCCGGCAGCTCCGTGTAATACATGTACCTGTAAGGATTGGGAAGGTGCGACAGCCCATGGACGTCCGACAGACAAGAGGCAGGAGACAACCTAGGAACAAGAGACAAGTAGAGAATATTTCGCAGATTTCATAAACATGGGCGTATATATAAATATAATGGATATATATTTACACATCACGGGGTCCATGGATGTCACCTCGGATGAGAGAATTCGGTCTCTCTTTTCCTCGCTTGCCACTTAACTCGTGCTTGCAGCCAGTCACAAGGTTACGGTCGCGTTCCCTCGCTTCTGTTGCCTCAAGATATAGAGAGCAGTCAGGCTGCATAGGGAACGAACATACAAATACGAACAACACCGCATGCATATCCAGCTGCAGCATCGAACATGCGACAAGTAAAACACGCGGAGAATATCCGCGATATATTGCTTGCCTCCTGCCCCTGGCAGGGTCTGCACCTCGCCTGGTTGATGCACATATGTTATATTGCAAGCTCAGAGTTTGTGGGTGAGTAATTTAATTTTGCCTATGATGGCTTTCCTCGGGCGGCCTTAAAAAAAACCACCAGGAGAACGCCATCTTGCCGTGACCAAGCTCGGGCTGCCTTGTTGGGCAATACAAGTATGAAGTATACAAGTACTTGCGTATGCTTTGTGGAGGGGAGGGACGGCAGCCCAGGTGCAGTTTGCCAATGAAAAAATGGTCCCACCACGGAGCAACGTTCAGGATCTCCATTGGCCGAGAGGACTCGGTACTTGCATTTTACCTGGAACCACTCCGTAGCTGCATTACAATCTACAAGGTGTAAGTGGTACTGCCGAGCAAACACACGGCCACACACATACACACCCCTCCTTCCCTCACACTCACCCACACGATGCACACCCTGCATTTGCCAGTGTCCTGTTTCCTGTCTCCTGTGCCCCGTCTCCTGTCGAATACAATCCATGTAATTCCCAAGCCCCGGGGGAGAACGTGGATCCCCGTCGTCACATCATCTCTTATCATGGCCAGATCCCAGATCTGTTCCCTGCCCCGCCCGGCCCTGATCCCCGATCCCCGATCCCTGATCCCCGCGCGGCGTGCCGAGGCAGGGCCGTGAAGAGGAAGGCAGGCCCGGGGTGAACTGCACCTCCTTGATCTCTTGGAAGTTGCCTCCGCCGAGAGGGCATTCCCACCTTCAAATCAACGCCGTAATATTGGACGGTTAACGAACAAAACCCACCGCCTCGGCGCGGCTTCAGCTGAAGTTGAAGCCACTTTCATTGATCATCGACTTTGCGGCCCACCCGCCTCCACTTCGGGGCTCTCCACTTCGGTTCTTCCTTTTCGGTAATACTCCTCGCACTCGTACTTTGTAGGCAACCCTGTTGTCTTGGTATCACCGAAACCTTCCCCCCCCTTTCACTCGTCCTTTTCCTCCTCCCCCGAAATTAACACCGTGTCACCGTTCTCCTTTCCCGCGATAGGAAAAAAATCATATCCCACGAGAAACAGTCGCACACACAGGATCCAGCCGATCCTTTGGGGGGTGATTGAAACCGAACCTCGTGAGCTGTGACAGGCGGCGTTACTTTTCCAAGCAGCACTTGTAGCACATCTCATCTCTTCCACATACGGAGAAACCCAATTCTGATCCGCGGAACAATATCAAAGCCCGAGCTCGCTTATCTGAAAATGAGATTTTGAATATGAACAGGTGGGAAAAGTAAAACGCAAGGCCCTACCTGCAGTGATCGTTGCTCGTAATATACGCAAGAAGCAAGAAGCAACGGGGCATCAATCAAACTTTTTTGCCTTTCCACATGAGCCACAAGGCGGGTTTTCCCAGAAACAAGGAGGACCCCTGCGGAAGCGGGCGGGTGCTAGCTTCATGCAAGGTTGATCTCCCATCTCGTATATTACTTTGCGCTTGTAAATATACGAAGTACGCTTTGTAGTACTTTGCCGCGTGCAAGCCCCACTGGGACCAATCCTTTTATTTTTTTTTTCCCTCTCTTTCTATGTGGAGACCGTGGCTCGGGTCGTTGCGAATTGAGTTTGACGAAGTGGGTACAAGTACGTACGCCTGCGGAGCACCAGGTACGAGTGAGGATTAGTTGTAAAATAGTTTTAGCCATTTTCTGGTGCCGGGCTGGAGGGTACAAAACATACTCTTACGAGCAGGTCGGACTAAGCCTCCTTTCATCTCCTCCCGCTCCACCAGATTGGCTACTTAAGCTCTGGGGGAAACGTCCAGGTCTTGTGATGGCCGAAATGAAACCTCCGGTGTCCACTTCAATCTCCAATCTCAATCTCATGAAAAACAACAAGAGGGTAAAATACATGTACCGGGGAAGAAAGAAGGGGGGGTCCATTGGCAAAATGTCTCATCTGGTTTCCATGGGAGCCGCGGGGGAGTTGCCTAAAGAGAAAGAAAAAGCAAGCCCTGTGGGAAGGTATCTGCCCTGGTGACAGTCTCCATCTGCCTATGGAGTCCTTTCGAAAGGTACACACGTACAACGTAGTCGTATAATGGCTGGCGGGGGTGGAAACGGACTTGCCGGAGCGTTGGAAATATGGGGACGTGGAGAACGGCGATGGGCCCAGGAAGAGGCGAAGGTAAGAAACAAAACTGCGCCTCGAACCCGTTTCCCCCTCATAGCTTTGCGGCTCCCAGGATCCTTGCCAGGTAGTACAGATCCGAGGCACGGCGTTTGTTGCTTCCACCACACGTTCGTTCCTGTGGCCGGGAGGGTTGCCGGTCGCCCCCATCTCCCCGAGACGAATCGGAATACCCCGAGTGTGACCCCCCATGTTTATCTATATCTACACAGGCATCTATCTTCACGCTCGGGCCGTTGTCATCGAGACCGGTCTCAGAATGCCATCATTGAAAATAGCACCGAACCCGAAGCACGCCCATCTTCTCACCCGTAGGGAAATCCCGACAAGAGGCCGGCCGGTGCTTTTGACCACTTTCCTTTCCAGTCTCCCATTCCATAATACTCGCTCGCGCGTGCAAGAGCTCACTCACCGGTGATCAAGGGTCTAGCTCCCGTGATGTGCCATCTCACCTTGCTTCTGCTAGGACGGACCTCATCAAGAGGCCCCCGAGCACGTCGCCAGCTTTTTCAAAAACAAACATCACCCCCCCCTCCCCTAATATCTAGGAGGATACAAGTATGGGGGCCCCGAGATGAAATGTTTCAAAACGGAGAAGGGTAAATTGATAGAGCACCGTCTAACCAGACCGAACTGACCGAGCCAAACCAGCCAACCCCGAACGTCGTTGAGCCACCGACCCGAGCAAACTAAGGATCTCATCCCTGCGCATACGCATACCCAGTACGAGCAGAGGAAAAGAACAAAGGAAGAAAGAGGGAGGAAAGAAAGAGGGAAGAAAGAAAGAACGAAGAGGACTTGAGCAACAATCGGGGCCCCCGAAATAACGAGGAATAGCTTGTTTTGGCTGCTCAGCCGCTAGATTACCTCATGTCCAGCACAGAGTGAAACCAGCAGAGGAGACTAGAACACTCAGCTTAAAGCTAGTGCCCACGCAAGAAGAGAAGAGACAAAAGGGTCCGACCGTGACAAGTTCCTTTGCACGGAAATCTGGCGTCCTCACAAGAACATCCTCTGAAAAGAATCAAGTGACTTGTTTTAACAACCCCCCTACTCACATTCATACTCGTACTTACTCGTACTTACTCGTAATGGTGGTATAAACCGGTTTTGCTCCCGTGCCGGGGATTTCCCGGCTGGCCATCTCCCAATTTCTCCCGGTGTGTGGCCGCTTATGTTATTACGCACACGCCACGGGGGGTGCCAAGACCTCGTGATTCTCTCAACCTTGGCGCGCTTCTCACAAAAGATTTCCCTTACAAAAAACCACGCCTCTCACCACGTCTCGTGAGCTGCCGGTTCTCCCGACCCATCTCACTCATGAATCAGTCATAAGATGTTCCTCCGGTACGTAACCCCCCCCCCCCTTTTTCCGTTCCCGGTTCCCCCGGTCCCGTACCTACTCCGCCATCCCTCCCCACCTCACGCCGTCAACCCACTCTCCCGATCTCCGATCCCCCGTCCCCCCGTCCACCACCACCGCCCCCCCCTTAAATCCCAAGTAGCCCAACATCACCTTTCGCAAGGACCCTTAAAGCCTAAAACTGGAACACACGGACACAAGCGACCAAAACCCCGGGGCCGCTAACAAAAAAGAAACAGAGCATACAGGAACCTCCGCCCGCTCCACCGCGCCGGCCTCGGCATGGCGGTGATAGCCTGGGGTGCGGCCGGCCTCTACCTCTCGGACCGCGCCGGCGAGCGCTACTTCGCGCCGTCCGAGGAGGACAAGGCCAGGCTGGAGGCCATCACGCCGCGCATCTCCTTCGTCGACAGGGAGAAGTGAGCAGCCCGTAACTCCAAGCGGGATGCGGCCCGGCCTCAGACCCCGGCCGACTCTCAACTCACTCACCCTCTCGTTGGGAGGTGGAACAACTACCCGAGGATCGTAGGATGGGAGGTGATGGGACTCCCAGAACTGAGGGATTCAAAAACGGAATGCGAGGTCGGAACACGCTTTACCTAGATATCGGTCCTATAATCATCATGATGTATATTACACTACTCGTACACACGACAGAATCACACATACTAATACACGCCTTGCTGCCTCCTCTACGAGAAACGTATAAAAGCTCAACATCGTCGGAACGGAACCATTTTATTGACACATCGACTTCCACCTTTTTACACCCATGTCTATGTCATCCCCCATTCTCAACCTCCTACCCTTTCTCTCTGGAACCCATGTAATATGTAACCTCGTGTGAATTTTGTACGCAATCTGAAGAGGACAGACACTCTCTCCTCCAAACATACAGATCTCCTCTCCGTCTTCCCCCTTCCTCCCCCTCTCGAGTCGTACAAGTAGACACGAAACCCTTGCCAGATCGACAACAGGGTTCCATATCCCCCCTATACCAGCGAGAACACAACAAAGGGAACCCTCTCCCGTATCGACATAAAAAGGAAGATAGGCCGTGAACGTCATGACGCTCCGCAACAGAGCCTTCTCTGAAAATCCCCCGCCAGGGCCTCCCAGCTCTATTTGATGAAGGATGTCTAATGCAATTCCAACTCCAGTCTATTGCTCTTTTTCTGCTTCCCTTGACCCCCCCTTTCCCCCATCCCACCCACCGAGGCCACCCTTTCGGAATGCAAAGTGAAAACAAAGCGTTGAAAAGAAAAAGAAAAAGGAGAGAACTGGAAGTACACGATGAAACGACGAGAGAAAAAAAGACACGGACCTCCCAATGGATCCCCTGACCATGCAATAAAGAAGAAACAAGAAGAAGAAAACTCAACGGAAAAAAAACCTTCTATTTTTGGGGGTTGCTTTTTTGTTTCCGGCTTGGTGTTGTGCCGGAATGACTTTTTTTTTTCCTTTGGTGAAAGTAGACCGAATCGACTAAAAACGCCGCGAAATGCAAAGTGTGTGGAAGCTCGAGTTGACGAGTATCCGTGGGGCAATGTCGATATCATGGTTGTTACATGATGCCTGTGTCGATCTCGGTTTTCACAGACGGTACCCGGGGGTCGTCTACCAAATTCGGGAGCGGTGCAAATATTTGCGCCAAGTTGAACGTGCCTTCCGACACGCCGTAATCCTTGTTTATATCTCCAACTGATCCAAGCTCCTCTCCTCTTGACGCTCCGTCCGTCATCACCCACGTCTTGACAGACTTTAGTAATTGCAACATTTGCGACACCCGCGCATCCGGTGGAAGTTGAAGATCGCTGGGCCGGGTGTGCTTCAGCATGTACTTCCCCAACCAGTAGAAGTGGATGGCGTCCCGCGAGAATCCGTACCGCCGAGGGTTGCTGTCTTGCAGCGACGGGGGGAACTGGGTTGCCATATCCGCGTCCCAATTCGCCTTGAACTTGTCCAACGCGATCGAGAACGCCTGCCGCGCCCCAGCTGGTAGCTGTTGTGCGGCCCCTTCCACTGGTGTTGATCGACCGCTGCCGACAGAATCGCTACCTCTCACCATCCAGTCGTGGAGCGGGGGTGTTCCCAGGTCCTTCATCGCCGCCGCCGCATTTTGATCTACCAGAGCGTTGCGGATCAAGTTGATGATGGCGTGGATGAGAACGAACTTCCCGTATAGATTGGTCCTGCCTGGCTGGATCTGGTAGGACCCATGAAGTAGTGCTCGAAGCGCGAGGCTAGTCTCCGGCTGCTTTGCGCGATGCGTCCCGTCCACGCTCCTTTGCCGTGAAGCCTCGGGCCCGTACAAGCCTAGTGCCGCAGCGCAATCGAAAGCGGTCCTCGCCTCCCACGCCCCGTCGTCGCAAGGGAGTGGTATGTCCACCTCGAAGGGATCCAAGCGTGAACTGATGTTGAAGTACATGCTCAGTGCCGCATCGCAAACGAGAATGATATGGACTAGGCGAACCCTTCCCTCCTGTTCCACCCATGCTGCCCAGTCGAAGCTTGAGACGTCGAAGTTCTGTGGCGAGAACCCCTTCTGGTGTAGAGGCGAGTAGAGCGTCGACTCGGTACTCACGTGCAAGAGACCGGAGCTTCGGGCAACCCCAGGCAGGAGGGAGAGGGCGCCTTGGCCCCATGCGCGCTGCTGTTGGTTTCCGTTCCAGATGTGAAGCCCAGCCATTATTATGACGGATTGTATCTGCTCACATTCGACCTTGGAGACAGTGGTTGGGAAATTACCTTGCCTCCAATCCGCGAGCTGATAGAAGTGTGCTTCGTATGCCCCCCTAACCACGTCCATCACTTCGCGGACATGATCAGCTGACACCCTTTCTGAGTAGCACGCGCCAACGCAACAAAGACCTGCTAGTAAGCCTGTGTTCATTTCCGTGATCCGGACAGAAGGGATGTGGAAGAGGGGGAAGTGGATGTTGTAATTAGTGTATTTGTCGAGGAAGTCTTTGATGTTGTCGGGCGTGAAGAAGTTCTCTACGAGATGTTGGTCGCTTTGGTTCGTGACGGTGGGCGGCGACGTCTGGAAATAGGATAGGAGTTGGTTGGATAGTAAAACGTAAGGATTTTGTGTCGTTGGTGGTATATAATTTGCGAAAAAGAGTGAATCGGTAGGGAGGACGCCGTGGGCCCCGTCTGCTCGGCCGTGCTCGACATTAGGCTCTTGTTTGTCCGGGATCTGTGTCTGACCAACATTAGGAGGGAAGGCATTGGCGTAGGAATCTTGCGCACCGGTTGGAAACACTTGACTCCAGTCAACTTGCTGGTTGGAGTTCGATCCGCCCTGGTACATGGGCATGCCATTCTGGTTCGTCGGCATGTTGTAGTTCTGCATCTGCTGCTGAGTTTGCATAGAGCCGGGCACGTTGCCACTGTACTGCTGCTCGAAGCCGGGGCGACCCGGCGCAGGGCCCATGACAGAACCAGGTCCGCCTTGCCTGTCTTGGCTTCCGTTGCTCTCCATCCGGTTCACGCTGTTGGGTCGCTGCTGCATCTGACCTTGGTCGTTTGCGAGGTTCGGGAGACCCTCGGGCACCGGGACCATGGGATATCCATGGGACATACCATCTCCCTGGAGGTTGCCCAGGCCACCGTTAAGGTGATGGAGGTCGCCCTCCATTCCGACGGGTGCCGGGTGGCCCTTCTGCACCGCAGGCGCGCTCTTCTTGACGTGTGCCTGAGGGAGCGAAAGGTGGGTCACTCCAGCGGGGTTTCCTCGTCGGATCGAGCACTTCTGGAAGTGGCGCTTCAGGATATCACTGCGAGAGAACGTATCGTTGCACAAGACACACCGGTAGGGGCGGTCACCGGTATCTAGCAAACATGGTCAGCATGCGCCGCGCCGGGCGGAGGAATAAGGGTATGCGGCCAAAGCACTGCCGGCAAGTATAAGGTGTCCACTTACGGCGAAGAAGATGGCGCTTCAAGTGCTTCGCGTGTAGGTAGGTCTTGGTGCAATGCGGGCACGGGAACTTCCCGTCCGCGTCCTTCACCGGGGTCACTTGGCCCTTGCTGTTAACCTGGCCGACAGGAGCGCGCCCGGGGGCGCTGGGAAGGATGCCGCGCCGTCCTTGGCTCCCGACGACGTGGGTGGGCTGTTCGCCTTCCTGAAGGCCCTGGGCTTGCTGCATCACGGTGCCACCGGGCGGCATAACACCCGGCTGGTTCATGACGCCAGGCATAGGCCGCAAAACGGGAGCACCCCGGCTACCCGGCGGGGCAGGCGCGATGGGCTGCGGGTGAGACATTGGCTGGCTCGTCTGGGGCATGCTGAATGCGTGCGGCGATGGGTACGAAGGTGGGCCTGACATCGCGTAAGACTGGCCTTTCGCGCCCGGCTGGGATGTTTGCTGCTGATGGAAATTGGGCAGGTTGGAGCCGGGGGCAGACGCGTTCGGCGACGGCTGCGCGTGCGTCTGTGGGTGGCCGCTTGCGTACATGATTCTCCAGGCAGCGTTGTTCTTCGCTTGGTCGAGTATGGGCGGCAAGACCTGAGAATGCTGCCCGTGTTGTTGTTCCGGCTGAGGAGTATGCGTGTGAGTGCTGGGAGAAGGATACGCGGTGCTCGAAGGTGTCGCTAAACCATCAGGCGAGTAATGCCCTCTTTCCATAATAAACCCACCCGAAGATGTTTTCCGCAGGTGTCGAGTCGAGGATCGCGACGACGTGCGTGATGGGAAAAACAAAAGGGAAAAATAAATAAAGGCGGCGAAGAAAACTCTGGTGCGATCACTGTCCCCGTTGGGGTAGATGGTATAATGAATCGAGACTGAACCTTTACTCGGGACAGACTGCGATGTTGCCGATTGGGAGACGCGACGATGCGAGGTGCCAAGGTCGAGTCGAGTGGATCAGGCTGGCGACAAGGTGGTCCGGAGATGTCAATGAACGGGTCCGGAATAATGGAGCTTCGCAGGATGAGGCTCCAAGAAAATGGGTGTCTGTGGGTGTGGTGGGATGATGGGGTAGGTGGAAGGGTCTGGGTGGAGAACTGGGTCTCAAATCCTTTTAGTTTGGGGGGGGGGCGAGGTGGGTGCTGTCAGGTACGCGAATAGAGAAAAGGCTCGACTTGGAAGCTTGGTCTGACTAAAAGTGGGCACCCGGCTGTACTGTGGAAAAAAAAAAAACGAGATGAAAAAAAAGAGGAAGGAAGAAGGGAAATTCGAGGTCGGAAAGAGCGGGTCTGGAAAACGTTGGAGGCGGCTGGGGCTCTGGTCGAAAGCCTGGATATGATGTTTTTTTCCCGTTCTCGGTCGTATTAGCGTGGAACTACCTAGCACGTTGCTAACCACTTGTTCGAGAGAGAGTTACTTGTACTACTCGTACTAGTAGGTCTTACTCCCAGCACACAAATGTAGACGCGCCTTCGATTTCCTTTCTCCTCTCGAAACCGGAAGTTCCACCCGAACTGTGGGATCTATGCTAGTAACCCTGAAGCTCAGTCTGGGTGAGAAGGAAAAAAAAAAGGCGTTCGAGTAGGGGGGTGAGTGGGCCAAAGATCACGGAGATGTGGAATTTTTCTCTTCTATCGCAGTTTTTGGGGGGCGGATGAGTTTTGTTGGAGGAAGTACTCCGTAGTGCCGAACAGTCGCCTCCTTCTCTGGCGCAATGATGGGAGGCACCACGCCACTCCGGCTAACGTTTACTGTTCTATTGGTGGAGGGGGGTGCGAAGGGGGCGACCAGGGTTGCCCCTTCCTCCCGGTTATTGAGAGACGCCCCAATGGCGTACCCTGCAACTGGTTCGAGTACAACGCAATAGCCACAGGGCATGTACCTGTACTACTGCTCGGAGGTACTTCCAATCCCACGACCCAAGGTTACTGTATGGGTACAAGTGCGTTATCCGTCTTAAAAGTAGGTTCCGAATCACTACGCGCCAGACTGCCAACTTTTATGCTTTCATGTATGCGCCCTTCCTCGAATGAGGACCTACGCGTATTATTACTGTATGCTTATCAAGTTTCACTCCTTGTCGCATTGCCTCTGTCAACCAGGACGTTCGTCACATTTTTTGCGGTCTTCATTAAAGATCAATGGCGGTGGCTACTAGTATACAAGTACTACGATACTGCGTGGCTCCTTCCATTTCCGCTTCCAGTGAGGCACGAATAGGAGCAAAGATACCCGATTAGTTAGAAACTGGACCTATGCTCTCGCCAATAGGCAAACTACAAGTACTACTCGTGTAAGAAATTGCCTCCCTTCTACGATAGTCAGTTGGTCCCGTGCCCATCTCGTGAAAGCAGCCGGCGTCGGATAGGCTGGCAGACCGCCAGTTCGAGCCGTTGTTTCAACGGCCAGTGCTAGAAACTCGTCTTCGTCATTGGAGGATCTGATACAAGACAAGAAGGGCCGGTTCAAGATCCTTACCCTGCAATGTTGCCACGGGAGAGAGACCCGAAGAGGAGCGAACCGCGCGAGGTTGTGTTAGGCCCATGACAAGACGGTCCTCTAACGTGCCGGCATCAACCTTTGTCACTCGTCCCCATGAGGATGAGATTCGACGGATGAAAGAGAGGGACACGCTAGAAAATATACTTTCAGGGAGAGTGATAGGGAAAGAGACGCTCACATCACGGATGCGTACTCATACTCCTAGACTAGGGCGAACTGAGGCGTTTCGGGGCTTTTCGAGTTTCGCCACGGCTATTGGAGGGTGGCGGTTACGGGATGCTGTCGCCATTAATACGTGACGATTATGACAACGCCCGGGTTTAGTTGTACAGTGGAGGCAAGCGAGTGTCATCACACATTTCCAACCTTCCGCGTCCGAGTATAGCCTCGCATTTCACTCTTCCAAGGCCTTCGCATCGGCCACCAATTTCGTTTTCTCCAGGTACACTTCAGCGAGTAGACGAAGTGACCCTATCTTAGCATTCATTAGATTGGCCCTGCTACAGGGAATGTCCCTACAGGGACGAAACGGGCGGTTTCAATGACTCCTCGGGTTCCCCAGTAAACAAAGATGGACCATGACGCCTGAGCCATCTCCTTTTCAGGCACTTCATTATTATACTCCAATCCATGGAAGCACGGGCATGACCCCAACTATTGTAGTCGAGCTCGCCCTACCGTGACGGTGATATGACAGGGTTGCAACGACACTCTGCAAAGTATCAATACTTCGGATTTCTGGCCTGTCAGCTCCGAGCGACCGAGCTAATACAAGGGCCACCGATCCAAACAGTCGAAAGTACGTAGTACAAGTACTCAAGGGTGCGTGCATCGTGGCGCTCCCCTCCCGAGTATGATCCTGCTGCTCCTTCAATCATCGGAGGGTAATGGAAGGAGGATCCTAACCAGGATCATCCAGGTACATTTATGAACTACTGTATGAAACGTACCCGTACTTGCCCAGGGTGTAAGGATACCCGACGGATATTATATATGTATACGTTACCAGCACTGCATAGCCGGCACCTTTCGAAATGATAATATTCATACTTCACGTTCTAGTACCTTTGCGGTGGGGTTGTCGAACGAATCAGGCAGTCCAATCTTGGAAGCGCTTTTATCCGCGCATAACGAGCGGACTCCATAATTCTCGGTATATCGTTCCCACTTTTCGATGTCTTCGATGCCTTCGAGAAGGCCGCCAACGTCCCACAGCATCCACAATTCCCCGGCACATATAACAAGGTATCCATTTCCGCTCCATCCCTACCTCTCTATTCGTACACTCAAGTATACCAGTTCGGCATATCCCGAACCGCCAAACGCGCTGTAGGAAAAGCCCGACCAAGTTTACAAGTGTCTCCGGTACTCGTGCTAGTACACACAGGAAGAGTAATAGGGATATACAACTTATGCCAGCCAACAAGTATTTTCTCTAGTTTCGCGCCGTCGACTACTAGCTGCCTCCGAAACGCGGCAGTGTTGCGCTAGGCTCTTTCGTTCGTACTCGTATTCATAGTTGTTCAAAGTCCCATGCCCGCCACTTGAGAAGTGGTTGGCAAAACCGAAAGTCCCGTCCCGATGCGACCCAAAAAGACCAGCGGAAATTTTTCCAATCTTGAGGGAGGGGGAGGGGGACTCTATTGCAGATCGTGAATCTGATAGGTCACGCCAAGATAGGTGGTCATTCTGTTGACACCTGGGTGCTAGAGCCCAAAAGAGAGATTCTCTGCAGCTTAATACCACTTGCGACTCGGCGCCAAGGAAATTGGCTAGCGGGCGAGTTCGGAGTTGATCACCACGAAGTTGCTTGTACGTAAATCATCTGATACATGGGAGATAATGTAATGCACAGGCGAGAGGGTGTGAGAAAATATTTAGCTCCTCTCCGAGTGCATTCGAGAATGTATGTTCGGATCCGCGAATGACGTACGAGTAGTTATACTCCGTACGGATAGCTTGTACCACTCCTCGGACTTTTGTCTTCTCCGTGTAGCGGGGTGAGAAAGGTCGACTTATCATTCCTCGGCGAGTTTCGGTGCTTTCGCCCCACGTTCGGCCGGAGCTCATCCTACATTGTATCCGTTTGAGACCCCCACCCACCCCCACGACCGCCTCCGGGTCCGTGTCGTGACCGTCCATCTTGGAGTGCTACCTTGGAACCCCGTAAATACTCGTACGAGCTTGAACGTTACCAGCTTCGGTTTCCAGGGTCCAGGCAGGGGGTGAAGAAATTTGGAAATATAACGGGTACGGATACGGAGTGACACAAGTGGTCGATGAACCAGCTGCCAGCAGAGGAGTAAGGATGGGATACACGGCATATCGTCTCGTCTACGAGTACTCGTACACATACGAGTACAAAAACTCGTAGACCGAGGCAATCTGCCCATGTCGCGTTTCTAATTTGGCGATTCTGCCGTCTGACAAACCGCCCAGCTCGAGGTTGACGCGATCTGGGAAACGGATCTCGGCCCCACTACTCCGAACAGCATAAGATCAGGAAGCACGACCTCTGAAGAGGCCCACATGCGCCCGCCAGCCCCAAAGTCCCCACGCGCGACGACAGCCGTCATCCCGGGAGCTCGAAGCATTTATCAAACAAAAAACCAAGACCACGTAATATACCTCCCCTCCCCGCCTTCCCAAATGAACTGCGAGGACGAGACCGGAGGGTGGCGGAGGGCGTAGGAAAGGATGGAAGGACCCTGAAGGCGTTTCTCCTTCCAAGGAAGTGATCCCCCGTTGTACGGGTAAATGGCTACGGACCCCTGACCAGACCAGACAGTTGATGGAGGAAAGGGGGGGTAGGGGATAAGGGGGGCTTGCGTAAGCTCTTGCCCGCCAGTCAGCGGCGACGTTTCTACCTGCTCCTGCTGCCCAGGCTTGGTTTTCTCCCAAAACACGAGGGCACACTCGTTTAATCTTGCAATCAGCACATATGTCAGAGCTGCGCCTTCCTCGTGTTAATAACGCCCTTCCCTTTCCCCCTTTCTTGCGGAGCTAGCTAAATAAGCCCTCTTCCGATGAGACCGCACGCATTCCTGCCCCTCCCCCCCTATCTAAATCAGGTTGGGGATCCGATGGAGAAGGTATCAGTAATCTAGAACATGCATACCATAACCCCTGTCTGCTATTTTTTCCAAAATTTGTTTCTTCGGCTGCCTGCCCTGGCATACAAGTACTTTATTTAGTATGTACTTATGGTTGGATTAGTTCACAGTACCACTGGTACAAGCACAGGCAGCAAGTAGGTAGGAAGGTATTACATGTAGTTCCAGAGCTGCGAGTACTTGTACCTTTTTCAAGCTCTTGCACACCGAATCCCGTCTACCGACGACCCTTTCTATTTTGCTTTTTCCCTCGATCTTCCCAAAGTGCCGCTGCAAGCGATTGAGCTATGCAACGTCGATACCCACTGAATAAAGCCGTTCCCACAATTACCAGTGCGCCCGTCCACATCTTGTAGCATAAACCTGGTTCCGTAATGGGTCTGGGTCTGTCTCTGCCCCTCCGTAGTGTTAGCCCATTCGCTAATGTGGCCTTACCCCTGGTCCTGGTGGCGTCGCCATATGCGGCCGGCCTTTCTCCCCCCACCAGACGTGGTATTTAAGCCGCCGCAATCAACTGGGGCAGGCAATTGTTGGAGAAAACTGGGTCCGGAGGGGCCCAGAAGGTCCAGAAAGAGAGGGGATCGTGAGGGGATATGAGGGGAAATCGGCGGTCCTTCCAATGTCCCTGTGCCTCCCCCTTCTTATCCACGGATTGGCAAGGTAGAGATACCTGTGCCGGGTTGTCCAGGTGTGCATCTTGCCTTTGGGTCCATCCACAAGCACAAGCACGTACTTTATGACGGGGGTGTTACATCTTGGGGACTACGCACATTCCGACCTTTTGACATCATCGATCAACACAGTACTCCATACAAGTAGTGTCGAGCCCTCCACGAAGGAGCGGCATCGGATCTGCGGGTATCGTGTCCGTGCTGTTCTCGTACTCACTCATCATACCTGCTTTGGTGATTTCGAACCCCCCTAAACTCGCGTGACGCGTTATTATTCCTTCAAACGGGCGTGTTTTGGTTTCGCTCCGACCGCCTTGCTTTCTTCACCCTCCCTCTCTTAGCGTCGTATGCTAGTACGTCCGCCGCAGGTCGACCAGCCTCCCCTGACCAAACGACACCCGTCCCTTTCCGAACTCGGTTGTATACAAAGCTATTATCGTTAGTGAATCGTGTCCTGCCGGATCCTCCGCAGGCTATGAGTACGCGTACGAGCTCTAGGGGCGGGTATGTGGCCGACGATACAAGTATACTCGTACTCGAAGACCACCAGGCCGCGACAAACCCTGCGGCGCGTGTTGAGGTCATCCTGTACCCCTTAGCGTGTAGCAGGACAAGTTTCGGATGCGTGGTAGTCTGGCCTTGTATTCTACCCTACTTGCACCCTAAGCTCTGTCCAAGTACGGGTACGAGTACTATGGTACCAAAGTACTCGTAGGGGCTGGTGTCCTACGTAGGAGGAAGGAACTAGCGTCTCGGCCGGTGAGACTGAACTAGTGGATGTGTATTTTTCCGAGTCCTGTCCGTGCTTGTCTGGGCATTGCTCGTACTTGTACGGAGTACTCCGTACACTGGCCTTTTTTTTTTCTAGTACTCATGCACCTAGTTGATAAGCGCCAGAGGACTTGCCAAGTTGGGGGTTCCCTCCACAAGGTTCGGGTGGTGAGGAGGGGGACCCATCTCCCCTCGTGGCACATCCTTGCACAGACGCTACAGGTACGCGTGCGACGGGGAGTACGGAGCTGGTAATACGAGTACAAGCATGTCGAAGTCGTCGTACGGAACCGAAGGGCCGTCTAAGCTTGTACGATATAATAATATCGTCCCCCAACCGAATAAAACTCGAAATACCAATACCCTCTCGGGGTACAAGTGCGAGTACGAGCACTTCGTACTTTGTCCAACCATACCTGTTTCCGCGCCGCCATGGCCAAGCTCATATGTCCGTCTTCCGTCACCACGAGAGGGAGGTGAGGAAGTTAAAAAAGAAAAGAAAAAAAAAAAAGAAACAAAAAAAAGACTGGTGTGGTCGGCCAGCGGTGGCTGGGCGATTCCAAGCAGGGATCTGGGGGCGAAGAAAGAAGAGGGAGGTCCACGTGGCCCACATATCTGCTTGTGCTTGCTCAGTCCTCTGCCTCGGCATGGAACATGGGACGGGGGTTGGGAGGGAGGGGGGTGGAAGGGCCGCTATTAACGCTAAGAATATGAAAAACAGATGCCCTTTTCGGCTTCGTCTGCAGGACGACTAATGATGACGATAGCGGCCGATGGTCCATGGTCCATGGGTTGGCAAGGGGGGGGCCGGAGATAATCTACCTGTGGGGGTAAATGGCCGAGAGGATGCGAACCATGAAGAGAAAAGGAGAGGGCGGTCCATGCTTGTACTCGTAATGTGGTAGGTGAGCACATTCCAGCAGGTACCGCTACCTCCGAGGTCCGATCTATGTTCTGTGGTTCTCAGATCTCATGTCACTATACGGATACTATTAGTATTAGTCGCTCGACTTGGGACCCGGACAGATGGAAGTACTTTGAAACTCGAGAACAAGCAGCTTGTATCCTTCGTACTTTGCATATTTTATTTATAATTTTGCATAATTTCGTGAACGGGCCGAATGGTGGCAGTCTTCGCCAAAGGTCCTGTCACGGACGGAGCTCGCGGCAACTCGAGCACTAAGGCTCATACTCGAAAGGAGCGTTCTCTTTGCCCACGAAAGCTTACGAGTATACTCGTCGTCGTCGAAGATGCGAGTAGCCGCAACTCATACTCGGGCCCGCCCCCCCACCCACACTTCCATATTCTCCCACGACGCTGGCACGAATAATGGCCAGGATCTCCATTTGGTGGAGTAAGGGAACCACCCTTCCCGCGTGGCTGCCTCGCCTCGTGGGGCCGGGGCGCGGGCGCCCTGACATATTCTGAGGGAGAGATCCATCCGAAGAGGACTCCTGTGCTCCATAAAGAGCTTAAGCGCGGCTCTTTTTCCCCTTGCCCCTCTACAAAGTGGGGGGGGGGGGGGGTATGGTGCCCACCTTCCCACCCTCCCTGCGCTTCTTCATGAGCTCCGCATTACACGACATGCGAATCCAAAGCAGAGCCCCATGCTGGGAGTGAGTGGACGGGGATTTGATGAGGGCTTGGTTGCTCGGATGGGATTCTTGTAACGTTGACTCGAAAGTCCACGACTTTTTGTCGGAGGTACCGCTAAATCGAGTTACGAAAGTACTTGCTTGTGAGGAGGTAGTCGTACACCCTCCCTCGGGTGCAATTCCGATTCTCGGAGGTAGCCGTTCGTTGGGGGACTACTTCTAGCTCCTGAGGGACACAGAGAGATGAAGGAGGGAGAGAGATTGAAAACTCCAAAAGGACCTACCGTACTCGTACTCGTACCTACCAAGGATGAGAGGACAAGCTCTTTCGGGGTCCAAGGTACGAACGAGTACCTCAAACGAAATTCTGGTTGGCACAAATCACCACTCTTCCCAATAACTCCGGGGACCAAGCTCGGCGAATCCGATATGTCGAGAAAAGAGAGAGGAAGGAAAGATTGTGAGTTGCCAAGGGGCTTTCGCCACCCACCCATCAGACGAAGCTACCGCGTCGTTTTGTGAAAATGGCGTCCAACTTTCAGCTTGTTTCGCAGGTTGGGATATTCGGCGCGCCGCCCGTCCAACTTCTTTGTTGCGCGTTTTTTTTTGGGCATCGGTTTCTAGGCGCGCTTCTTCACTCCTTGCATGTCAAATCAGCCACCCATTTTTTTCTCTCTCTCCCACATATACTTGGGGGGGGAGGGGACTTCGCAGCGACCTCGGCAGCAATTACACCGTACGCCCGTCAGTACATGCATATATCCGCGAAACAAGGGATCTGCGATGTACATACAAAGTGAACATCTCCCTTGGGCTCAAATCCCCTCCTTTTCTGCTTGTACACTCATACTGGTATTGAATGTTATGAACCAAAAACCCCTCCAATTTTCCGCACCATAACCACGTTTATGCACATGTCGCAGCCTGTGCCTATGAAGCGTGTTTTGAACTAGCGGTAACCCTGCTAATGAAAGAAAAAAAAGCATCCACCAAGGTTCAAAGCTAAAAATCGTGGACAAAGGATACTCGTACCTGTACTCTCATCTTCCCCCCCCTGCTGATGTCACTTTCGTCCTCGCGCTATATCCTCCGGCCACCGACCCCCCCCCCCTTTCCAAGGGCATCCCAGCCTATGATGCGCCCGTGATGGAACTGGTTCGTCTTGGCAGCCTCTGGGCCCTTCGGATGCTATGTTCGGCAAGTGGGGGGGCGCAGCGAGGATCATGATGTGGTGAGTGCTGGCGGATGTTTCTCCGTATCCGTACTCGCACCGGTTCTATTAGGAGTATCTACGGTCATTATCATCACCATGAGTGACGAAGCGACGGTCGACGGCCAACAGGATAACGATTTTGGGATACAACGAATGTAAAACTTGGGACAGGTGTCGCGCGTCATGGCATTGCAGGTAGTTGATCGGCATTATCACTCGTGCCCGCCGTCTCGAGTCCCCGTCAGGTGGAACGGACTCGACGCGCGGCATACCGTCCCTCCCGCCCGAACGTACTTGTATCTTCGCGTGCTTATATTGGAGTCGGGGTGGTGAGTGAGAGCGAGAGACGCCCGGCGATTTCAAAGGGGCCGCCTCGTGTAAAGGGGATTTTCTGGGCGCTGCCAAACCCAAGCCATGTCGATGCGACGGCAGCGGCATTCCGCGGCATGCCGCTCCTCCACCTCCCTAAGCTAGCACCCCAACCACTCTTTTCCCCTCAAAGGAAATTCTCGACGTCATGACAATATGAAGGGTGCTTCACCTACCCGTCGTTCCGATGTCGTCTCGGACGGCTCCCCCGCTTCGACGCGGATCTAAGTATAGGCATGGCACGAATGTGACTACGAGGAGGGGGACACGCTCGTGAAACTCCTTTTGGTTGTGCCTGTATAGGAGGAGATCTAACCGAGAGGGGAAAAAAGGGCTGATTCGGCTTTCTATCAGAGACGGCGCATACGACGATCCGGAGATCCGCGGGATGCGCATGGAACGCTCCCCGTCCTTCTCGAAGTCGCCCGTGACCACATCTCGTGCCCCCTAGATCGACTCGTGGCGGGTGAAGGGTTAATGCCGCCCGCGATCCATGGATCCTATGAGGGTGGCAGACCCAGGGGACGTGGCCTCGCGCCTCCCCCCCCCCACGGAGATTTGGCGAAGATTGCCAGTAACTTGCACCCCATATTCCCTCCCGTATGGATGTTGCGAAGAGCCTTGTGCATTGAGGCTCACTGCCGCCGGAGGGCCTTTTCAGCCTGAATCGCACTGCCACAAACCATAGCAGTCATCCCGCCTGAGCTATTATCAGCATGCCTGCAGCAGCACCTGGGAAATGGAACTGGGCCGATGGGAGAGAGCATTGAGGCTGATTTGAGATGCGCCCAGCTAGCGATCTCATATCTCGGCCGCCCATGGTGAGAACAGAGCATCCCGACTCTGTCCATCGCTCTCCTCGACCACATATTCACAAAATCCGACGGCGTACGTTGGACATCATGTGGTATCGCGGGACCTACGGGTGTTTGAGGAGCGAATCCTCAGGTTTAGAGGCTCCGGGCCAGACACATCAATGGAAGCGAGAGAGCAACAACGTCAGGGGGCCCAGGTGGCCCAACAAAGTCGCGCCTTACCACCTTCTCTCCCTCCCTCCCTCCCTCCCTCTCTATCTCTCTCTCGGCTCGCGATGCGTCGTTCCGCCATCCGAATCCGCCTGTTGTGGTGCAGAGCGAGGTGCATCGGACTTCGCACAGACTTGGAGGCATCCCCCCTGCCTGCTTGATGCAGCCGCCTGCAGGTAGAAGGGGGTGAAGAAGGCGATCAACCAAGAAATATTAAACCGATGCACTGACGGCAAGGGCAATTGGAGTAACACAACCGCATGCAGTGTTTTTTTTTTCGGCCATACCACCCGGCCCTACCGGACTTGTCGGTCCGTGGGCCTGGTCATTGTGTATTCAGGGCGGGATGCTGAGGTGTAAACTTATACCTCGCTTCAATTGCCAAATCAAATGGCTTGATCTCAAGTTATGTGCTATCAACGTAGTATTATTGTAACGTATGGTGCTTGTGGGAATGTTGATGGCGGCGCGAGAAGTGTTGCATGTCGGCTATACTGGTAGGGCATCCTCTTAAATGTTCGGATGTATCCTACCGGTTGCTCAACAGCACGCGAGACACAGATAACCAGAAGAAAGAGATTCCATACTGGGCGTTCAATGCCTCCTGCCAGTCTCCAGGCTGTGGAAGCAACATGGGATGGGATGTGTGCCGAAGAGCGATATGTCACGTGATTTTGCAGAAGGCGAGGTGCGACTGGGTGGGCCTCGACTAACAGTTTCTTGTGATTGGCCAGCAAATTTCTGTCCCTGAGTGAAGCTTCGACAGTTCGCAGCCCGGACATCAGCTCGATTCAAAGATCCAAGAAAAAGCCGTCATCGACAGTCCCCGGCTCAATGGCGACCTCAACCGCCTCCAGGGCCTGCTTAGGCAGGCTTCTCCGACCCCAAGCCCTCCCTCTACCTCAAGCAGCGTGGGGCCAGGCCTCGATCGCCAGCGCGGCGCCCTTCTCTACCACCGCCGCGCAGTGGAAGAGGATCAAGCACAGCAAGACGCGAGACAACAACCGTCACCGAGGCGTCAGTCCGCTCCGGAGGACGGGCCTCCGTGAGCCCGTGTCCGTGTCGGACGAGCCGCTGCCCCAGCCCTCCACGCGGCTCCCGAAGATCAAGGTCGACCCTAACCACGGGCTCTACGCCTTCTTCGCGGAGGACGGCAAGCTCGTGCGCTCGCCCAAGGAGGATAGGGAGTACGGGCGCGCTTGGACTGTGGAGGAGCTGAGGAGGAAGAGCTGGGACGACCTGCATAATCTGTGGTGGGTGTGTTGTCGGGAGCGGAACCGCATCTCGACGATGGACAGGGAGAGGGAAAGGCTTAAGCTGGGTTTCGGGGCTGCAGAGTCGAGTAATCGCGATGCAACCGTGGGTTCCCCCTTCTTGTTACCCCCAGTTGGGGGGAGGGCTTCGAAACAAAGGCGCGTCGCAGGCAGACTAACGGTTCTCTCTTCTATCTCCAGGTCAAGCGGACGATGAAGGCTATCAAGCACGTCTTAACGGAACGATTCTACCTCTGGGAGGACGCGCATGACCTCGCATCGAACGACCCCGAAATCAACCTTAGCGGAAAGGGCGAGGCGTACACCCCGATGGAAGACAATGGTGTCTTCGAGCAGGAGGAGATTGAGCCCACACCCACCAGCGACGCGACCCCTCCCAAACCCGCTCCGGCCTGAGGGCCTAGGCATCTCGATACCCCGAATACACCTACCGCCTTTGGATACGAGCGTCTTGTGGTGTGCGATTAGGCAGTACGGACTCGCTATACTGGGGAGAGGGAAAAGGGGGGAGGGAGGTGGTGGAGGGGCCGGTGCACCATTCATCCTGGAGGACTGGAGGCTGGCCAGATGTGTGAATCGGACGCGATTGTAGGATATGTACTGTAGCAGCTACATAAAATGTTGGAATTCTTTGTATACCTATTCGTAAAGCCGCTCGAGGTGATGCTATTCTGGCACACCCCATGCATGACACATGATGCATAAGCCGTATCATATTGTCTTCGTTTGTTTCCTCCGCCTGTCTGGTGTCTATGAAACATGCTATATGTGCACTTGCTAGGATCGAGTATACGGCAGTTGAAGGAGGAGGATGGCAGCACAATCCATTGTCGTACTGACTTGTGTGTATTCGAGGACAGACGGAGTCGAGCTTACTGTATTAAGAGCTACAGAGCACAACATAAATGGACAAACTTGATAATCACAAAATCCCCACATTCAGAGGGCATTGGGTCAAGCTCGGCCGAATCTTAAGCGAAAGAAAGTTGAAGGCGAATTGACTCGGGGCCGCCTGAACCTGAAAAGGCACTGGCGACCCGCCCAAAGGTAGTTCCCAACCCGGCAAAACGACCCCTCATCAGAAAGCTCCAACCCTCTCACCGACCAATGCCGTCCATCTTCCCCACCAAGTACCCAACATTGAAGTCCCCCGCCTTCCATCCCCATCAAGGCATCACCTTTATCGTAACCTCCACAGAACTCCCCAGGCCTTCATATAACCCGCCTGCTTCATCTTCCCCCGTCTCTGAGTAGCTGCTCTTTCCCCTTACCACTTCGCACCATCATGGAGGAGATTGCCAAGGAATACGATGTCATCGTGCTGGGCACAGGTGGGTTTCATCTAGCCATCCGCCCCTTTGTCCTCCCTCCTCCCCCGCTTCCCGACTTCCCGACCTCCGAACGTCCACATCCCCGCAACGTCTATGGTCGGCGGGATTAGGTTGAGACAGCTCTAAGCTGAAGCGAAGCATTTACTGACTGACTATGGGCGCCATGCACAGGCTTGACGGAGTGCATTCTCTCTGGGTAGGGTCTTTGGGAGCTGTTTCCCTAACATAATACCAGAGCTCTCCGCTAACCTTGCTTTTCTCGCCATGTAGTGTATTGAGTGTCAAGGGGAAGAAGGTCCTTCACATTGACCGTAACGACCACTATGGAGGGTATGTTGCTACTCTTCCTATCCTTCGAGCTATAGGCAATCAATCCGCTGACACTTTCATCCTCTAGAGAGGCTGCCTCCCTCAACATTGAAGCGGTATCGCCCCCCCTCGAACCCACGAACGACATGCCCCGCCCCCGGATATACACCTGACTAACAGCCGACCCTTTCCCCGCATAGCTCTTCAAGAAGTACGGAAACTACACAAAGGGAGAGGAGCCATGGACGAAGTACGGCCGTGTGAACGACTGGAACATTGACCTTGTCCCCAAGTTCCTCATGTCCTCGGGCGAGCTCACCAGGATCCTCGTCTCGACCGATGTCACTAGGTATATCGAGTTCAAGCAGGTGGCCGGGAGCTACGTACAGCAGGGCTCTGGCTCCAAGGTCACCGTCGCCAAAGTCCCCTCGGACGCCGCCGAGGCCCTAAAGTCGCCCTTGATGGGCATCTTCGAGAAGCGAAGGATGAAGTCGTTCATCGAGTGGGTTGGCACTTTCGACATCAACAACCCCGCCACGCACAAGGGTTAGTAGTGAAGCACACCCGGCAGTATCCCCCTATGTTCGCGCCCCCACCGGGCGGACACGGTAGTGGAAGGTAGTGGACAGCATTTGGGCTTACATGCACGGCATAGGACTCGATCTAAACAAGTGCACCATGATGGATGTATTTGAAAAGTTCGGCCTCGAGGCTGGGACTCGCGACTTTATCGGCCACGCCATGGCCCTCTACCAGACCGACGACGAATACATCGCCGTCCCCGGCAAAGCCCCCGAGGCCATCGAGCGTATCCGACTCTACGGGAACTCGGTGGCGCGGTACGGCAAGTCGCCCTACATCTACCCGCTCTACGGCCTCGGCGAGCTGCCCCAGGGCTTCGCCCGCCTGTCCGCCATCTACGGAGGCACCTACATGCTGAACACCAGCATCGACGAGATCCAGTACGAGGGTGACAAGGCCGTCGGGATCAAGGCCACCATGTCCGGCGTTGAGGAGATGAAGTTCGAGACCCGCGCCAAGGTGATACTTGGTGACCCGTCGTACTTCCCCGGCAAGGTCACGGTTGTTGGCCATGTTCTCAGGGCCATCTGCATCCTCAAGCACCCCCTCGCCGGCACGAGCGACAGCGACTCCTGCCAGCTAATTATCCCCCAGCACCAAGTCGGCCGCAAGAACGGTTAGTGTCCCCCTGCTGGTTTCCTCTCCTTTTGTCCTCCCGCCTCTTCCACCGGATTTAGTAGGGTGAGACGGGCTGACTCAGAATCTAGACATCTACATCGCCTGCGTCTCCTCCGCCCACAATGTTTGCCCTAAGGGGTACTGGATCGCCATTGTCTCTACCATCGCCGAGACCGAGGCCAACCACCACCTCGAGCTCCAGCCCGGCCTCGACCGCCTCGGCAAGATCGAGGAGCAGTTCATGGTGCGTACCCCTTTCCCACCCACTTCCACATCGGCTCGTTTTGTTCCGTGTACCGCATTTACTAACCAAGTAAACAGGGCGCCCCCATCCCTATGTACAAGCCCCTCGAGGACGGCTCCAAGGATAACATCTTCATCTCGAAGAGCTACGACGCCACCAGCCACTTCGAGACCACCACGGACGATGTAAAGAACATCTACCACCGCTGCGCGGGTGAGGAGCTGGTCGTGGAGGGACTTAGGGGGGATGTGAATGTCGGCGAGGAGTAGTGGATTATTTTCGTCTTCTACCGGTCCCGGTAGAAGAGTAGGCGGCGGAGAAAGGAGAGGAGGAACTTATTTACGTAGTATATCAACCGAAAGTTCGAACATGACATGTGAATGGATACACGACGTGGCTTGAGGGACTAGGTGCAGAGGGGCTGAGCTGTGCAGGTTGGTTATGTTGAATCTTGAAAAGATGTGTTGCGTGTTTCTTGTCTGGCAGTACGAGTGATATATCCTATCGTACATAAGGACTGATAGTTGACCCCCAGGACGGTTGTCGAGGAGGAGAGTAGGAGGGACTGATTGCGGTTTACATTTCACACACCTCACCCTTCTCTACAAGCATAGTGACTCCATATCACTTACACACCCATGACACTAGATACAATCATAGTGTTTACACACACTCACAGCACAGCACTCCCATAGCACAGCACCAAACAATAAAGTAAAGATCCCGTCGTCTTCAAAGTTGTCATCTACGTAACCCAACACATATCTATTCCATCCTCCCATCCCTCTTTCACACGGAGAAAAAAAAGACATCACTTAAACTGAAGAAGAAAAAAGGTTGAAACCACGCGAAGCAAAGAAGAAGAGGGAACAACAAGTCGTGTAAGCCGCAAAGTCAAGAAATCTTGAGACCTAAAAAGAAAAAAAAACCTAGGAATCGAAAACAGGCATGAACAGAGCACACAAACATGATGATTGATTTGATTATGACCGTGAAGAACGCCTCGTTTTGCCCAAAATATAAACTTTTTTCCCTCCCCCGCCCCCCTCCACCGTGAAAAGACAGACCAACAACAGAAAAAAGGGCATAGGTCTCCCCCTCCCCGCTTCCGGTTTAACGGCGTTGGGTCTTGCCGATACCACGCTTGCCAGCGAACTATAGACATAACCGTCGTTAGCAAAGAAATATGGAACGAAACTCTCTCCCAATAGACCAACGAGAACATATCCCAAGGAGAGAAAAAGGGGGGAATTGGGGAGTACTCAGGAGGGAGTGAAAGAAAAAAAAAACGTACCAGATGCTTCGCAAGAGCAGGCGTTTCATGCCTATCAGCCTCACCGGCCCTCGCCATCCTGTTCCTCTTCTTCTGACCGAGCTTCGCGAGCCTCTCGGCGTTCGACCTCGCCGTCGCGTTGTCCTCCACGCCGGCCTCCATCCTGTTGCCCCTCGGCACGCTCCGCGCCCTGCTCATGCTCCTTATGCGGTCCTTGGCCTTGGCCACCGGGTCGACGTCCAGGTCCATGCCGTCCTCGCTGCCGGCGCGGCTCCTGTTCGTCGAGCGGCCGCGGCGCGGGTTGTTCTCCGCCAGGGCGGGCAGGAAGCGCGACGTGTCCACGCCCAGGACGTCGAGCGCCTCGTCGAGCTCAGAGAGGTTCTTCTTCAGCTTGGAGCGGGGGATGATGGGCGCGTTCTTGAGGCGCTTCCTCTGCTTCGCGTCGTTGCGGATGAGCGCGATCTTCTCGCGGATCTTCTCCGCGTCCTCGAGGGCCTTCAGGTCCTCGGGATCCATCTCCTCCTCGCTCTCGTCGTAGTACCCCTCCGCCTCGAGGCGCTCCTCCTCCTTCTCCAGCTCGGCGAGCTTCTGCTCGATGTCCGGGTCGACGTAGTCGTAGACGTTCTTGCCGTCGAGCACCTCGGGAATCTTGTCGTACTTCCACTCGGGGTTCTCGAGCAGGTAGTCGGCCTTGAGGTCGACGTTGAAGACACCGGCACCGCCGTTCTGCGCCTCGATGTCCCTGGCGAGCATGCGGCGCTCCGGGTCCTCCTTGTCGTACTTCTTGAGGTTCTTGATACCCTCGGGGATGAAGGTCTCGCGGGTCGCGCCGCCCATGGGCTGGGCGACGTGGATGCGGGCCATGACCTCGGCGAGGCGGCCACCGATCGCGCCGCTGTTCGAGGTGCCGGCCTTCATCTTCTGGGACACGCGCTCGGCAATCAGCCGCTCGCAGGCAGCGTTCTTGGCCTCCTGCACACCCTCCTGGGTATTACACGACATCTGAAGGATCTCAGTGACCTCGCCGTTCTTCACAAGGTCCTTCAACTGCTGCTGCGTCTCCTCGTCTAGGTCCTCGGGCTTGGTGACGTCGATCTTGTTGATGGCGAGGAAGACGACCTTGTTCGCGAAGAGAGGTCGGATGCTCTTGAATAGCGCAAGCTATGATTTGACATGTCAGTGACGGAGGAGTCTTCGGATCAAGATGGGAGCCACAGTACCTGAGCGGCGACAGGATAACCGCACTGCTCGCTGAGATCCATAAAGTAGAGAATCGCGGATCGGAGATGGGCGATCGCGGTGATAGATTGCCTTCAGAAAGTCAGTATCAAAGCACCAAGGGTTAACCAGCTGAGGTACACACATTTCAATGGTGTTCATCTAGAGGAGAGAAAGTATTAGCGAAGACCAAAAACGAACGAACTGCGTGTGCTAATAACTCACCTCCTCAAGAGGATGATCCAAGATTCCGGGGGTATCGATAGCGGAGAATCTAAGATAACGGTGGTCGAAGTGTCCTACGAACAGACTCTTGGCTACAAGGATGTGTTAGTTGTCACCTCCCCCTCCAAAAGCTTCCATCACATGGTTTCGTGGGCCGGGCTTACTCGTAAAGGCATAGGGCTGGACGTCGACATCCGCCCTCGTGATGCTCTTCAGGAAGGAGGACTTTCCCGTGTTGGGGAACCCGCAGATGACGAGAGTCCTCGTGTTGGGGTCGATGGCGGGAAGACGGCCAAGATGTTGCCTGACCTGGTCGAGGTAGAGCAGGGGCTCCTTCAACTTCTTGGTGAGGGTGGCCATGCGGCCGAGGGCGGCGCGCTTCAGCTGCTTGCATTGGAAGAGCGACTGGGCGTACTTGATGAGGCGGACATAGTCGCGGGAGATGGTCTCGCAGAGGTGCTTGGCGGTGCTCAGCTGGCCGAGAGCGATGCGGAACTACGATTGTTAGTGGGCCGTCAAGGGTAAAGCGGTCGTATCGGAAGTATCGATCGGGAAACGTACATGGTCGGCATCGTATAGGGTGTTGAAGAGATCCTTGTGGAACGGGTGGATATCTAAATCTCAGCATTAGCGCTGGGACACGGAACGAGCGAGGGCACGGCATGCGAGCCGCATGGAGCCGCGCAGTCCGTGCTAAGCACAAATATACTCACCATTAAGCCTAGGGAAGGCCTCGATAATCTCGCCAAGACGCTCAGTCAAGGTTTCCTGTGTGAACTTGACCTTCCTGGTGTAGAAAGCGCGGATACGGCTGATCTTGAACCCGGCACGGATCTGGGTCGGGAGTCGGCGCTGGGTGCGGCTCAGGACGATATCAATAAACTCCTGGGACGTAGGCACCGGAGGGATGTCCTTGAATGAGGTCCTCATGTTGGCGGCTTCGTCGTTACGTAGGCGCCTCTGGAGGGTGGGTGGAAGTGAGGTTGCTGCGGGTTTGGTTGAGGAGTACCAGCGGCCGATTATCGAAGGCGGTGGGTAAAATTCTTTTTTTCTTGGGTGGGAATGTGGAAAGGCGGGCTTATCTTATCGGGCGGGACCCACTCCATTGCCCCGCATTGCTCGCCCGTTGCCGTTGCTGTCCGTGGGTAGTAGTTAGTTACTTGTAGTCGAAAGACCCAGTACCTTGCTTCTTGGGAACCTCTCGGCGTTCAGTTCTACTCCAAGAAACTCTTCGAAAAGTCTCAAGGAGCTAGTTGTAAGGGAAATCGATACTATTTTATTATGGTCCTTAGCATTAGATTTAAACTTGGAAAACTGCGGGACATGGCGCAGGAATCTTGGCTATCTTGGGTAGTGGTATGAGGTCCGCGGGTACACTCGAAGCTGAACTCAAGTTTTGTCATGGTGCTGCCCCTCATATCCATCCGATTAGCCCCGCCAAAAATTCCTACATCCCACCTCGATCACAAGCTGGTTCTAATAAACCTCAACAACACTTTCAACTTTCTAGATCCCATAAGCGCATAAGCCAACCACACCCCCCAATACTCGCCACGATGTCCTCTCTATCCCAATACAAGGCCGACTTCCTCAAGGCCGCCGTCAACGGAGGTGTCCTCAAATTCGGCTCCTTCGAGCTCAAGTCTAAGCGCATTTCCCCGTACTTCTTCAACGCCGGCTCCTTCTATCGCTCCGACCTCCTCCAGTCCATCGCGCTCGCCTACGCAAAGGCCATCATCGAGGCCGTCGACACCACGGGCCTCGAGTTCGACGTCGTCTTCGGCCCCGCCTACAAGGGCATCCCGCTCGCCACGCTGACGACGTACTGCCTCGGCGTCCTCGAGCCCGAGAAGTACGGGTCCATGTGCTACTCCTTTGACAGGAAGGAGGCCAAGGACCACGGCGAGGGTGGAAACATCGTGGGTGCGCCGCTGAAGGGCCAGAGGGTCCTCATCGTGGACGACGTCATCACTGCGGGGACGGCGAAGAGGGAGGCTATCGACAAGATCCGGAAGGAGGGAGGGATCGTGGCCGGAATCGTGGTCGCCTTGGATCGGATGGAGAAGCTTCCCGCGGCCGATGGAGACGACAGCAAGCCTATGCCGAGTGCGATTGGGGAGCTGAGGAAGGAATACAACCTCCCCATCTTCTCGATTCTCACTCTCGACGATATCATCGCGGGGATGAAGAACTTTGCGACTGAGGATGATATCAAGAGGACCGAGGAGTACAGGGCCAAGTACAAGGCCTCTGATTAGACTTTCCCGGGGGGGAGAAATACAAATGTCATGACTGCGTTAAAGCTGTGTAAACATAAAAGCCCATGCCAAGCCCGACAATCTTATTGGGTGTCCTGTTGTCTCTAGCTGTCCCCCAACCGATACTTGGGGAGGCCATTGCCCTTAGAAGGTAAGCAAAGCACCGATAGGCATATCCGCTTCCAATTGCAACCCCTAGGATGTCTCCTCTTTCACCCCAGTCACACGGTCCCTTACTGGGTGACCTCCGGAGCATTCTCTGCCTTCGGAATACCCGCGACCTGGGTAGGCATAAGTTAGGCTCCGCATCCCGGGTTTGGGTTATAAGAGGAAGCGTCTTACCATGTTAGTCCAATTGCCACCAGCAAATTCGGCCTTGCTCTCGCCCTTTTCCTCGAAGCCAAGCTTCTTGTAGAACCCAATGAGTTCCTATCCTTGTTAGAAACAAGTATCTCTGCCCAGGGAAAGAACCCTTTCATGGGAACACGGGGAGGGCCAAAAAGAAGCACCGAAGCGACTTACAGGCTGGCAGAGCAGCGCAACCCTGTCTCCTACTTCGCCATCGCTCATCTCTCTCATGTACTCCCTGACGGCGGCGGTTCCCACGCCAGCGCCCTGGACCTCCGGTATGACAGCCAGCGAGTGAAGACACACAGTCCGACCGCCTTTCTGATGCCCCAGCTCCGACGTATCGTCCGCGCCCATGTCACGCCAGTTCTGTGGGAACGCCATATCTTTATCCTCCACGACAGGAGCGGTCCCCATGGTCGATACTAGATGGGCGATGAGAACGTACGGCACAGGCCCGTCGTCTTCATCGTCCCTGCGAACGTTGGTAGTCAAGGTGTCGAGACGTGACTTCTCGATGTTGGCAGTCAGGAATTCGTAGCGCGAATCTCCTTGTTGGAGAGGCACGAAGAAACCGAAAGAGGGGGCCGAGGGCGTTGAGATCCTGTATGCCAGCTAGAAGCGTGTCTGTTAGTCCGTGCATACAAGGTTTAAAGATGGAAGTCTCGTAGATGATGGTACTCGGTATGCACGCGGTGCCGGTGGAGATAACAAGTTCAACCTACCTTTTCATGAGTGGCTCTATGCGCTTCAGTTGTAAATGCAGAGTCCTCGACTGCACAACAGGCGGCGTGTTGACTTGGAGTCAGAGCCCTCAGGAGCTGTACTCCCCCCTTTAAGGGGAAGCCGGACTTCGGCCTGTCGTTCTCACTGGTAGAGGACGCCATCCTGTCGGATCAGTTTATGGTCTCTAGACTTTCTGGCCGAGTGGTTTGGTTCAGGGACGGGCTTAATATAAGAGTACGATGGGTTTAATGAGGAGTGAGGAGGTGGTGAGCTCGATCCCTGTACGAGGAGTTGGAGATGCAGTGCAACTATCCTCGGCTACGGGGCGGCTTTATATCCTTTGAATAACGTAAATCTAGTAGATCTTCCTCCTTTCGTCTTCCCGCCTTTGCTCACTAATGCCCAGATCAAGACAAGGCCTTTCGGGTAACTTGTCGCTCTTGACCCACAATAAACCTGGTGTGTTGCCCTCTCGTTTGACGGCGGAAGGGGGGTGGTATGGGTGCGGATACAAGTACGGGCAAGGGAGGGCGCTATTTTCTTGTCCAACACACGACTTTCTGAGCCAGTCGCGGGCGAGGCAAACACTCGGATCTCTCACGCGGTGGCTACATCCATTCACGATCAAACTACATGATCACAAGTGGTTCCTTCGCAAAGGAGGTCCAGCCCATACGGGGCTAAGCCCACCCATCCCAACGGAATCATCCTTACTCCATGTCGTGGGTCATCGTGACTAGAGCCCCGGCTTTCCGGGGATGGGCATCCGTATATCCATATATCCCTTCGCATGTGGATCCGGTTCTGTAAGGGGTCGAGGTTTTGGCGTAGGTGGCGTTCGTGCATGTGGGGGGATGGCCTTCGAGAAGCATTTTAGAAAAATGTGGAACAAGCCCAACAGGGGACGTGAGCAAACATCGATATCGATATATGACTGCAGCAAGTCAGAGACGACACATAGAGGGGAATGTTCCCGGAAGAAACAAGACGCAGGGATGGATGGTAACGCGCCCATATGACGTCGATACGGAGCCTAGAACCTGGTCCGAATTATAGCGTTTTCCACCTTGTTGGCCAAGACTCTAGAAGTCCCACGGAGATCGACAATCCGGAGATGTGGAGACATAAATCTGCGGGCGCTGCCCTTGACTTATACATTCCGGCAATGCGGCGGGTGGTTCTCGTAAGCCCGGCTACTACCGTATTATTACCTATGGAATGTGGATGGGGCCGAATCGGAGACTAAGACGAAATGTCGACCACACACACGGCCCACGCCGAGCGCTACGCCTGCAAGGGCGGGAGGCCCCGCACGCAGGATGTGTCGTCCGTCGCCTGCACCCGCTACTTCTATCGAAGGACGCGTCTCCGGGCTTTCTCTGCCTCCCTTGCTCCATTCGTAGGCGGAGAAGGCCGTGCCAAGATGTCGGATTGAATTTGCTCGAGTGTACCTAGACTTTGTATGAAGGGACCGGGGCCGGGATATCCGGCCACGGTCCCGGCCGAGCTATCCATCCACTTCGGAAGTGGGCGCTATTATTGTTATAATAATTTGAAGTACCAGTCCGGGTATGGGGTACTCTCACTCATAGTCGCACTTGTAGGCAGCGTTGTACTCGTAATTGTATGAGGCAGACGAGTAGAAGAAGTGCTTGCAGCCGCTTGATGATGAAATCGGCAGGCAGGATCGCAGGTCCCTTTAAGCGCCCTTGTTGGCTGCCGCTACCAACTTGTACGGCGGCGGGCACATGAAGAAATGGGCGATGGGTCGGATCCTGCTACCCGGTGCAGGCAGGCCCTTCCGGATCGGGGTTGCCGAGAAAAAAAAAATGCATCCCTCAAGCACACCGTTTAAGCCGATTCAGCTCCTTGCAGGAGCGTACATCGCATACAAGCAAGTATACATGGTCGAATATCAGACTTAAGGGGGGACTGACTGTCCTTTGCATTACTCGCCCTTGCAATGTGCATGTCTGCAGGTAAGTGTCCTGGTCTTCTTACCAAGGCTGCCAAGACTGGATGGTACAGTTCCGTCATATCGTAGTCGACTCCGTAATAGTCGACACCCGTACTCGTACTTACCAGCATTAGTCGCATGTGTTGGGTCGGGCGGAGTTGGTCCAGAAGCTTCTACAGAGTATTTCCAGACTCCGAATGCATTTGTCATATTCGTCGTCTTAGTCGTCACCTAACAGACCTGTGCCTGCGCCTGCGCCTGCGCCTATGCTCCTCGCAAAGCGCCTAGGCAGCAGGCGGCATTCGTCTGACGTTTCCTGCTTGATAGTAGAAACCGAGCCGTAGTTTCCGTATTTCCCCATACACGCATTTTTTCTCCTTTTTTGCCAATCCGTTTTTGATTCCACCCCATGTCTCATATCACGGGCTTCCATCCGCAAAACATTGTTTGTACTCGTACAAGTGCTCGTAGACATCGTAGAGGAGAGGAGAGAGAGGGCTCGCTTGCAGGGATTCCCGCCGTCACCGCCATTTCTCGCAGCCACACAGCAGCAGCAAGCAAATCGAAACACGAAACTCATCGGCGGGCTCCTCCTTCTCTGTGACTGAGACTCCTGTGATGGGTAAACAAGTGACTGTCTCGGGAATATTTGCCCGCGTACTATAGCAGAGTGTCGACATAATATACATATATATATATATATATAGATGGATATAAACCCATGGGGGCGAGTGCTCCTTCCATGCCGCAGGATATTATCAAGCTTAAGGCTCTGCATCACATTATTCATTGTCTGCCGTAACTACTCCATGCTCAAGCAAGTAGTAGCCCACCCCCGCCTTTCCACCACAACCCCCACCTGTTCCTGTTCCCGTGTCCATCATTAACATCTCCCGTCAGTACGGAAGTGCCGCCTGCCGCCACCTGCTCACCCGCCCGTCGCTACCAACGGAAGCACTAGTAACATTGGCTAAAACCTTACTGGTAGTAGTGTATCGTGCCTACGAGTAGGTACTACCAAAGACCCGCCGTCCCGCACAGTCTCCAGTCACGCCCACCCAAGTCAGGCAAGGTGATTGATTAGGTGCCTGTATTACGGTACACACTTACGGAGCATTACTCGGACGAGTATTAAAGCTCCGTCCGACCTCTACACCGACAATACACCCCCAGTACTTGAATGCTAGACTAATACCTCCCTCCCTATTCGTAGCACTTAGCACTTCATCACATTCTAAAACATTCTTTCTAGCCCGCCCCCCTTTTTTTTCCGTCTCCCGGAGAGAGAGAGCGAATAAGACACTCTCCCGCTTCAAGGCAGGAACGGACCTAATTCGCTACCCTGGCTAACAGGCAGACTCGGACAAGCACACACCCTCCCCACCTGCCACCTTGGTCCTTCCGTGCAGCAGGAGCCGCTTAAACATCAAATTACCCCGCCACCACCACTGCACTGGTCCCGACCTCTCCAGTGTGCTTCCAACCCACGTTCCCACACACCTTCTCCTGCATCTCTCTTACTCGGGAAGCCACCTGCTGACGACACGATACAACCTTTTTCTTCGTCCGAAATCACCGCAACTCTCGAGATCCCCAAGATATACTATCTTTGCCGTCTCTCCTCGTTTGACCTGTCCTCCTCCCTCCCGACTTCTTTCCTCTCTGCCCCCGAGGCAAGCTCATTATCTGGCCTGTCGAAGCTGTCCGTTTGATTCTTGGCAGCTGTGTCATAGCTCCATTATACACGGGACCTTCGAATACGACGCCGTTGGGCTGTTTTCTTAAAAAATGTAAGCTATCAAGCTGTTACCTACTGTCTCCCCCCTTCGTTCTCCGTCTGGTGCTTCAATGGCGGGCTGTGGAAGCGGATTACTGACACCCCCCCGCAGGCAGATAACACTCAACATCACAAACCCCGAGATTGGAGAGGAAAGCCAGCTCCTCACCCTCGAAGTATTCTCCGATATGGCCTTGTCAACACTGCGCGACACCATCCACAGGGAGGCCGGCATCCCCGCCACCGCACAACACCTATACCACAACGGCCATCTCGTCACCGACGACTCCAAGACCATGGAGCAGCTCCTCATCCTCGACGGAGACATGCTAGCCCTCCACGTGCGGGACATGCGAGGAAATACTGGAGTCCCCGAGCCTAGGCGAGGGCTCCAGCAACGACGCAGGCCCGCGGGGGGCAACTACCAGGACCCCGAGGTCGTCAGGCTTCAGATCCTCGGTTCTCCCACCTCCCGCCAGGAGCTGCAGCGCCAGAACCCAGAGCTCGCTGCTGCCTTGGAGGACCCCGAACGGTTCGCGCGCATTGTGAACAACGATATTGCCCGAGAGGAGCGCCAGCGCTTCCAGAGACAAGAGCTCATCCGTGGCTTGAACGATGACCCCTTTGACGTGGAGAAGCAGAGGCAGATCGAGGAGATGATCAGGCAAGAACGCGTCATGGAGAATCTTCAGAATGCGATGGAGCACGCCCCTGAAGGTACGTATAGACTTGGTAGCTTTTCCTACCTGGCTATGGCCGCTCCAGAGGACATAGCCCCACTCCATGGCAGCACCCCTCGAAGCTAACTAGACCGATAGTGTTCGGGAGAGTGCATCTACTCTACATCAACGTCCAGATCAACAACCGCACGGTGAAGGCCATGGTGGATTCGGGAGCGCAAGCCACCGTCATGTCGCCGCGCTGTGCTGAGGAGTGCGGCATCATGCGCCTAGTAGACAAGCGCTTCAACGGCGTCGCCCGTGGCGTGGGTACCGCCAACATCATCGGCCGGGTCCACTTGTACGAGATCAAGCTCGGCAACCTCTTCCTCCCGTGCAGCTTCACCGTAATGGAGGGCAAGTCGGTCGACCTCCTCCTCGGCTTAGACATGCTGAAGCGCCACCAAGCCGTGCTAGATATCGCGCGAGACAGGCTCATCATCCAGGGCTCCGAGTTCCCCTTCCTCAGCGAAGCCGAGGTTCCGAAGGAAGAGGAGGAGGCCGCCACGGATGAGCCGACACTCCCTGGCCCCGCGGGCACGACCATCGGGCAGCGCTCTGGTGTGGTGACAGCCCCAACCGCGCAGGCGCAACAACCGGTTGCCGGGCCATCTGCCCCGCCCTTGGCCCCTATTCCCGCTGCTGCGCCGCAGCCCGCCCAGGCATCCAGCGGGAATCCGTTCTCACAAGATGACATCAACAAGCTCGTCGCCCTGGGCTTCCCGACCGAGGCTGCCGTCAATGCCCTACGAGCCACCGACGGCGACGTAGAGATGGCCGCCGGGCTCCTCTTCGGGGCCTAACTGGGACGGAACTTGCTTCTTTTTGTCTCCCTCGGCTGTAGAAACCCCGGCGTATTTACAGGATCGGAAACTTGTTCTAAAGACTTGAATTGTTGCTCTTTTTTATTTCCAGAAAAGCACTGGTAGCATGCATGGCGTGGAAAGGGACCCTCTCATGAGAGAGAGGACGGCGATATTATGGGAACTCATTTGTTCTTCTTTTTTCTTTTACAACTCCATTTCAGCTTTCCATGTACTTGACGTGTGACTTATCCCTGCATTCAATTTACAGCTGTTTCTTCGCTTACGCATTCATTACTTGACTCGCTGTGTGTGGCTAGGCTTAGAGAGACTGGGAGGAGCGCTACGAGGTGTAGCCTGTTTTTCCTCCCTCTCCCGGAAGAGCTATCCCACTTATTTTCCGCTTCTTGTATGTTGTAGTTAAAGTTCCTTCTCAGTAATGCTCATCAGCACGCAGACTTTTTTTACTCGCAGAAAGTCGAGTGTTGGGGTGACCTCGGCTGGGCGATATTTCCATATTCCATGATATTATAAAATAGCATAATAAGATCGCGTTTCTAGCTAGTGTTTCCCACCAAGCATGTCCCTCTCCTGTGTAAGATCACCTCTGCTTGTAGACACACGGCTTCAGGATGGTATTCTCATCGATCTCCTCAACCTCCTCGTCCCGCGACTTCATGCCGATCCTCCCGAACCTGTCTGGCTCTTCCGGCCCCCTCCCGCCCTTGGCACCCTGCGGCGCCGCCCACTTGCCGACGGTGGGAGCGGTCCCCTTGACGAACCACATCTTGACGAACATCTTATTCCCGAGGTCCACGGAGTCCTCGACGGCGCTCGTGCCCTCGCCCCTCAGCACGAAGCCCCTCTTCCTCAGCGCGTCGACGAAGGCCGACACGTCCGTCTCGTTCCGCCTGTCCTCCTGGCCGTCGACCTCGATGGCCAGATCCTTTGAGAAGTCGGGGTCTGGACCGCCCTTGGCGTTCGCCGCGGCGCCGGCCTTCTTCTTCCTGTTGCCGACGGAGTGGGGCACGGGGGCGTTGGGCTGGCGCCTCCGGCCGAAGCGGGACTTGATCTCGGCGACCCAGAGCTCCCCCTTCCAGTGCAGGATGCGGTAGGCCTCCTCGATGAAGTCGAGCCAGTTGGTGCCCATGAGCGCGAGGCAGAAGACGGCGACGTTGACGGAGCCGTCGGCGGCGGGGAGGTTGGCGATGTCGGCGCGGGTCACGAGCGGGTGGGGGGACTGGAGGTCGTAGCTTAGGATCTTGACGCGGAGCTTGTCCTTGTCCTTCGCGAGCTCGCTCGCCAGCCGGGCGTCGCCGCAGCCTAGGTCGGCGACCGTGCAGATGCCCAGCGTCCTGGGCAGCGACGCCACCGCGGAGCCGCCTTCCGCCTGGGCCGGCGGCTCGTCCTGCTGCTGGTTCTTTGCGCCCTTCCCGCGGCGCTTGTTGTTATCCCGGGGAGGCCGTAGGTGGCCGCCGTCGGCGCCGCGCTGGCGGATGGCCTCGATGTAGCCGTCGACCGGGTTCTCGGGCCACACGCCCACCTGCTGGCGGAAGCCGGCGTGGTACTCGTCGAACATCTCCGGCGAGTCGTGGAAGAGCTTGAAGGCCTCGGCCGAGGGCCGCGTGTAGAGCGTCTCGTTGAGGTGGCGGAAGCGGGCGGGGACGAGCTTGGCGCGCATGGCGGCCTGGAGGGGGGTGAGCTTCGCGGGGGCGGGGGCGGGGACGGGGGCGGCGGGGAGCTTCTTCTCCGGGGCCGGCTTGGGAGCATTCTCCTCCCGCCCAGGTGAGGAGGCTGTGGCTGGTTGGGCTTCGGAATCGTTCGCCTCGGCGGCCTTCTTGTTCTCCAGCTTCTTCTCCTTCCTGCTCTTCTTCTTCTTCGGCGCCGCCGCAGGCTCGCCCTCTACCTCCTCGCCAGGCTGCTGCTCGGGGGCCTTGTGCTCCTGCTGGGGCTTTCCGTCACCTGCCGCCGCCGCTGCCGCCGCTCCCTTTCCCGAGCCGCCCTTGCCCCTCTTCCTCTTCTTACCCCCCTCCTCGCCCTTCGCGCCCGGCGCCTTCCCCTCAATCACCTTCTCCCACATGCTCCCCAGGTTGTCCGCGCTGACGGCGGCCGCCTCGGGCCTCTTCCTCTTCTTGGTCTTGCCGGCCTTCTGGTCCGCCAGCTTCTCGGGCTTGAGGGCGTCCGAGGCGACGGACCACCCTGGTACGGCGAACATGATGTGTGGAGGAGTTCTCTCCCGCTGGGAGAGAGAGAGAGAGAGAGAGAGAGAGAGAGAATAAAGTGCGTGGAGG
>ONZQ02000014.1:431398-535934 GCA_900312665.1 Cephalotrichum gorgonifer | reverse complement strand
AAGGGGGGGATGAACTGGCGGCAAAGCCCCTGTCTCGCGGCTCTTCGGAAACTCAACAACACGTCTCCACATTGCCAAACAGGCTGCACGCATGACAACCTAGCCTTCTCCACAAGATGCGGGAATGTAGAAAGATATCTCGTAGACCCTCTGAAGATTGGCTGTTCCGTTCCACCGGACTTTCCAGACCGCCACTTGCGGGTCCAACTCCAGCCTGTAGGTAGAAGTGACCTCGCCCCGGGAGATTATTGGAGGAAAAGGACTCTCTCCCGCCATGGTGGCTTGCGGGTGTCCCGGGATGGTACCCCCTATCGCACAATGATGAACCCATGCTGGGACCAGCCGACGAGGGATACCAGCCGGCCGATGCCCCCTTCCTCGCTGAGGATCGTCGGGAGAGAAGGCGATTATAGCAAGTTCGGTCCGAAAAGATGGTTTGCAAACAACCAGGACCCGAGGTGGGATTTTGGCCTTGCCGACAGAGATCTCGGTCGCAGTTTCCCCCGAGATTGGGCCGGGAAGCAAAGGAAGCCGTCTCACAGGGACAAGCTCTCTGCATGGTCTAGGTGTCACAGCACCCCTTCCCCGGAGGTTACGGCTATGAGAGATAGTTCACTTCCGTTCACACCGCTACTATGCCCCCCTCTCTGCGCACCCGCGGCAGCCGCGGGAAGGGGCATCTAGAGCGGGCAGCTGCGTCTTGGAAGGCCATCGAAGGCGCCGAGCTGATTGAATTTGGCGGATCCCCGTGTTCGGGCGGGCGGGGAGCTCGGAGCGGTCTGCAAGGAGCCTGCGGATTATTATGAAGAGGGGGTTTGCTTGCCAATCGGGCGGTATCAAACTGCCATATCCAACGAAAGCCGGCGTAGGGACATTTTCGGGGCCCGCGTTCGAGACTGTCTCCTTTCTCTTATCACCGAGGCCTATGCTATACAACAGTCTCTGGCTCGAGGAGGTTACATGCCACATGGGACATGATTGCGGCCCCTCCCTCCTGCCTCGCCCTTCTTGTGCTGGACTTGAAGACGGGAACTCTGAGGTTGAACCGTTGCACTTCTCGGATGGCGAAAGATATGGCAGTTACTGATGAGGGGCTTCTGTCCGCGTCATGTTACGTTGCAGATGGGCAGGGACTCCCCGAGGGTATCATGAGCTACTCTATACCATACCAGGGTGGGAACTCGTCGGAAGAGCACCTGAGCAGATACCAGTGTCTGGGCACCAGAGGTATATTTCTTGGGCTCTTACCACTACAGTATTGGCGTTTCTAGCCATGGGCTTCTTCTCAAGTCGTCCGGAAGTGTTGCTGGCTACTTGAGTGAGTTAGAGGTCGTGGCGGTCGGAGACCTGACCCACCCTATCCCGAACTCGCCGCCGTCATAAATCATACTAGGGGACGTGTGTGTGATCCGTAGAGCTGGTAAGGATCAAGGACCGATATAGATAGATAACCACATGTTGAAGTCCATCCAGAGACGCACGGTGACGGTTGATTGATGTGGAACTGGATGGGAACCGATTAGGTCGTTTGCTGTAGTGATCTCTCTCGCTCTCTCTCTCTCTCTCCGCGTACGACGGGGTACGACGTCTTGCGCGGTACGGGGCGAACGACGTCTTGCGCGGACCAGGGTAGAGTACTGATTCCCCGGTGGCTGGGTGGTGTGGCGGGCGATAAGTCAAGGGTTTACCTTGTCTCAATCGGCGCGCAGTGGATGGAAGCCCGAGCTTAGCGGCTGGTTGGAAAGTCCAAATTGACCCTGTCGCTGTCTCTGCTTTTAGCCGCCTCCATCATAGTTATTAGGTACATGACCCACTCTATACTCTTACTTGTACCATGACTTGTCATAGGCGGCCCACATCGGGGTTTTAGAGCGTCTGCCGTCATGCATTTACTTGTACGGCTTATAGTACTATCGCACACGAGTGGGAGTAGTTTATGCCCCACGTGGCGGCCGAGGTATCCGAGCGGGAGCTAGGACAGCCGACTTTACTTAATAGTAAACTACAAGTACATGCTCTTGTTTAGTTGCCTCGTATTACTCGTCGGGTGCGGGGGAAATGGTGCAAGTGAGCGCCCGACAGCCGAGTTGGTGTTAGCCTTTGACACTCGCCGACCCTCCGACTGCCATTTTGACACCTGTACTAAAGTACTTGCAGTCCTTCATTTTCTTGATTTCGGCGCTATTATTAGTTGTACACGCCGCACAAGGTGTGTGTTATCGGCCCTTTAACCGTCGTTGGGATCCTTGCCGAGGCAAAGAAGCGCCGTCGCTCCCCATTTGTGTTTGCGTCTAGAAAGGGGGACGCCATGAAGTTACGCATATTCCATTTTGCAAGTACTCGTAGATGATACAGTAGGTACAGGTAGACGGTCGAGCCCTATATTTTGTACGTAAGTGGTACTACTTGTGCCGCCAACGGGTACTCATATTAACATTATATACCAAGTGCTTTAGCAGACCAGGTCAGGTATCGTCGTGGTGTTCAAGTAAGGGGTAATCGTGTGCATACATACTAGTCAGCAGGGTGTATTTCAGAGTAGTACTCGAGAGTGCAAGGGCAGGTGATAGGTGAGGGAATATGCCGGCTTGGCAAGTATCTCGATTCAGTTGTGTTTGTCCTGTGTGTCGATCGACCTGTCACCTTTATCTGATCGTCGCAACTGCCCGTCCACATGTATAATATAATATACTTGTCATATTGTGGGCATTTGCGTGTGCTCCAGGTCACCACTTGTGGGCGGACCAGGACCCTGGGTCCAGCCCAGCGATCTACAAGTACTCCGTGTGCATCAGAGCCAGATCTACATCCATTTGGCACCCTTCTCCAGAGCGGGGAGGCACTGAGCACTGGCTGGTAAAGTAACCTACGACCCTGTGGCTCCTGCCAAGCCAGAGGTGATCCGTGTGAAGCTAGGCAGATCGTGCACTGTCACCCGCTTCGACGGGGGCATGGGGTACAATGAAGTACTAGTAAATGTCCGGCCGGCAGCTCCTCCCCTAACCAAAAGGTACTCTCTCTCATCCGCAAGAATAAAGGGCAGCTGCGACCTACACCTGGCACTCGTTTTCGCGAACAAGTACTTTTAAGGCTCAAATACTATTAAAGCATAAGTACTAATAAAACTTAAGTACTATTATAACACAACTACTATCAAAACGGACACTAGATGATGATATTTATGGCTGACCGCTCTCAAACTGCAGTCAAGGTACTCCGTGCTCCGTACAAGATTTTATTCGTATGACAAGTTACACCAAGGGGTTCCCTTCCCCCGCCTAAACCAAAACTGGTTAGTACTTCTGTCCGGTATTGGAAGACCCCCCCTTGCAATACAACCATGCCGGGGGCGGCTCTTGGACTCCGCCAACCACGGTGGTTCGCTCACACTCTACTTCCCCCCCCCAAAGCAACCCCCCAAAGACCCCAAGAACGGCAGAGGAAAAAGGGAGGGGCAAAAGCAAGTCGCGTGGCAGGGAGACCAAATCTATTCGAACCTCGAATCTGCGCGTACTCCCCCCACACTTTGTCCTCTACTCTTATTATACCCAGCGCCAGTAATTGACACCGATCCATCTGCCTGCTCAGAGCCCACGACGCCGATATCCTATCTCCCCCTGGTATCCGTAGCTGTCCTACGGCCCGCCCTCTACCAGGCTGCTCGCTCGTCTCTTCTTTGCGGCCGCCGCGCTCTCTCACTCTGCGTCCGAGGTGGACCTGACGGTGCGCTTGGAAGCTCGATAGACTCGATTCCCTCCACCGAGAGGCGCACCTCAATCGCTCTCCTCCTTGCCGATCTCTCTTTCTCACTTACCGGGTGAACTTGCTATTGTTACCTCCTCGACAGAGCTGCGCCCTATCTTGCCTCACCCACCCACACTCACCCGCCGCTTGTGGTCCTCGTCTTTCGCTCTCTTTACCCCCTTCGGCCTGGGGTCATGCGCTTGCCCGACCAACAAAGTACACGACCTTAATAGCTGGTTACACGGCCATGTTTCAGTCATCTCTTTCGAAAACAGGCCACATATAAGCAACTCAGCGCCGTATGCCCTCCGTCTACCGTCGCGCCTCTCTCAGTCCCCAGTCCCCAGTCCCCAGTCCTCCCGGGTCACCCCCGTCGCCCCTCGCTGTTACTCTTCGTACCCTCGATCCCGTGACCCCAAGAGCAGGCGCGGTCTTGTTGTCTTATCTTCGCTTGACCTAGGGCCCAACTCACCTTCTCTTTGCGTGTCACCTGCCTCGCTTGGTTGCTCGCATCCCGCCCAGCTCGCTGGATCGTCTTTTCCATCTTACCACCACCCTGGTATATTTAATCGTTCCCGACCTAGCGGTGTCTTTTCCATCCAGCTCGAACGACCTTTGACATAAGCCTGACTAGGACAACATGTAAGCTGGTCGCCTTTTCCGACATATAACTGGAAGACATCGCGCTAGAGTCAAGCTAGACTGTGCCCCCGCCCAGAAAGGCCTATTATATTATACTTGACGCCATCTGAGCGGTTATAGTCTAGTGTCGGTTGCCCTCTAGACCCTACAATGGAACCGCTTGAAATGCCACTCGACGCAGGCGAGTCTCATGCTCAGCATCAGCCGCCCTTGCCGGGAGCTAGTGGCGATGGTAACGAGGAGAATGATCGCAAGAAGTCCGCCGTGCGCAAGCGGACCAAGACAGGATGTCAGAGTAAGTATACCTCCTCCCATGTGTCCCAAAGTCTCATCCCATCGTCCGCTTTCCAAGAAGGAATGTTCCGGACTCCCGAAACTCCATTCTCTGGGGTCCCACCGCACACATTCTGACGAGCCACCGTGGATAGCTTGCCGAAAGAGACGGATCAAGTGTGATGAGGGTCGCCCTAGGTGCGGCAACTGCATGAAGTCAAAACGAGAGTGTGAGGGCTATACCCAGCGTGTAGTCTTCAAGGAGACCATGGGCGCGTACGGGGGTCCCTATGGTGTTATGGGCGGATATCCCGTCGACCCCTCCCACGGTGGCCACCCATACGTCAACCCCAGTGTCTCCGGCCATCCTCAACCACCGCCGCAGCAGCCGTCCGCTCATAGCTCCCATCCTGTCTTAGCTCCTAGGCCGCCGTCTTTCGACTTCCACGGCCAGCAGCCTCACCATCCACACATATCACCCACGTACGGCGAGATAGGAACGGCGCATCCTGCTCCTGGCGCGTTCAACTTTAACGACCCCTATAGCGTCCCGCCTATGCCGCCTACCCCATCCGTAGTATCCTCTACATCCTCCTCACAACCTCCTGAACCCAACTCGGTAACGGCCGCTCCCTGGGGAGGCTTCCCCGAACAGGGCAATGGAGCCCCGCCGCCGGCGGCCACCGCCCAATATGCGCCGGACCGCCTGCGGTGTTCTGACTCTCCGATGCTTGAGTCCCGCGACCGCATAACGGCCGCATACGACCCCGACATCGACATTGACGACGCGAGTGTTGAGGAGATGGCTTCAGCGTCCGACGACGAGCAAGACCTCGCTACTATGGACCAGCAGCAACAGCTTGTCAGGACGAGGAGACTGAACACACTCATCGACGGGAGCGCCATCGCTCACCACGAGGTCGATGACACGCGGATGCGGACATTCTCGGCCTACGCCCAGGGAAACATCCTGACGACTTATACCCCATCGGCTAAACAGTCAGGCCTGACCGACGCTCAGACTCTCGCCGTGTTTCGGCACTTTATATATGTGACGGGACCCAGCATGTCCCTCTACGAACGACACCCCTTTGACCACTCTAAAGTGTCGTCCGAGATCCCCATCCCCCAGTCTGGCCAGAACATATGGACATGTAAGTTTGTTGCCGCCAGACTTTCCCTGCCTGCCATGGCTTCAGCGCTGTAGACCCACTATTTTCCAAGTTTGCTGACCCCAACCCCCCCCCCCCCCGAATCAGATACGTTCCCCATCCTATCCCTTGGGCACCCTCCGCTCCTCCAGGCCATGTTGGCCCTAGGGGCGCTGCAGATAGCGAACCTGCAGCGTATCCCCCCCACGGCCGCAATGAAGCACTACCACCTCGCCATCCGCCGTATCTCCAAGTCCGTGCGTAGCGCCACGAAGCGCGCGCACCCGGCCACCCTCGCGGCCACCCTCCTCCTGGGCTACTTCGAGGTCTGGTCGGCCGACCACACCAAGTGGTGCAGGCACCTCTACGGCGCTAGGATCCTCTTCAGGGAGGTCCCTTTCCGCCACATGACGCGTACCGTAATGGCCGCCAAGGCGCAACTCCGGGAGAGGATGGAGCAGGAGCGGCTGAACCCGCTCCTTAACCCGATTCTTGGCGGCTACGACGATGACAGCTTGCCTGATCCCCAGCTGGAGGATATTGACGTGGATTTTCTTAGCGTGATAGCGGGGAGGGAGCTCGACCCGGAGGACTACGGCATCGGCGTCGACTTGGATAGCTTACCCTCAGCCCACGTACCGACTGATCGCGACATCGAGCACTACGAGCATCTGAGAGACCTGTTCTGGTGGAACTGTAAGATGGACGTGATTCAGAGTATTCTAGGAGCCACACGTTTGTTGTAAGTTGGTTGTTGGGGTGTCGAAGCTGTTTCCCACTCTCTCCCTCCCCGTCTCCCCGTATGGTCTGCTAATGCTTTCTTCCAGTATGCGATACGACGAGTGGCTTCCGTGTCCCCCGAGAGCCCCAATGGGGAACCTCCACGCGATGTAAGTAAACGATGCTACCGCTACTTCTATCCAGGGTGCCATCACTCCGAGTTTACGGTAGCCCCCCTGATCACTAACATGGGAAACCGCCTAGCTACGGGACCTTTGACCACCTTCTCCTCCTCCTGGGTCGCCTCTCCGAGTTCACATCAGACGACCTCCCCCGTAAGAGAAAGGTGAACGCCCTCCCTGGCCCACCCGGGGGCGGCGGCTCCCCGCCCATGTTCCCCGGCATGTTCCCCACGCCCGGCAAGGTCTCTGCCCCCATGGGCTTTAGCCCGCCGCCGCGCGAGGCCTCGCCACAGAGCGATGGAATGGACGAAGGCGACCTCGAGAAGGCGACCCGAGCGGCCCTGGAGACGTGGGAGTCCATTCGGCTCGCCTTCGAGAGCTTCCGCTCGAGGCTCGGCCCCTCGTTCCAGCCCCTGGGCGACGAGTACGTCGACAGGCGCGAGACGCCCTTTGGCACGGCCGTGCAGTACCGCACCTTCTCCGTCGCGGGCATATGGCTGACCTTCTACATGGGGCTCATATGCCTGTACCGCGCGCACCCGTCGATGCCGCCGGCGGCCATGATGGCGGCCGGGAGGTCGGCGAGGGAAACGGCGCCGTTCGCGAAGGAGATTGGGAGGATCGCGGCAGGGTTGTCGGATGAGGACCTGTCTAACAGCTCCGAGATCACGACACTTGTTGGAGCGGCGTTTATTGAGTGCTCTTTCCCACTGTTTGTCGCCGGTATACAGGTACGGATCCCATCTCTCCAATTTCCCTTCCTCTCTTCCCTCCCTCCTCTTCGCTCCTCGACCTCTCCCACTCCTTTCATCACCCCCACCCTTATTACACGTATCTACATCCCGACCCAGACGGGGTTGGCTAACCCATGCATGAATCGAATAGTACACCGACGCCGCACAGCGCCGCTGGCTCGTCCACCGCCTCCACGACATCTCCCGCCTGACGGGCTGGGGCTCGGCGCGGCAGATAGCAGCAGGGTGCGAGGCAGCGTGGGTGCGGGCCGCGCAGATGGGGCGTGGCCCACCGTACCTGCGGCATTCGGAGGAGGGCACCCCGGTCGCCATGGGGTCGAACCCGCGGCGGATCGACAGGAAGATATGGGAAATGACCAGGGACGGCACCGTTGGAGTCGCAAAGGCAGACAGGGCGCACCTCGCGCTGGGGCTGTTGGCGATAGACGGGGATATGGATAGGTTGAAGTTAGTGGATGAGTAGGCGGGGAGTGGGCGGAGAGGAGGGACAAGAGAGGACAGAGAGAGAGACGGAGAGAGAGCGGAGGGAGATGATTAATATCGCTGGCTGGGTTAATGAGGGAGCTTCATAATGGGAAATGGATACCAGGATATGAGGTGATGATTAATGGTCGGATAGCTAATATGAACTCTCTACGTCTTGTTTGGCAGCGGGAGAGGGTTATGTTTTTGTTAGTTTGCGACGGGGCCGGAATTCAGTCTCACCAACCTCGCTCGAAGTTCGGAAAGTCATTTTTTTTTCACATACATCGCATCTAAACGAATCTGCAAGGAAAAAAAAAGTGAGATGATCGATAAACGAGATCAGAGTTGCGCGCGCGTCAAGGTTAGAAAAAAATGTTTCCATTTCAAACACCGGCTGTACGGTAGAGCCTCTCCTAGTTCGCGGGCAGGCGCTGCACGACCTCGGCCATCTCCTCGTCCGAGTATATCCTGAAGCCCTTGTCCTTGGTGACGCTCGCCAGCTGTACGTTCTTCGCGTCCAGCTTCTCCTCCATAACCTGCTTGAGGGTCTTGAGGACCAGGGTCTCGGCGTCTACGAGAGTGAGAGACTACAAAACACACACGCGCGCGCACAGACGTCAGCAACTCCAACCTCCAACTCTCCAACTCTGCCGGGGAGTCCAAAACAATTCTGTTTTTGCAGTGGGGGGGGGGGGGGGGGGCGGCCGTACCTTGTGATACTCGTTCTGCAGCTCGGCCTGCGCTCCCTCGGAGCCGGAGCCGATGGCCTTGGCGTCATACCTGTAGAAGGTACCGCTCGGCTCAGCGTGGAAAAGCTGGGGCCCGTTCTCGTCAATGCCCGCGATAAGAAGCGCGACGCCGAACGGCCTGCTCATGACCCTGTCCTCGCCCTCGGCGCCCTCGCCGAACCGCAGCGCCAGGTCGCAGATGGCCTGGGTGCAGCTCTCGACGCCGAGGGCCTCGTTGTAGTTGAAGGCGTGCGACTGGGACTCGACGCGGGCGTGCTCAACCATGGAGCGGGCGTCGGCCTGGAGCCCGGACATGGCACAGCCGATGTGGCGGTCTATCTCGACGATCTTCTCGACCGACGAGGTCTCGAGCAGGGTCGAGGTCACGCGCTTCTCGACGCCGAGGATCACGCCCTCCGACGTGGAGACGCCGATGGCGGTCGAGCCGAGCTTGATGGCCTCGAGGGAGTATTCGACTTGGAAGAGGCGGCCCTCGGGGGAGAAGGTGCTGGTGGGGAGGGGTGGAGGTGGTTAGCTCGCGTGCCAAGGGGGCCGGGGAGGGAGCTACCGCGGGAGCCGTGGGTGGTATGTTCAAGGAAGGGAGAGTGTGCAAGACGTACTTGATGCCCCGATCTAGTAGAGAGGTAAAGGTCAGCAATAGGGCCCCTATCCAGGTCCAGGGGAGCTAGGGAAAGCTCCCCAGTGGAGGAGGCTGAAGCTCACCGTATTCCGACCTCGCCATAAACATCTTGGCGGTTGTGAATGTGAGGTCTAACTAGACAATTGGAGAAGTATGAAAGCGAAGTTTGGCTCTATATGGAGAGCCTGATTGTCGGAGATCGAGTGCGGGGGAGGAATAGGGTGGATTGTCGTGAAATCGTTGGATCGGGAGCTCCTGCGATGCTTGGTGTTTGGTATGGGAGGTTAGGCAAGCGTTCAGCCGCGTAGCTTCTGGATGGCGACCGGGAGCCAGCCAGCTGTGGTCAGGTGTGACTCGGGAAGGTGGACTGGGGGTGGAGGTACATTGTACCATAACCAAGGAATTGGCCCCACACAGATGGGAGCTCGCCCATGCTGGCTGGTGAACTTGGCTCTGTTTATATTCAAGGTCCCCACTACCGCGAACTGTCAGGGCGACATTATACAATACCACACCACTAACCAAGTATAAGCTACTTCCGGAGCCCATCCCACCAACCCCGCCAACATTTTGTCTCGCGCGGCGACGCGACCTCGCTTGACACCGATCTTTCGCTTCTTCACGCGAACAAATGCTTTATTAGTGCTCCGATTCGGTGGACCCACAACTTCCGGCGTGACCTCATTCCCCCGGGGCAAGCGCCCCTCGTAAGACGAACACACGCTCGCCCAACCAACCCCCCATGCTGTCCTCGTCATGTCCTCCGCCGCACCACGGCCACCCCAACAGCGCCGCCCAAGCGCGCACCCGGACGACAAAGCCCGAGCTCGCGTGAGCGCCCAGCAGCCGGGCTTCAAGGGCGAACGCCCCGATTCCCGCCAGCACGCCAACCCCTCGCCTCACCAGCAGCAGCAGCAGTACCAGTCGACATCGGCGTCACACAAGAGGTCGATGTCGGGGAATCCTCGCCCGATGAGCCGCGCCATGGACGAGTGGAGGGTTGAGGAGAGGAGAACCGAGAGGACCTTTGTCACGCACAGGGACACGCTCGCCACGAGGACTAGGAGCCCAGAGAGGCAGGAGAAGCCGGAGAAGAGGGATCCGAGGCCACGGCCGGCCGAGGCACGTCCCCGCGAGGGCAAGCAGTCGGAGCCTTCTCCTCAGGGTGGGTTTGCACCACGCGCCTTTGATGCGCACTGCTTGGGAGTGTGGGAATAAGCTTCTAACGAGTCCGTAGCGCCTTGGAACCCAGAAGCGACACTGGTACCTCACACGTCTGCCCCGCTAGCCGGCCGCGTATCAATACCACCACTCGCCTCACAGGCGCCCGCAGCACAGCAGCCGCCGCCGCTGAGCGAGCTAACACTAGAGGCCCAAGAGGCCGCCATAATAGAGGACCTCCTCTTCACCTTTATGGGATACGAGGGGCAGTACATCCGCTTCGCCAAGACGTATAACCCCCACGAGGAGCGGGACCGCCTGACGGGCCCCTCGTTCCGGATCCTCCCCGGGTTGGATCCGAGCCTGCAAGACATCACGAACTCCATGATCCGACTGGCGACCTACTACTCCGCGCTGGAGACCTTCGTCGACGTACAGAGCCGCGAGGAGTTCGGCGCCGTCAACCACGCCCTGTGCGCCGCGATCCGGAAGCACCTCCAGGACTACCTCGTCCTCGTGGCCCAGCTGGAGACGCAGTTCCTCACCAACGAGACCTTCACGGTGCACGTCCTGAACGTGCACACCCTGTCTACGCGGCAGATGATGCAGCAGCTGTACTCGCTGGCCCACGAGCTGCTGAAGAAGAACGCCCTCCTGGACGACGAGAGCGACGAGTCCAGCGAGTCGAGCGGCGACGACTTTGAGAACATCCTCGAGTCGCTGAGGGAAGGGGGGGAGCTCGGCGCGGGGAACATGACGGGCAAGAAGATTTGTAAGGGCGGCGTGGTGCTCGGGATGATCACGAGGCGGCTGGAGACCATGTCCGGGGACCCGGCGGCCCGCGCCCTCCTCAAGTCGCTCCTGCGCGACGCGAGCAAGCCGTACATGCTGATGCTGAACGAGTGGCTCCACCACGGCGGGATAAAGGACCCGCACGCCGAGTTCCTCGTCAAGGAGCAGAAGAGCATAAAGCGGGAGCGGCTGGAGCAGGACTACACCGACGAGTACTGGGAGCGCCGGTACACCATCCGCGAGCAGGACGTGCCGCCGCAGCTAGAGGGGGTCAAGGACAAGGTGCTACTGGCGGGCAAATATCTCAACGTTGTGCGCGAGTGCGGCGGCGTCGACGTCAGCAAGGAGGTCAGGGACGTGCCGACGTCGTTCGACGACCCGCGCTTCCTCGAGAATGTCAACGGCGCCTACGCGCACGCCAACGAGTCTCTCATGCAACTCCTCCTCACCACGCACGCCCTCCCGGACCGGCTGCGGTCCCTGAAGCACTACTTCTTCCTCGACCCGTCCGACTACTTCTCCTACTTCCTCGAGCTGGGCGCGTCGGAGCTCAAGAAGCCCGTCGGGTCCGTCAACACGGGCAAGCTGCAGTCGCTGCTGGACCTGGTCCTCCGGCAGCCGGGGAGCGCCGTGTCGCTCGACCCCTTCAAGGAGGACGTCAAGGTGGAGATGAACGAGATCACGCTGATCAAGTCGCTGCAGCGCGTCGTCAGCATCACGGGCATCGAGCAGGGCGAGGCCCTCCAGCCGCTGTCGTCCAACCAGCCGGTGGAGAACGACAAGAACGCCGTGGGCTTCACGTCCCTGCAGCTGGACTACGCCGTCCCCTTCCCCGTCTCGCTCGTCATCAGCCGCAAGACCATATGGCGGTACCAGGCCCTCTTCCGCTACCTCCTCTCCCTGCGGTACCTCGAGTCGCAGCTGTCGACGACCTGGCAGACGCAGATCCGCGGCATAACGTGGGCGTACCGGAGCACCCACGCGCGCCTCGAGGTCTGGAAGCGCAGGATATGGACCCTGAGGGCTCGCATGCTCGTCTTCGTCCAGCAGCTGCTGTACTTCTGCACGTCTGAGGTCATCGAGCCCAACTGGCACAAGTTCATGACGAGGCTGAAGACGGGCGAGGAGGACACGAGGACGGTCGACGAGCTGATGCAGGACCACGTCGACTTCTTGGACACGTGCTTGAAGGAGTGCATGCTGACGAACAGCAAGCTCCTCAGGGTGAGTTTTTTTATTCCCCTCTTTTTTGCGTTGGGAAGTAATAATACCCCGTCAGCTTTTAATCTAACACACGACTTTCTTCAGATCCACTCCAAACTAATGCAAACCTGCACCTTCTTCGCCTCCTACTCGAACTGGCTCACTCGCGAGCTCGAAAAGGCCGACCCGGACCTCTGCTCCCTCACGCGGCCCCCAAACATGTACGCCCCCGAGTGGGCCCGCCTCCAGGCCATCCGCTCCGCCGCCTCCTCCTCTTCTAAGACGCCCACGCCCGCCAACCCCGCCTCCTCATCTGCCGACCCGGACAAGAGGGTCGCGGAGCTCTTCGACATCATGAAGAAGTGGGAGGGCAACTTCAGCCGCCACCTCCAGATCCTGCTCGACGCCCTGAACCACTACGCCGCGACCGAGACCGTCGTGCTGCTTAGCCTGTGCGCGAGGTTGAGCACCGCGAACCAGGGGAGCGAGTATGCGCTTAGGACCGAGGGGGAGTGAGCGCCTACTCGCCTGAGAGGACAAGAGGTGGGGCAGTCGAACGGTAAGGAAAAAGGGGGGCATGATGTAGAGAAAGAGGGGAGAGGCAGAGGATACAGGGTCCGAGTGGTTTAATGGGTGGGGTCAGGGGGTTAAGGGGATTAGGGGCCAAAAACGGTCATAAGGGAGTTTCATGCTGAAGATACCCTGTCACGAAAAAAAAACATAACGAGGTACACCATAGGGCTTTTTTTATGAATATACAGGGGAGACACGTTTTTCGTACGTCGATGGTAGCCCTCGGGTGTACGTGCACGTACGAACTCGCCCGTTAGGCGAATGGGCTTCTTTTCTCCCTTACACAACAAATGAAGCGATGAGCGCGCCAGAGTAGGATCCACAAGAAGCAATAGTATATTTGAGTAGTCCGCCGCCCTTTTATGCTAATAGCTAATATCTAGAAAGAGCAAATCCCTCAACCCCCCCGGTCCTTTCCCCCTTTCCCCCCGGGCGCCCCTAATGCTAGATAGTATCGAGACAGGGCACGTAAATGCACCTAACGCCAGTCCATGTTCTGTGTTCACATGTGCCTCCCGTGTATTTCATTCCTCATAACACCACCATTCCCAGTTCCCTTGCACCCACACTCCTATTAATACGACTCGTCTCTGCCACTCCTACTTAAACAAGCTCCTTAGGTCCATGAGCTTCTGCCTCACCGCCTCACCCCTATCCATCGCCTTCCCCCGGCCGTCCATGCTCAGGTTCGCGAGCTTCACCTTCTTGTCCTGCAGCTCAAGCATCTTCTCCTCGAAGCTGTCCTGCATGATGTACCTCACCGCCTTCACAGGCCGCCTCTGCCCAAGTCTGTGCACCCTGTCGATGGCCTGCGCCTCGGCGGCGGGGTTGTACTGCGGCTCCATGACGTACACGTTGCTCCCTGCCGTTAGGTTTAGCCCCAGCCCGCCTGCCATGATGGACACAAGTATGACATGCACAGCGTTGTCCTCGCGGAATTTATCCATCGCCGCCGTGCGCGCCGGCCGTGACATGCTACCATCCAGTCGCGCGTACGCTATCCCTACGCTGTCGAGCGCCATCTGTATGAGGTCGAGGTGCGATGTCCACGCCGAGAACACGACCGACTTGATCGGCGGCTCACCGGGCTCCAGGAGCTCGCTCTCCGCCTTTGACTTCAGCAGGTCTTCCACTAGTGCCCGCGCCTTCGTGCTGGGCCCCGTGTACTTGTCCACCGAGAGCACCTTCTTCGTGCTGCCCGCCGCCATCTTCTTGTCCCTGGCGGCGGCCGCGCCTTGATGTTCGACATTCGCCCTTGAGCGGCGAAGCTCCACAAGGAAGAGGGGGACGAACGCGCCGCAGGCGGGACAGGGCCCCGCGCTTGAGCCGGGTTGCATCATCGCGGCGGACTGGTCTCGGAAGTTCTTACTGCAGGCGGTGCACATGACGTGGAAGCACGGGTTCATGTGGCCCAGTAAGTCCTCCTGGCCCTCGGACTCGATGTTGTCGCCGTCGTTGGCGCCAAGTTTGGTCTGACACTGGATACACGAGTCGTTGTTCGTCTCCTGCATGAGCTCAAACATTTCATACGCCTTCCGCTCCGGCAGGGGTACGTTCTTGTCCTCGTCGTCATCCTCGTCATCGAGGTCGATGGCCGTGTCGGCGGTCATGCCCTGTAGCGCCTCGAGATCCTCGTCGTTTAGCAGGTCCTTCCCGTGCGCGCAGATGAGCCGCAGCCGCAGGATCGACCGTAGGATGTGTATGTACGTCTGGCCGCCCAACGCTTTGCCCCCACCGCTGGCGGCAAGGACTTTCACGCGGTCCTGCGCGTTCTTCGAGAACAGGTCATAGATGTGCCGCTCCTCGGGAGAAAACTGCAGCTTGACAACTTGGTCGGAGCGCGGTGGCAAGTCGATCTTATCTTTGAGCCGGCGCAGGGTAATGGTGTCCACGAGGATGCGCAACTTCGGGACGATCTCGGGATCACAGCACTTGAACGGTTCGACAATGTACCGCACAAACTTACTCTTATCGTCAAAGGGCTTCAGCCGTATGAACGCCAACAGCGCCGCCAGATCGTCGAGCCTGTTCTGTACCGGCGTACCCGTCACCGCCCAACGACGATCCGCTTGCAGTCTGCAGATAGCCTTAAACTGCAGTGTCGCCTGCTCGCGAATCATGTGGGCCTCGTCGAGGACAATCCGGAACCAGCCCAGCTCCTCAAGCGGGAAGGGCCCCGATTTCCTCTTGCTGCGGGCACTCAACTCGCTGGAAACGGACCCGTACGTCGTCAGCACGAGGTCGAAGTCGGCGAGCTTACGCACATCCTTGATGCGGTTTGAACCGTGGTATATGTGGTAGTTTAGGGTTCCGGGCTTGATATGCTGCTTCAACTGTTCCTCCCAGTTGGTGATTGTACTCAGCGGACAAACGAGCAACGTGGCCTTCGTGTTCCTGGCGACGGGCGTCAAGCCTAGACTTTGGGTGCGTGGGTGCGATTTGCCGTTCGGCTTTGCAGGAGCCTTGGGCTGTATCGGTGTACTTCCACCCCACTTCTTTGATTCGTCAAGTGACCCTACGACCAGGGACAGGATGCTGAGTGTCTTTCCGAGGCCCATCATATCGGCCAGAATGCCACCTCGAGTTTCTTGCGGTTGGGGTGCCCACTGGCCCGTGATGACGTTGACGTATCCCGTCTGAAGACTCTCGTTCATCCGCCTCTTCCAGAGCGACGGGCCGTGATCTTCGACGCCTTCAGCGCCTGCCAACGCCTCCCTCGCCTTCATGAAATGAAGTGCCTGTCGCTGGTGTTTTAGAAGTGGAGTTTGCACAACGGAAGGTGGTTCGGCCTCGGGGATATGATGGTTGTCCGCAAGCGAGTCGAATACTGACATGACCTCATTCCTGACTTCCTCGACAGTCCTCGTGGTTGGCGCCGAATAGCCCGGGTGGAAGGTGTTGTCATAGGTTTTCTGGGGAGGAGGTTTATACTCTTCCGTGTGAGGGTTATTTACTTTGATACCGGGCTGAACGAGCTTGGGGCTGTGCAAGCGGAGGTTGCCAATCGTCAAATGCTTCCCCACGGTGTTAGCGTGCTTAAGCGGGCCGTACATGACAAGGTCTAGCGGATAAGACCGTGATGTCAAAACCCCAGGATCTTCACCAGCCATCTTCTTCCTCGGAGGGATGCGGCAATCCGTGCGAATCTTCAGAGCATCGAGGAGAGGGACTAGGCCAGCTGCCGTCGTGGCGTCCACATTGCCTATGATTTCTCTTGTATGATCGTACGCCTGAATTCTAGTGGTCTTGTCGCCAGCGAGCCTCTTCAGGACGACCTTCACCATTGGAACCCACTGCGGACCGAACAGACTCAGGGTGCCGGGCTTTGGGGAGGGAACTTTGAAGCAATCTAGCCGGGCATTAAGCATGCCGTAGCAGACTTCTTCGTCACCGGGCTTAGCTACCACCTGGACGTCATCGTCGCCTCCTATGTTACGTTAGCAACCCCAATACCGCCAAGACAATCGAGCGCCTTAGGATAGACGCGGTGGGCCGGCTCAACTTGCCTTCAGTTAGGTCAACGGTGTGAGACGCAGGCCTTGGGGTGGTGGTTAGATCAACGGATTGGTCTTTGATATACTCCCCCAGCACACCGGATCCAGTCGGCCTCGTGGTGTTAGCCTCGCCATGCGCCACGTCCACCCTCCGCTTCTTAGGAGGGGGCGCAAACGCTCTCTCCCGAACATTATTCATGCGCTCGATCATGCCGCCCATGCCTGTGCCCTCTGACGAGGCAGAGTCCCCGAAGCCAGAACTGTAGGCGGGGTCGTCTGGCGAGGTGAACGAGAACGAGATTGGGGGCTGAATAATCTCGGGAGTGGTAGCTGGGCGAGCGAAGGGTGATGGGGCGGTCAAGGGACCTTTCGACGCGGAGTTCTCGGGAGTCAGGAAGTCGAATCCTAGCCCGTCGAGAGGTGGCTGGGGGTTGGCCGGGGTAGGCTCGGGACGCCGAGGAGCGGTTTGCGGTCGGCTGCGACGCGGATCGAGAAGTGCGGCCGGGTTCCAAGGGGTCCCATTGCTCTGGGGGGAGTTTGGTACGAAGATCGACTGGCCTGGAGAATGATCAGCAGAGTTACCAGTATGAGGGTCGTGTGCGAAGGCGGTGGCAGGTAAGGCGGGTGGATTGTGCAGAGTTGGGTGGGCTAGGGTGAGGGCTGGCTCGTATGGATATGCGCTGTCGATTAGAGGAGTGTGCGACGGAGTAATGGGGAAATGGTCGTGCGCTGGGCGTGGCATAGACGGAGGCTGCGATATGGAGATACCATTTGGGAGCTTTGGGGAAGGCATGGCGCCGCTATCGCCAGGCTGCCTTGCCGGGGTCCTGGGGATTAAAACGAGTTTCGAAGCATGCGAGGTGTCCTCGGCCAGACAAAGGGAGAGAGAAAAATACGGGCAGTGACCAAAAGGGCCGCCAAAGACGTTGTCGACAAAGGCGCAGGCGCAACCGAGACCCTCCGGCCAAGGCAGTCCGACGGTGGCGCGTTGAAAGAAGAGTGAAGGCGAAAGGCGAATATGTAGAACTGCCGGTTTGATGGAGGGGTAAGAGTTGGTCGAGGGGCGCTGGAGACAGCGGGGCGTTCAGTGGTCGTTGATGGGTTACACAGCTGATGACCGCGACGAGGAAAGCGTTAACGACTCGTGGTCGCGGCTGCTGTCTGGGCCAGAGCGCGATCTCGTACGCGATGCAGGAGCCGGTGTCGTGGGGTTGGTTTGTGTGGGACGTGGACACCCGGGGTCAAAGTGATTTGGTAATATGGGTACGGTAGGTAGCTCGTCTGTTGCTAGGCAAGAGCAATGTAGATAGTCCAGATCCAAGGTTGATGACGGGGTCTGTCTGGGGTATTGTACTCGGACGGTACTTGTAAGTACCTACCAGGCTAGAGCCGGCAAGTGCGGGTACTTGTGGTCTTACGTGTGGAGCTTCTTGCGAGGCTCATCGCCGGATATTGGAGACCGACAGATAGCGAAAGTCACCGGAATCTGCGGAGGACTGGCGAAATGACCTGGCATATACCTGAGAAAGGTCAAAACTCGTGGGGAGGGGAGCCGGACGAAAGATATACGAGAAGAATGCCCCTGATCCCCAGGCAGAGCCAGGGCCGAAAGCAGCAGGGTAGACTGTGGAATGTGAGTGTGTGTTACTCCATCTGGTTCAGGGAAGGAGTCTCCGGCGGGCTCGACTGCAAGCACAAGTACTCGTGCTAGCCGGAGCGCCATCAGCCGCACTGTACACGTGGGGGGTAATGATGCGAGGCTGGTGGGGGTGAAATGGGTGAGGGGTCCAATATCCCAGCGGGTGTGCCACCCCACAAGCAGCCAGGGCGGCAAGTACCAAGTCCGTGAGGTGGGCGCTAGTGGGGGTAACTCACACTGTGAGGTCATGCGACCATCTAATCTTTCAATTCTCCTTTCAGTGCCGACGCGACTCCGGCCTCACCTCGGGTCCGTCCGAAACGACCGTTGCTCTCCAGCTACGAGTATGACAGAAGTTAGGTCTCACTCGCCCTTCATCCACCAGCTACATTCGCCGCTCTTGGCACCGCCCGGGTCCTTCACCCCACAAATATGCCCGACAAGTATGCGAAACAAGAAACAGCGATCGGGAAGAGCTCTCGGTAGGTTCCGATCGTAGGTAGTTGCGGCATCTCATAATATGTACATATATGTTCCACGGAAACAACCGTTAGACTCCACCCTCACCCCTGGTCAAGACGAACATACCCTCCTCGCCTGGGCCTACCAAACGCGGCCTGCTCCAGCATACCCGCTGCCTTCCTCTCTGTTTAGAAATCGCACTAAGTAGTGGCCCTCTCCCTGTGTCCGTGCGTATTACTTGTACTGGCTATCATTCCACCCCGAGACGTAAGCTGCTTCCTCTTTGTATGTCATCATCCAACACGTTCACACTCCGACTCACCGTCCTCTCCCTCCTCCGGATCCCTTTTCTCCAGTCCGAGTCCCCCTACCTCGAGCCCGACGGGCTATGGGTCTTGTGTCGGTTCTTCATCGCCATCCGCAAGAGGATCCTCCCCGCGGGCGACGGTGCCCTGGCGGGCGGTTTACCGGGGTTCCGGGAGGACGACCTCGATCTTGACCTCCACCTCGTGCGTCCCCTTAGAGTTCCCGACTCCCCCGTCCCGCCCTTGTTATTCGTAGTTGCGAGTGCTTGTTTCGTGGCGTCCCGCATCTTCGCCCGGCCCCTAGGATAGTCGGACTCGGAAGATTGCGACGGAACGCGGGATCGGGGTCGCTGGGATTCTGGCTCCAATGTAGGTGTTGTATCAGCGGGGCTACTCCCATCACGGGTACTCGTAGTCGGACCCTCGACTTGCTCCTCTGGCGGTAGCGGCATTTGTTAGGTTTAGGGGTATGGGTTGCTCCTAGGGGTATCAGTGGTCCCAGGAAACACAGCGCAAGAATGATGATGTGTATCAGGAGAAGGGCATGAAGAAGGGAGCGATTGAGTTTCTACATGCATATATATATATTAACCCTCGCCTACGAAGTACACCCAACAACAACGTGTCCACGGGGACAATGCAAGGTCAAGGCGAGTACCCGCTTAGGAATGATAAGCCCGTATACGAGCGCGACGTCATGATATGATACCATCCGAGGAGCACCAGCGTTCCAGCCAAGCGAAAGGTGGAGGCAAACTTTTGTGGTTACGGAACTAATTGGCTCTATAGATGCCTCTACGAGTAGTACCAGTAAATACTTACCTGCGCCTAGCCGACCCCAACAAGTGACCCTCAACCCCCTACGAGTCTCGGGGCCAGCCTAACGGGAATGGTTCTCCAGCCACGATCTAGCAGAGGGTATTATTCATGGCTATTGCTTGTCTTTTAGTAAACGTCGGAAAATGTGGGGTAGTCACGCCCGACGTCACGGCCCCGCTGCCGGCTAGGCAGGGATATGGTACGAACCAAGCAAGTCATTAGGCGGCATAACCCCGGCTAATTCACCTGCCGGCTGCAAGTGTCAACCTGGAACACGCTTGGTCCATTGGCCCAAGAAAAAGGAGGTCGCGGAAGAGACAGGTAATGATGACACCAGGAGGACGACGACACCCCTCGACATTCTTCCGTTTCTCTTCTAATTACAATGACTGCATAGACGAGGAGTTGAACTTTTAGACTCGGCTTCGCTTTACGGCTTCCTTTTTTCTTTTCATCTAGTTCTCTTCAACGTGCGTCCCCTTTCTCTCAGCCATTCAGCGTCCCGCGTCTCTTTCGTCCCTCTTCGCCGCATTCACAAGCTAACTCCGTCGATTGCCAGGCACATTGACATTTTCATTCCATCCTTCGGTTCCCATCCGTTCTTATAATACACTTTATAGATTTATACCTTTTCTTCTCCTTCCCCTCATAACTTAATTCCGAGCTTCACACCCCGACATAGACGTCCCCGAATTGACCTGTTAAACCCTGATCGCCTGGGATGGAGTGATAGAAACGTGTCGTCAATACCAGCCAGAAACCCGAACATCATTCTCTCGACCACCCACAACCCCTCCCCCATTCCCTAATGGCTCCCCGACCGGCGAAAACCGGATACGAGCGCCTCGCGCAAGCCGACCGCTTCAGCGACGACTCCGACGACGAGGACCTCTCATTCTCCGTCAACGCCGCCCCCGGTCCGTCCCATCATCATGGCCGCGCCCGACCCCCGCGCCACAGGCGAGGGAGCTCATCCGCCGGCGTAGACCTCAAGGCCATAAACGCCCGCCTAGAGAAGTGGGCCGACGAGATCGCATCCAAGTTCAAGCGTGGCAAGGATAGGAGACCCGGCGAGGAGGAAGAGGAGAGGTTGGAGATCCACCACTCGGTGTTCCGAGCTCCCGACGGGATCCGCCCCATCACCGCGATGGAGCTGGGCGACTTCCGCCCGCGGATGTCCAAGGCGGAGTTCGAGGAGGTCATTGAGGGTGTGAGGACGGCTATCGAGCAGGGGATGCACCCGCGCATGATAACCCAGGGCAGCTCGGGAAGCTACTTCGCGAGGAACACCGCTGGCAAGGTGGTGGGCGTCTTCAAGCCCAAGGACGAGGAACCGTACGCGGCGGGAAATCCGAAATGGAATAAGTGGATACATCGCAACCTGTTCCCCTGCTGCTTCGGCAGAGCCTGGTAAGTATAGTGCATACATACCGGTCATCGCTCGAACCCATGCCGCTTGGACACGTAGCTAACCTGGAACCTAACGTCCAGCCTTATCCCCAACCTCTCCTACGTCAGCGAGGCGGCCGCCTACACCCTCGACTGCCAGCTCCGGACCAACATGGTCCCCTACACCGACGTCGTCTACCTCTCCTCCAAGTCCTTCCACTACCCCTTCTGGGACCGCCACAGCTTCCATCGGAAAAAGAAGCCCCTCCCCGCAAAGCCCGGAAGCTTCCAGGTCTTCCTTACCGGCTTCAAGGACGCCAACATCTTCCTCCGCGAACACCCCTGGCCCGACCAGTACCTATCTGGCTACCGCACGAACGACAGCCACCGGAAACGGCAGAGGAGGTGGGCGGATAACTGCCGGCCGACGCGCCAGTCGTCGTCGGACAGCATCAACAGCGACGACGAGGGCCCGGACGAGCGGCCCCTGGGCCCCGACCATTTTGTCTGGACGGAGGGGTTGAAGCAGTCTTTCAGGGAGGAGCTGGAGAAGCTGGTCATTTTAGATTACATCATGCGAAACACGGATCGGGGTCTAGATAATTGGATGGTCAAGGTGGACTGGGAGACCCAGAAGGCGTCCATCACGTCGGAGCCCATGCACATGAAGATGAATACGGGAGAGGAAGAGGAGGAGGAGGAAACGCTGGCGCCCCGTCCGGTCCATCCGAACCGGGTACCACCCATGATGGAGCGTGCCTCCAATCCTTACAGGGTTCAGGGTCCGATGAAGGCGGCGAGTCCGGCGAATGTCGGTAGGGAACCACAGATGTCGATCGGGGCCATCGACAACTCCCTATCGTGGCCATGGAAACACCCCGACGCCTGGAGAAGGTAGGCCTACCCCCCTTTCTCCCCCACTTTTACGTATTCCAGTCCTAACCTTCCCCGGTAGCTTCCCCTTCGGTTGGCTCTTCCTCCCCGTGGACCTGATAGGCCGTCCATTCTCGGAGAAAACGAGAAACCACTTCCTCCCCCTCCTCACCTCCACCCACTGGTGGAGCCAAACCCAACACTCCCTCCGCAAGGTCTTCCAGCTCGACCCGGACTTCCAGGAGCGCATGTTCGCGCGCCAGATGGCGGTCATGAAGGGCCAGGCGTGGAACGTAGTCGAGACGCTCAAGACGGCCGACCACGGGCCCCTCGAGCTCACCCGGCGCGCAAAGGTGTGCGTCTGGGACGACCTCGTCGACGTGCCCGTGGCGGTGCCCATGCGGCCCACCTCCTCCGAGGTGCGGCGCGCCGAGAGGGACATGGCGAGCTCCCTGGACGAGGTCGACATCGGCGCGGCGGCCTCGTCGGCGCCGACGCAGACCATGGACGCCGACCTCCTCGGCTTCGCCAGCCCGCCGGCCGACATGCCCCATCCGGGCCGGTTCGAGCTCACGAGTCCGTCGGGCGAGGAGACCGACGCGTCCATGGCGCGGCCCGCATCCCTCCGGAAGGCAGAGTCGGAACCCGAGCCCCAGAATGGCGGCACGCCCAGGTCGAGCCTCCAGGGCCCGTCGGGGTCGTCCCGCGCGGGCCTAAACATGTACGCACCGCCGCGGCACGGCCACGCTAGGCGCCACTCCCACGCAGCCGGCAAGCGGAGCAAGGGCTCGATCGCGCAGCAGCTTTATGGCGACGTGCTGGACGGCGACGAGGGGGACCTGGGGTTCGCGGCAGCGGAGGGGATGGAGGGGAGCCACCGGAAGGTGATCGTCGAGAGGCTGGAGATGGTGAAGGCCAAGAACCCGGTGTTCAGCTGCTGGTAGGACTGGTACGAGTACCATGGCCTCGGGCTGCGGGCTTGGCTTCGTTCCCTCCCTCGGAGTCTACTCGCAGGGGAAAAGGGGGGAGGGGGGCGGTTTGTCATGCACATGACTCGGCCGAGTTGATAGAAAACAGTGTCGTATGCAGATTAGACAGTGACGACATCCCGATGTACCGGACAAGTGGGTGCGGGGTTGGCCGGTTAGAGTTGGGAGCACTCGGCATGAAGAGAAGGGGGGGGGAACGAGAGCGGGAAGTGGAGGAGGGGTAGATGGCCGGCGGGCGGCGAGCAAGAGGCGGTCAAGATATTGCGGCACCGTCCAGTACGAGTATAGTACGCTAGTTTTTTGTATGGAACCTTCTTTTCTTCTTCTCTTGTACTAGTATTACGAATGGTTCTTCTACTGTAGATCCTGCTTATTCTCTAGCCCTCGCCCGTCCTCTGCTGTCGGTCCCGCTTGCCGTCTTTATATGTGAACTCTTCTGGGGGGTGGGAAGGAAAGGGGCATGCGGCAGGTGGGGTGGTTTGCTCTTGCTGTTCTGGTGTGCCTGTGTACTTACTTGCATGAGAGTAGCTGTGTCGGTCATGGGCATCGCATTATGAGCGTCACACCGAGAGAGCGCATACCATACAGGTGAGGTATGCATGCGTCGAGGCACCGTATATGGTCCTAAGAAATGAGCCCAGCACTTGCCCTTAATATTCCCCCCAAGCACACACCGAGCATGCTCTACTCGTGCGTTTCCGGTATGACCTGTTAGTTTCATTGCGAGGCAACGGCATCACAAGGAAGACGTCCGTCCTCGGGCCTGCCAAGCTTGATGGGAAGGTGTAACTAATAAACCCTCATTGCTTATCCCGGACTGTATCGGCACCCCGAACGCCGAGCGGGCGGAGCCGAGTACGACGCCGACAGCAGCCACACTCACTTACCTTCCCTGTTCGAGATACTCATCCAGTCGCATAAAAACGTAAAAACGTAAAAAAGCAAGGTAACGAAAACTTGACGGACCCGTTCGGTAACAAGGGGGGGGCCTTAAACAAGGCCCAAAGGAGAAAAGTATAATACGAGCTGTAACTGAAATGAGGAATAGAAAAAGCAACGTGCTTACAGCAACTGTCCGTTTCTGGTCGTATAATAATAATAGAACGAGGCTGGAAGGGAATAAGACAGATGCGGACAACAGACCGAGGGTCCTTTTTTTTTGACGTGTCGCGTGTGACAGTTCGCGGCCGGGGGCTGGGACAGCCCACCATCTCCGTATGCAAGAGGCTCGGTCGGGCAATGTTTCCCCTCCGGGGGAGGAGCCGGGACAGGTACCAATAATAGGGGTAGTCCCCGAATAGCAAGAACTTCCTTTCCCAGCCAGCCACCCTTCCACTGTCTTATCAGATGGGGAAGGAGAGGGAAGGAGAGGGAAGGCGAGGGAAAGAGCATGAAAAGCGCAACGTCGCTGATGTTCGATGCGGATGCAAGGCCGGAGCTGTGTTACCTGCAGGAGAAAGGGGATTAATAAAACGTAAAACGAATAGAATAAGAAAGGAGAAGAGTCCGTACCACTCGGAAGGAACGATGGGCAGTGGTAGTGTGCTTGGGCTGTCCTTCGTCTGTCCTCCCCCCTTGCTCGAGTCTTGCCCGTTGTTTGCCCAGAAGATATGTGGACTTTTCTTTCCGAGCAATACCCTCCCTGCTCCCTCTGACTTCATTATTGATAAAAAAAAACAAGACTCCCCTCCTTTCCTTTGAAGACAGGAAATGCACAAAAAAATTACTGCTGCCCCAGGGAGGAATCGAACCTCCGTTTTCACTGCCACAAAGTGATGTACTAACCACTATACTACTAGAGCGTGGCGGATGTCCTTGGGCCCTGGTCCACGCGCCTTTGAGGATAGGCACGATGCGTTGGTTGTGGGTGTACTTTTGTGCTTGTAATAAAACCCGGACGGGAGTTCCCTCCCCTGGATGGCGGGCTCACCCGCCAAGAAATCGAGCTAATATTACGGGGCACGCATGCAAGCACAATTTCCAACTCCAATTACCTGTATGAATATGGAGCAGTGCAGGGGACCGAGCCTGGCTCGCTGTGGAGCAGCCACCGACCCTCCCACCACGCCGTCGTGAAATATCGCTGAAATTGGGCAAATTGTCTCGGCGATACCGACGCTCTGGGACGGTCCCAGGGATCTGGTGCGCTGGATCCTTCCCTTCTGCAAGACGGTGACGGGGGTGCCCTGGTCGACCGAGAAAAAAAGGGGACACCTCGCACTGTTGTTTCCCGCGAGTCATACCTTATCTTCCCGCCCGAGATGCCTGAGTCCAAGGGTCTGAGGGCCATCCCGCTAAAGTGGGGGCGGGAATTGGAGGACAGGGGAGGGGAGGACCGTTAGTCTCCACCGGAACTCTCTTGCGGAATCGGAATGGAGTTGAGGGCGAGAGAAGGTAGGTGGTGGTGGCTTCTTCGGACTGCCGACCCGTCACGGAGCATTCTTTACGTTAAGCGAGCGTCTCGAAGGCGGCCCGTTGGATGTTTGTTTCCCTGCTGTCTGGAGTATGCTACTCGTACTCGTACTCGTACGATACGAGTAGATTGGGTGCGGAGCACTACCGCCCGCCGACTGGATGTGGGCGGCTGGGCGGGAGCGAAGCAACGGGAGAGAGATCATCGCACCGTCATCGTCCGTTGGTCCCGCTTGTTGTGACGTGCAGGGTTTGGTTGTTGCCGTGTATCCACTCTCCTGCTCGTAAAAGCAAGATATGCGAAAAATTTCGGTAGCCACGAAGAATCCTGAAGGCTGGTTCGAGAAAGGCGCCCGGTAAATCGCCCCGCTCGTCTAGCCACATTTGATAAACCGAACCACAACCCAACCTCCCCCCCCTTCTCCACTCCATCCATCCTGGCAAAAAGTCCCCCCCCGGGCCCCCCGGTCCTCTCTCGAGCGGACGTTCTATACGAGTGAATGGTGAATGACGTTCCATGTATCAGTACATACCCTCACTACAAACGGACAGCCTTCTTAAGTCGCGGGCTCATGCAAGAGGGGAGGGGGGGATGTTGCCAGCTCACCAGCCTTTTGGTGAAACCAGGTGAAAGCGATGAGACCCCTCCCGCCTCTGCCAAGGTAACAAGCCGAGCTGTGGGCGGGCAATTCTCACGGATGGAGGGGGCGTACGCTCCCAAGCAGTGCGGCGAGCATCGAAAACTCTCGAGGATCCCGACGGACGTAACTGTCGAGAACAGAAACCGCGTTCCCGAGACACTGGCGCCGTCCCCTTCCCTCCCCTCCCCTCCTCTCCTCTCTTCCCAGAGCCAGGGACCTGGTACTGGCAGCGGCTGCTTCCTGTGTGGCGTCTGGGTTTCACTCTGCCCGCGTCGAACCGGATTGCTGGGCCCACGCCAATAGCCCCCCTCCCGCCAACGCTTGTGAGGAGGGGGGCGGCCGGGTAGGTGGAAATGAAGGCCCCGCCGGGGCCTCCCTTGAAATAAACCGCAGCTCACTCGAATAGTGTCCGTTAAGTGGGTCCTGCAAACCTGTGTAAGGATACAACGTAACCACCTGCGTTGGTACTCCAGTTGTGACACCTTCCTACTCCTGGCGGCGCACGAAGTCAGCCTCACCAATGACACGTAGTCCGTTCATTGTGCGATACTTACGCGTACCTATTACTCGTCTGCCGCACATAGCGGGTGGTGAATGCTTGGCAGGAAGGATGGCGCGACTGGCGCTATAAACTAGTCTCCGAGTAACATACTCGTACTTGCACGAGCACGAAGCTAGGACCCTCGACAACACCAGTACTATCCGTCTTCTGGAGAGTGTCCTCTCCATCACCCCCTACGGAGTATTCGCACAGACTTCGGGTCGTTCGTTTCATCCCCACCCGCCCAAGTGACCGCTCAACAGGCTGGATAAAACTCCGCAGCAAACAAATACCAGCAGGCTGCGTGAAGCAAGGGAGACAGGGGCCAGGCCGAAAACCATGGTGCACCATGCTGGCTTAGAGTACATTACCATTAGGAGAGGGGGGAAGGGAGGGGGGCTGGATCCTGTTAGCCACCTACCGGGTCACTCGGCGCTCAGCCCGACAGTCAGTCTCCAGCAAGATCCTCCCTTCCCGGGATTTAGTGGGGCCAGACGGCCCTATCCGCAGCTCTCTCCCCTCCCCCTTCCCCCGTTTCAATGGTTCGAATGGCTTATACGAGTAGTTAATGTCTCTGGCCCCTCCTCACTATAATCTATCGGCAGTCGCGAGACCCACGATAGCCATGAAGGGCCTGCAAGTAATCTCCGACCTGAAGCACGCATGCGACTTCGGGCCGAATCATCGACTCGTACGAGTAGCGGTGCGCCCGGGGACTAAATCGAGGTGCGACGAGTATTGTCGTGGTAAGGAAGGGTAGACAGAGTGTGCGTCCCGGACAGGCTGGGCAGGTAATACCCCCACCCCCAAGGTAGGAAGGTCCTCGGCTTGAACGGTCCCAACCCCTCCATCCCCCCCTATCCACCATTCCAACCGTCACTATTTTCAGCTTGCTGGTGGAACACATATCCTTCTCCGCTAGTTGCTCATTCAACCTGACCCTAGAGAAATCAGGAAAGTACGTAAGCGTTATCTTGTGTTCCTTAAATCCATGGGCGGGCGACATACCTGTTCGTGACCCTCCCGATTTATGTGCTCTCCACGCTGTCCCCCATGGCTCATGGCCCGATACCGCCCCCTGTTAGGTACCGTACCCTCCCTGAGTCCGTCCTCGGAAATCCCAAGTCCATGTCCTCGGTATTTGCCCACCATCTCCTTCCTCCGGGCCTCCCACTTCCCCTCCTTCCACCCGCAGCCATGTACTGTGTACGGATCAGCGTGCTGGGCAATCACATCGCTTCCCATTGGAAGTTGTGGAACACTGCGCATGACTCGAGGGCTTTTTTCTCCCGTCCCACAGCGTAACATCATCTGCGCCAACCTAAATGAGTGTCAATCCATCTTGGAAGGGGGAATGAATGAATGCTGTTCCAAGTTAAAAATACGGCCGTTGTACAAGTCGAGCCACATACCTGGATTTTCCCAGCGAGGAGATCGCCCACGCCCCGGGAGGTACACGGGACACCCCTCCCACCCCTCCCCCCGCGCTCATTGCCCGACACATGTCTGCGAGGTTTTGGTACTGGTTGCTTTGGCCCGACAGGATGGCGAGCCTGCGACTCCTCTCAATTCTGGTACATCGCGCGGCCTCCTGGCCTTCCTTCTCGCATGCATCCCGCAACCTAGCCGACCCTCCCTTGACGAGGGTTCACATGAGTGACCCAATCAAGCACCCACAGGCGCAGGTAGACAATGTAATCGAAGAGGGCGCAGCATGTAGTTATTGGCAGGTATTGCCAGACTAGACCCTGGTTATTGGCTCTGTATTACCCTCCCCCCCCCCCTTTCTTCATATTCCCCAAACCCTAGCTGTTATCGACAGCACACTTGGGCATCCACGTGTCAGCGAGCCAGCACAGGGTGTGCCGTTTCGGCTCGGTGGCGCGAACGACAGTCCTCGCTCACGAGCTGGACTACTATCGCCTCGACGAGAGGGGTCATCGCTTATTATCCCTTGATGCTTATGGAAGGATCTTCATGCCCAGCGCTAAGCGGTGGAGGCTCAAGCTTCGGTCGTTGCCACACCTCGCACGCCGTCCTTGTGGCCCCCTTGGCGAGAAGTGGTCACTGCGACGGTGTTACCCCGTACCTGTACTTCGCACGCCAACCACCCAACCAGGCCGGGCGGCACCTTGATCCCTGTTGCATATCTGGGTTTATAATATGGGTGGCAGCTGGCTCATCTGCATCAGTGGCCGGCAGTGGTCGGAGCCGGGGGTTTTGTAGTTTGTAAGAGGCCACGCGGTAATATGACAGAAAGTCCATCTGGGTCTCCCCAGTGCCGCCGCAACCATCTGCGACCCAACGAAGGCCGAGTGTAAAGGAGGCAGCAAGCTTCTTCGCGGATTGACTGCCACATCGCTGGGTGTGGGAGCATCTGTTCCTCTGTCATATATCCTGGGTTGTATTGTGACCAAAGTGGCTCCACATCTCCAGCAGGCCGTTTCCTATTTTCCGGGCTCTAGTCACGACTGGCGCCCGCGCAGCAGCAGACAGTTGCCTATGTGCCCAGTTATAGCCATTCTCCCGATCATCTTGCCTGCTTCCAGTGAGCCCGGGGCTTCCCACTTCTGAGTAATGGCTTAATCTTGTGCGTCGCCCGGATAGGCCGCTCGTAGCTCATCCAAACCTAGGACCGACTTCGAAACGACCAAGTATATCCATCCAAACCCCGCAAAGGGTAAACGCGGAGGATCAGATTCTGCTGCATGCCCTCGTACCGATTTGGGTATTTGCCTCTGAGGTCGACATGACAAGGTAATTTCACACCGCCCCGAGAGAGAAAGTCCGATGACCAATACCCACCCCCTCAAGTTCTTCAGGATCATCGAGCGACCCAGGGACAGTTCCTGCCGACCAGGAATATTTCGAAATCGCCTTGCATCATGGTCGGGATTATCAAAAGTACTGTCTCGACAATGGCGTGTACTTCTGCCCAGTCGATGAGGTAGCTATCGAATGGTCAACTCTGCATGGGTGGCTTGAACCTAACAGCATCCCCGATTCGCAGGACGAGATCGAACGGCTCGGCATCATGCACTCCGTCTTCTCCATAGTGTTCGACGACAGATTAATATTCCCGCCTATCCGAAACCCGAGGAGAATCCTGGACTGCGGCTTTGGGGCAGGTGACTGGGCCATCGACGTTGCTGAACGGTACGAGAACTGTGAGGTACGTTACGACTAGCCCCTTGCTGGCCGGGTCGGTGCCGAGGGTTCTCCCCTTCTTGGAACCGAGGACGCATCTCGCTTGAGGATCTCCACGCATCTTAAAGGCGTAACGGAAGGTTGGCGTCGCGAGCTTCGAGAGGGGGAGATGGTCCGCCAGCCCGTCCTCGTACGGCCCAGCTACTAACACAGTCTCCGTGAACAGGTCACCGGTATCGACGTCAGTCCACACATGTTTCCTGAACAGTATCCTCCAAACTTCGACCCACAGTTGGACGACTTGAATCGAAGGTTCGGCTTACCGGCGGCCTGGTGGGAGAGACGGATACGAGCAGTGCTAAGACGTGGGTATTCTTCAGGTTCACTTTTAACTCGAATCATTTCGATCTCGTGCACAGCCAGATGATGGCCGGCGGCGTTCACTCCAACAGATGGGCGCAATACATAGCCGACATATTTCGAGTGACGCGACCGGGAGGCTGGTGCCAGATGGTGGAGGTGTACTTCAATGCTCAATCCGATAATGGGACCTTGACAAACGGTAGGCCCCGCCCCGGTTTCTGTTCGCGAGATGAGGCGGAGACGAGTTGCTGACGGGAAGGGCACTTGTTAGACCACGCACTTCGAAGATGGTCGCGGAGATATCTCCAGAGTGTTCAGCCATACAAAGACCCGCGCGCACCACTCCAGATGGAAACGATGTTAAGAAACGCGGGATTCCAGGATGTCGAGTCACGAGTTCTGACTCTTCCCATGTGTGCCTGGCCGACTGGTATCATTCCCCAGCAGCACCCTACACGGGGAGCTCAGGAACACGAGCGATTTTTTGATGGCGCATGCATTGACCTGGACACAGATGAACGCGAGCGCAGTATTGGTGCTGCCAATAGGGACAATGTGCAGCGGCTGCTGTCGTCCATGGCAGTTTACCCCTTTACGGAGTTTCTGGGGTAAGTGTTTCTATCCACGCGGACCAGGTCGAGGTCTAGGGCTTAACTGGTGTCTTCAGGATGTCGATTACCGAGGTTCAAATCCTCGTGGCCCAAGCCAAACGTGAGGCAATGAACCCTTCATTTAAGGCAAGTGGTCAGGTTCTATCGGGCTGAAGAACACTAAATAGGAAAGGGCAACGTTAACATCTCGTGGCGGGAACAACCGCGAGAAATTTTAGGCATACTTTCCTCTGTAAGGTCCCCGTCCGGAACCCAACTTGGCAGACAACGGGCAGGAGCTGATATGAGTTAGATATGTTTGCATTGGCAAAAAGCCCCGACGATAGACTCCCGCGTCTAGCTATAACCACTTCACAGCATCTTGCGCTGTGGCCCCGTTCGAGAAACTGTTCAATAGAAGAAGGCCCGAAGTCCATGAGTTGGGGTTGGAATGTGGAATGGTGGTGGTAGTGTGCTAGAGGGGATATATAGACCCCGGGTCGCGGCAAGAAGAGGCGGCACACACACGACGAGATGAGAAAGCCACCGGCGAAGAACTTCTTAAAAGGCGTGGGATTCAACAGGGGCATACAGCGATACATGTTCAATCGGAACTTCCAAGAGCTCAATGGTAGAATCCCATGGCATCAAACCTGGCAGTGGCATTTCAACCGTACGGAGTACAGGTAGGCCTGAGCCCCCTCAAGAACGTGTAGTATGCGCCCCGTCGTTGGGCAGCGACTATCGCTGGATGATGCCCGAAGCCGAAGTCGTGTGTGCAGTTCAGGGTCGGATGTAGCTCAGCATGGCGGGGAGGGAATCGGTCCCGTCCACCCACTCTTTCCGCTCTCCGGCGTTTAGTACTCGGCCGTGCTACCTGGATCGCTCTTGGGCCATGCGCGCGGCGTGGTGAGTGATGAATCCAAAGGAGTTGGATTGATGCTGCCTCCAAATTTCATGCTCCTCGATGAGGTAGGTTGAGGGGCACCTTCTTGGTAAGCGCGATGCGTCGATTGCTCCTTCCCCACGGATGTCATGATGGGATGTCGCCGTACTAGGTACTGGGTACTCGGCGTCTCGGTGCTTGAATAAACGGTAGGGGAACTGCATGCGGTATGTAGCGGCTACATCGGGGGTTCGATTCTTGGAAACGCAGCGCGGTTGGAACCTATGAGTAGGGGAAGGAGCTTCCAGGGGCCCGCTAAAATAATGATATGGATAGATACGGAAAGAACCCTTTAACCACATCGAAGTAGACATGAGCGCTTACCCAATGTTGTCTCAGCCAGGGCACCAACAGCTGCTCGTTGTCATCGTGCTCATACGGAGTACACCACTGGCCAAACCTCACTCGCATCGTTTTGGGCTAGTCGCACCCGACAGTCTGGTAAATGAAACCCGCAGTGGTGACAAGCCAGCCAACAGGACATGGGTAAACGCCCAAGCGGCGCACCGGTGAGTAATTTACAAGATTTCAATCCCCTACTTGGCCATGCTACATCCTCCGGAGGGTACACGAAACGGGCAAGATCCCCTGACCGGTCCGGCACCCGTCTTCTCTTTCTCCGCTCTAGCTGTCTTTTACTCCGGCGGCATCTTGGGCGTACGCAAACAAGCTGCTGAGGAAGAAGGCACGATGAATATCTACGCCTGGGTAGAGCTATTCTGCTTCTCCTACCACGAGGGCGGAGGCGGCGGCAGTGGGGGGGCGGAGTACGAGTACCGCCAGCCCCCACACGGATCAATGCCCCGACCCTTGCCAGTGCAGGTCCAGAAGGTCACGTTCCTCGTCCGCTCTCTCTCTGGCCCACAATCTACAAGGTATCAAAGACTGGTTCGCCTTTCGCGACCCTTGTGTATTGCACCATCAGATAAGGATTGACAATGCCCGGACCCACCTGGGAAGATTGAGAGAAGAGCCGTGTGACGGCCCCTTGCCTGACCGCGGAGGTCCTATCGGGCATCGCTTCCAGACCTAATGAGACCAATTTAAAGACGCGCCCCTGTCGAATGGCCCAGAAGCTTGTGCTCACCCCCCCTGAGCTTGTACATCCCCCATGCTTCGTGAACCACCTCTAGCAACATCACTCTAGCGAGGTTTGTATGGGGACAGGGGTGTTGCTTAGGGGTGTTGCTTCAGTGCTGCGTTTATCCTCTCTATCTTATGCAGTACGTCACCACTGTGTTCAGGGGTGAGGACAAGATCGGCAGACACGTGGAGGGACTAAGGTAGGCACGTTCGGATTGGGCTCAGAAGATCCAGAGGCGAGCGAGCCACATGAGCTACGTCGTACGCCTGCTAATATCGCACAGTCCTCCCAGTTCCTATGTGTGGGTAACTCTTCCTCATCAAAGGCCGTACCTACTCGACAAGGTACTAGACTTGTACTGCCCCAGACCCTCTGGAGACTTGTCTGGGGGGAAGCTTGGGCGTCACTCCCGTAAGGCACGAGGGGTCGACTGATCTCTAGGGCTTACCTTGAAGTCTTCGGAAACGCAGACGAAAGATCTAATCAAATCTGGCGACGAACAATCGAGTAACATTAGCCCGGGAATAAAGGACTGGCCTTTAGTGGCGACGAGGGATTCTGAATAGAATTATACGAAAATGGGTAGAAAACACTGATGGGTGTGATGATGTCAGGTCGTCGACCCTTTGGTCATAGCTCTGACAGTGGACGGTGCAGTAGCAGGTGCGTGCACCCTGTGATTCGCCAATTAGGTAATTCGTGTATATTTCTCGACGACAGCTTCCCGACAAAAATCCGACCTGAGCTCCTGCAAAAGACAGTTCAAAGTAGATCTGGTGTTCAACGTCAATACAGCACCCACCATAGCCTCACCCCGACCAACCAACCCCGAACATCCAAAATGGCATCCCGAGCTCTTACCTACCGAGTCCTGGCGCCCCTCCGCCTCGCCCCCTCGACACGACAGGCGCCGACCGTCCTACGCCTCGGAGGACGACCGTACTCGACCTCCACCGACGCGCCCCCCCCTCTCCTCCAAAAGCTCAAGGGCGACCTGAAGACCGCCATGCGCGAAAAGGATGCCTCTCGCCTCTCCGTCCTGCGCGCGATATTAGCCGCGACCCTCAACGCCTCCAAGACCGCCAACCCCATCCGGACCGACGTCCAGCTCGTCGCCCTCCTGCGGAAAACTCAGCGCGCCTCCCTGGAGTCCGCCAAGGAGTTCAAGGAGGCGGGGAGGGAGGATCTGGCGACGAAAGAGGAGGAGCAGGCGGGGATCATGGAGGAGTACCTTGCGGGGAGCGGGGTCCAGGCCCTTGGGCCCGAGGAGCTGAAGAAGTTGGTGAGCGAAGCTATCGAGGCCGCGAAGGGTGCCGGGGTGGCGCCGAAGGCCATTGTTGGGGACGTGATGAAGAGGCTTGCCACGTCTTTGGAGGGCAAGGACGTGGATAGGAAGGAGTTGGCGAATATCGTGAGGCAGATGGCCGAAGCGTGAGGACTTGTCCCACCGTGTACAACTCGATGTATTATATGACGTTACACATTACGGATGTCGCAGGAGGAGGCCTGTCTTAAGGCCTCGCCTTGCTCCAATAATGAAGTTCTCTTCTCCTGTTATTAATCCTCGTCCTGGAGCCGAAGAGAGATCATCATGGAACCTCCCGCTCGGTACGCTAATATCGCAAACCAGCAAGCACAGCATGCATCATGTATTGAGAAGGGAATACACTCAGGGCCTAGCTGGAAGCCTCAAAAAGGAAAGCAAAAATAAAAGACACATACAACACCAGGGATTCGCTGGTCGTCACCGACCCAACTACTAGTCTAGCGCTTCGTGGTTTATGTATAGGGGAGCGGACGGGACCCTCAGTTTTCCACGAGCTATGGTCGTATGTACTAATTAGAGTTTGGAGATGAGGATATCAGTGCAGTGCAGTGTTGGAAATCGTGGGTGGGTTAGGACTTACACGTAACTTGAAGATCTGGTCTACCTCATACTCCAAAGTTCGGCTGGTGCGTGCCGCCCTTCACTTCATCGCTGAGACCATAGCCCCGTTCCCTTGAAATAGGCGAGCTTGAGAATATTGAAGGTCGTGAGAGATCCATCCTAGACGGTTTCGGCTGCATTCTTTGTGCGGGTCTGGCTGCCATATCCTAAGAGGCTATCGAGGCGGATGTGAGACGCGAGACACGCTGTCTGCGTGTTATCCGAGGGATGGCGGTGAGGTGCTGTTAGCCCCCATTACGTCGAAGATTTATCGGGATCCCTCGACCTTTTCTTCTCTTTCTCTATCCTTCTCACCTCTACGCTAAGCGGGAAAGGCGGGGGGTATTCCGTATCTACAATATACAGGTAATGTTATGGGTCGATCTCTGCATTTGACATCGAGGGATGGGGGAAAGGACAAGCAGGGACTGATGCCAACGAACCAGCCCCGGGGAATACCCCTTTCTTGCATTAGAGCTTTTATTTTGATAATCACTTTGAACGCTATATACGCTCACTCCTCAGGTTCCGCTAAGCGGATTTAAAAACAAGACGAGGGATGCATTTTCTGCAAAGCCGGGAGATGAGCTTAGTTGCTCGTCCCCGTCCACTCTCGATAAACCAAACGACATGACCTGAATGCGCTATGTAGTTCCTAGTCGTCTCCCCCACTCTCCCTGCGTCCTTTGACCTTTCTATCCCTCTCCTTGTCGCCATCTCTCTCTCTCTTTTCCTTCCTGTCCTTCGAGGGGCCCGCCTTGCCCCGCGACTTCTCGTCCCTCCTTCTCCTCTTCTTTTCTTCTTCCCCAGCAATCTTCTTCTTCTGCTTCTTCTTCTTCCTCCTCCTCCGTTCCTCCTCAGAGTCTGAAGACTCGGACCCAGAATTATCGCTACTCTCTCCTTCGCTACCCTTCTCCGAGGCCGACTCATCGGTCATTTCCGATTCCAAGCTCTCGTCATACATGCTCAATTCCGGCGACGCAGGTCTCAGGTCCCTCAACTTTGGTGCCTTCCTTGTGAACCCTTCCTGGCGAATCTGATCCCGCGCGGCAATGACGTCCTCGCTGGCGCCGTGCACGTCATTCATGTACTCGTCGAACTCCAGCGACGCCTCAGCTATAGTCTTGAAATGCTTGACGTTCAGTTCGGGCTCGCGAGCCTTCTTCCCGCTACCCTTTTTCGACGACGATCGCTTGCTCTCGTGGTACTTGTGGCTAAACTCGGCCAGCGCAACGGCCGTCTGGAAGGCGTTGCGGATCTGCCGCCCGTTCCATTGCAGTACCTTCGCGTTCAACTCGACCCACTCGAGGATCTGCGATCTGTCGAACTTGATGGCAGGCTGCTGCCTGTCCTCCCGCTCCCGGTTGATGCTTTTCATACGGTCAAGGTGCCCCTCCCATATCCTGGTCGTCTGATCCTCGGTGAGCTTGGGGTAGTAAAGGGTCAGATGCAGCCGGGAGCGGAATGCGTCGTCTATGGCGCCGACCCGGTTTGTAGTGAGGAATAGGATACCCGAGTAATACTCTAGGATTCTAAGGAACACTATTAATAACTTATGTGTTAGTAGATTTCATCAACCCTCCCCTACGGAGTTTCTAAGCCTATTGCGCTCTCTTACCAGAAACGAGGCCGTTCCGTTTGACATCTGTTTTCTATAATTATTTGTTAGCAAAGGCTCCTCTAGAAACATCGGGTTTTCGTGCTTCCTACGGTACGCTTGGCAAGGAAGACATCTGTTTCGTCGAGGAGCAAGACGCAGCCCCATTTGTGAGCTAGCTTGAAATGCTTCTCCATGTTCTTCTCTACATCCTCTGGGACGTATCCAATATCTCCTAGAACTCGTCAGTATACATGTGTTAGAGGCCAACTGAAAGATGTCCGTTACCGCAGGTGATCGGATAGAGCGGCCTCCGCGTGTAGGCGGCGACACATTCTGGCAGGATTGTTAGTATGTATAGCATAACTGGCTCAGGTCTATCAACACTTGCCGGCAGTAGAAGTTTTTCCGACACCTGGTACTCCGTGGAGAAGAATGATACAGCCTTTGCCTGGATTTCCCCCGTCCGCGTTAGCAAGCTATATGTTGACATGATTGCGCAGTTGCGGATAAGCGCACCTTTACCTTGCACTAGGTCCATTTGAACCTTGGATACGGCGGAGTTCTCGGTCAATCTTGAATCATGCGAGCCATTGGTATGGGTTTCCACCATCGCTTGAATCATACTCTTATGTCCCTTGGGCAAGATGAGTGTATGCCAGCCGTCTGCCTGCTTGAGTTCGCTGAGGCGGTTGAGGTCAAGTTGAACTAAATCATCACGTCAGTCCACGATCCAACTCCAATTCCATATGCCTTATTCCAACGCCAGATGCAGGTTCGCAAAGAACTCACCCCATTTGCGATTCCGAAGGATGAAGCCGGGCACGACGCCCGGGAGCAGTCTGATGAGATCGTTGTTCTCCATGTACTTCTTGAACCTCCGGAGGCTCTCCTTCTGGTATGGCTTCACCGTTTCGTATTCCTCGAGTAACGTCTTGATTCTGGGCTCGATCTTTGCCACTTGGGAGACCTGGGACTGGTCATAGATGTCGCGGACGCACCTGTGGCACCACAATTTTCCGCAGCTATGTGCGTAAAATTCGATCACTGCCGGCTCGGGTTGCGCTGGCCAAGAACCCGTGATAGGTGTGAACTTGGGTACAAGATCTCCGGGGTAAGGAAAGTCCTGGCGATACTCTTGGAAAGAGAGCCTGAAGTCGACTATGACGGCGCTGTTGATCTGATCCAGCTCGCACGCATGCAGTTAGAGATCAATATCTAGGAGGGAGCTGTTCTTGTGGGGGGCTTAGTCTTGGGATTATCCCTCACCTCTTCGCGGCTTCTTCCGATTGAGAGACCCTCGTATGAGAGATGGGAGACTACCGTAACATCTATGAACCTTTTGCCCCTCTCTAAGAGCGGATCCCGGTCCCCTCCTAACCCCCCGTCGCCTTCGTCAAGAACGCGGCCCGGCTGCCCCCTGAGGTAATGCAGCGGGAAGGCTTCGAGACTTCTGATGTCCACCAGCCCGTCGTGTGGCTTAAAAGTAATTATTTCCTTTACTGTCCCGTACTTGATCCCGTTGAAATCAATGTTGAAGCAGACCACTTTTAGGGGGAGGAAGTTGTTCGTGTTGCGCTGATAGGACGGGATTTCATCCTGTCTCTCGAGAAGGCCGTCCCCTTTCTGGAAGCCTTTCACCAAAAACTGGCGTAGCAAAGAATCTTCGGATATGTCCTTGTCGGGGTTATGTTGTCTCGGAGACAAGGTCTTCTTCAGTGGCACCCCGCCAGTGGTGCCGAGGACGCGGAAAACTTGAGGCACGTAGCGGGCTGTGGTGACGTGGGGGACCTCATCCCGGTTGGCACCATAGCGCTGTTCGCGGAGGGAGTAATAGCGCTGTTCGGAGGTGATGGGCTGACCCTCTTTTGTGGTGGTTATGCCTGAGTCTCCCCCTTCCAAATAGGCAGAATATATCGTGTCCCCGGCGTCGAAGAGCATCCACAAGTCCTCGAATGCGATTTTCTCTTCCAGCCCTTGCTTGAGCCGGCTGAACAACCGGACTTTCTTGTAGAGCCACTTGTCGACAAAGTCGAGAAGCACGCGGAAGTGCCGCAAGGCTTCCTCCGTCTCGTAGGCTTCTGGCCTCTTCTCTTCGTTCTCTGACGTCTCTGGAAATGGAAGAACATCGTCGTCTTCTTCTTCTTCCCCGTCTCCTTCTCCCTTTTTAGTCGGGGGACGTAGAGAAGAAGCACTGGACTTGGACTCTTCCGCGAGGGGCGCTGTGTCGACGGTTCTGTTTGAAAGCATGACTAGTTAGTGTTTCGCATTGACATTCGCATTCTGGGCATACCGCTAATACTTACTGGTACTTCGCTTCCAGCTTAGCAAGGTGGTCTCTGAGTTGCTGTAGGTTTCGAATGAGGGGTCTGAATGGTTTTCCAATCTCCACGTAGAGCGGTGAAGACCGGTCCCCGAGGCCCAGTCGATCTCTAAAGAAGCTTGAGACAGGTTTTGACAAGATGCAAAACATCAGGATGTCAATGTGCTCGGGGTCTGAAGGTTGCTGTGGGGGGTTGTAACGTGGCCGCTCGTCCCCCGTCCACTTATAGAGAGCCCGGATCAGACTGTTGGTGTCGTGGGGGCACTGATAAGATCCCTTTTTGTGGCTATTGTCGCGGAAGTTACCATGTCCGTCGAGCTCTCCATCAGCATGAAAGAACTTGGCCTCAGGCACAAGAACTCCCCACTCGTCCTTCTTGTCCTCCATCCTGTCCTCCATCTTGTCCTCCATCTTGTCCTCCACCTTAGAAGTTGCAGACTCGAGTTTCTGTATCCTATTCTCTAGTGTCTGGATGTAATCAACGAGTCCTCTAACCATTGTATCGGCCTTACTCTCCCTGAGTACCCCCCTACTCTGCTCCAGGTGCTGTGACTTCCCAACATGCGCCTTGTACGAGGTATTGGTGTTAATATCCATTACCTGCTGGAACAGATTGTTGTCGATACCTCTTTCCCAGCCACCATACTGATCCCGATCGGACGTAGGAGGTTCGGCATCAGGTGCCTCTTTCCCGACACTCGACTTCGCTTCGCGAGATTCTCGCGTCAATACCTGAGGCCTCACCTGAAGCCTCAACCACCACAGGCGGCGTGCCCATATCGTGCGTAGTACCCAACTCGGGAGGCGATCTGGTTGCATTCTCCTTTGGTGCTGGCTCTGCAAGTGAACCTAGGACAATTGGTGTCGCCATCTTGAAGGCAAAGAAGCCTCCTAGAGGTTCTGTTTAATGTAGCTTGGGTGTGATTTCGTTTGGTCGAGATTATGCGAAGTCGCTAACCATATCTCAGCGGCGGGATAGTAGAACCAGAATGAATGTGAGGACGACCGAGGAGGGAAAATGGAAGCATCTTTGTATTTTCTACTATGGCTGGAGAGAAACTAAGAAGTCTTTCGGTTTCAACTTAGTCCTATTAGTGAGAGACACATGGAAAGGGGGCAGATGGCTGACCGCTCTGCCAACCCCCCCTTTCTCCTCCCCCTCATACCACCTTGACAAGGCTCCGGGGGCGGCGGGGGGGGAGGGGGGGGGGACCGGCGCCTTCAAGCTTGACTCGCCTATCACACTATTCTAAATTAGCCACCGGCGGTAGGCGACATACCGTCGTAGTGACACGCAGCCCGGTGTGTTACACAGCCTCAGCCTGATGCCATGGCTCGGAAGCTGGTGCTGGGCCGTAGCGGGCCGTGGTGACGGAGTCGGGTCTGCCCCGTTACACAGCATTAACCAAGTAAAGGTCGGCATTATCAATCCGCTCACAAAGAAACTTGAGACGGAAAGGACTTTGACGTGGCGAGCTGAAAGGTAATTCCTGCAGCGCGTGTCAACTATTACCCCAAATGGGGTGGGAAACATACATGAGGTGGCTTGCCAAGTCCCAGCCTGGTCAAGCACCGATATCGAACTTGTATAATTCCGTTTTTGAGCCGGCTGTGCCGTAATTCCAACTTTGAAACAGCGTGTCCTAGCATTCATTAACCTAGACTGGTATCTCCGCTCTTGCTCTTCCGACGCTACATCGGCAAAATGGCGCCAGTCACCATCGCAAAGCCCGGACGGCCAGTCCGAACTGTTTCACAAGCTGAGCCAATTCTGAGCAACATTGCGGCCGAGTTCGTCGAAGTGAAAGCTGGTCGTGAGATTTGTCGTCGGGCCACCGGGTCCCTGGTCGAAGATGCGGATGGGAAGGATGTTGCTAACAACATCGTTGATATCGGAGATGGTGAGGATAGCGACCAGGAACAGGGCCGGGTCTCACCCAAGTTTGTGAGCGCTCTAGATTGCTTCGTACCGGAGCGGAAGATGTTCAAGGACGCCAATATTGAATATAGGGACCCGGCCAACTACGACCTAACCTACGTGCTCAAGATCGCAGAATCGATACGAGAGCATGAAGAGGGCCTGGCGAACACACAAAGAGTCAAGGGGTTCGTTCGAAAGTTCTGTAAAGGCACGAGCAAGCACAAGAATACCCTTGATGTCTTGCTCGGCATGGTACCAACCGATGTTTATGGCTCAGTAATCTCGGGGGGGATTTCGATGATTCTTTTTGTAAGTCGCTTATCACCTCCACTCCACGTATCTGTATCTGTAGGAAAGAATGAGCTTTAACAAAAATCTGTCGGGCCTCCAGGCTGCTGAAAGACATGAAGCCCAGCGTGTGGAAGTACAGGGAGTTCTGGCTGGGATTCCTGACCAGCTGGACGAAGTGAAAGCGCTGTCGAAAGTTTACATCAAATCGCCGGAACTTCACGCACATGCCGACGGGATACTTTTGGCTATATTCATCGTCCTGGAACGAATCGTGGAAAAGATATCTCGTACCTGGAGGGGTAGGTTGGGTTGCCTTCTCATGTGGGATGGGTGCATGTTGTGGATTGGACGAGTGCGATACTGACTTGGCACAGAAAATCTACCTTGGAGCAAAGAGAAACGTGACAAGGAGAAACGAGGCGATGTCCTAGAGGCGATCGAAGCCATGAAGGAGAAGGTAAAGCAGTTCCAGCAGCAAGTTAATATCTGCATGCAGTACCGTTTGGGGGGGGTTGAGACAGGAGTAGGCAGAGTTGAGGCAGGAGTAGGGAGAGTTGAAGAAGTGATGGGGAGAGCTAAAGATGGGGTGGTAGGGCTTCACGCGAGGATTGGAAAACTTGAAGAAGGGATGGGAAGACTCGAAGGAAGTTGCGGTCGCATGGAAGCATCGATTTTCAATCCTAAATCGCCCTATCCCCAAATCCATGCAAATACTTCACCAAACCAGACAGGCATTTCCACTGTCGACGAAGGGCTTAACCTATCAGCGAGCAGTAAGTTCACCATTTCTCTTCATAATTTAGTGGTTAAATATGGCAGCTAACCGTACGGGTCATAAAAAGTAGAAGGCGGCCGCATTGGGGGAGGAATCATGGTGCTTAAATGTGCTGTCTATGGAGGGTTCTACACATTTCTTACTAGCAATCCGAATTTCGACCCGAAGAATGGGACAGGTAATATCTACCTCATTCGCTACTACCTTTTGACCTACTAGAGCTAACACCTTTGTGGTATAGTGCGTCGACTCCTGGAACAGAATCCGGTCTCGGCGATGCCCTCCATGGCTATCAAGCGGACAGGCAGCATAATCCCGATAGAGCAGATGGCCGAGCTAGCCAACACCTGGCTTTCGCGCCTCGGCGAATTCGACCCACTATCGGAGAGGCACATATCCGAGTGCATGTCGGGCGTGTCCAAGTTGTCCCCGGAAGAGAAGGACCAGGTACAGTGGCTCATGGCCGAGGATGCGCTCACAGACTGGCTCAGGCTTACCGACTCCCGGTTGCTCAGCATCCAAGCCGAGTCGGCCCCGGTGAACCTCTTCAACGCAATGAGTTTCACCGCCGCGACGCTGGCTTTCACGCTCGGAACCACCACCGACTACGCCGTGCTGTCGTTCTTCTGCGGCCTCCGGACGAACGACTCCCGCGACATCGCGGACTCCGGTCCGAAGGCGGTCCTCAAGAGCCTCAACGGCCAGTTGCTAAGTTTCATAACTAGCAAGCGGCAGACAGCGGATCTGTCGTTCCTCGAAGGGAAGAAGCTCATGAAAAAGTCGAGGAAAACGTGGGAGTACGCAATGAAGCTGTTCCGGAAGCTTCTGGGGGCGCTCCCGGATGGCGACGTCGTCTTTGTAATCCTCGACTCATTCTCACGCTTAGTGGGTACGGGCAGGGACGCGGAGAAAGGCAACGAACTAATCGAGGAGCTCCACGCACTGACGAAAAAAATGCCTCTTGTGATTAAAGTCTTGGTTACGGACGCGTTGCCCAAGTGTCCAGTTAAGAAACTAGCGGACAAGACAATTTACGTTCTGGACGATGTGGACGGCTGGAAGAACGATTTTAGCACTAGCATGCTCGAAGAGAAGAAGAAGGCTGTCATTGACGAGTTCAGGGATCGACTAGCGAAGGGAGATTTGAATTCTGAGGAGGAGGACAGCGACTCGAGTTTGGATTCACTGCCATGGTGACCGGCTGGAACCTTGCGGCGACAATTTCTCTTGTTTGTATATTTCACGGTCAATGAGGAAACGACACATGTTTGTAATATATGGGCGTGTGGTTTGATATTGTGTTGGATTGTTGCTGCGTGTGAAGGTTGGAAGGTCGTGACGGAAGGGCAAGTCCATAAGGTGATGATGTGCGTGGAGTACATGCAATCATAGACCACGTTACTAAAATGGCAAATATATACGTCTGAGGATCTTGTTGATCTCGTACGGCGCGCGAGCTGTAAGCCGCCCAACAAAGAATACAATGTTCTTTGTTAAAGTATCCTAAAAAAAGCCGACGACAAAGGCGGGGGCTATTAACCTCGTCCCCTAGCTGCTAGGCTCGTTCCATACCTTATCAAAGCCCTCCACGCGCCCAAAGTTTGGCGTGCCGTCGGCGTTGGCGGTCACAGGCTGCACCATGGCGTACCTGGAGTCGTCGCATGCGCCCCCGGCATTAGAAGTGGCATGGAAAGTGTTCCAGATCTCGGTGCCGTCCGGACTCGTGAAGAAGCTGTTGTGGCCGGTACCGAAGTTTCCGTTTGCGCTGCTCAAGACGCAGCCGTTGCTCTTGGTCCAAGCAGCAGGGTTCATGGGATCCGACGAGCCGTCCCACTTGAGGTAGGCGACACAGTAGTCTGCGGTCCAGCAGAAGTTCGCGGAATATGTCACGTATGTCTTGCCGCCAAAGTATAGAGCATTCTGGCCCTCTTGGACTGGAACTTCACTCTGCTCCCAAGGCTGATCAGGTTGGGAGATGATGCTGAGTGGGCCCGTGAGCGAGATGTTATCGTCACCTAGGCGGCGCACGCAGGTCGATTGGTGAGAAACGCCCGTCATGCACGAGTAGAAGAAATAGTTGCCGAACTTGTTGAAGCGAACAATGGTTCCGTCGATGCCCCAGTCATCGGTAAGCTGGGCACCGTAGGACCAGCTGTCCCAGGGGGTCGCGCCACCTGTTGTTTCGCTTGTTAGATCCCACTCGCTCATCAACCCACCGAGGATTCAAGGGAAACGCACCGACAACGACATGCGACCTCTGCCCACCAAGATTGTTCGCGCCGTCCTCCCCCGCTGTGTAGTAGATGTACCACCGGCCGTCGAGGTAGTGAAGCTCTGGGGCCCAAACATTGCAGCACCTTGACGGGTTACTGTCGGAGTAGATGACACGGGCCTCCGCGGACTTGAGTCCCTCGATGGAGCGAGCGCGAGCGAGCTTGAGGTCCGTCCACTCAGTCGATATGAGGTAATACCAACCGCCGGTGTAGGTGATCTGGGGATCGGCACCTCCTGGGGCCCGGATCGGATTGGTAAAGGCACTACCTGAGCCTGAGAGGCTGAGGAGGCCGAGAATGGATGTGAGCTTCTGGAAGAGCATGATTATCTCCTATAAGTCGGTGTTCAGTTGGAATGTTAGAAAATATAAATTCGACGGATAGGCCAGAGCAGAGGGTCCAGCAGGATTGAACTGAACAACGGCAGGTTTGAGTCTCTTAAGCCTCTTATAAGTGACGGCACCGAGGCATGTGTAGTGATAGTAGGTGGAGGTGGAGGGCATGGCCACTATGCTCTTCTCGCGCAAAGACCGTTGACTGGGCCGCTTCAATGAGGCAAGCATAGTAAAGCCGAACGATGCTTTACAGCCAAGTCAGCGGCGGACAGGTACGGAGAACTAGTCCCTAAAGAAGCAAGGATGCAAGCAGAATTATGCTATTCTGTATCTGGCCATGGAGATAACCCGCCTATTACGGGCAAGAAGTCCCGAAACAGAAAGTCGCCCGGTACTGAGTAGCAACCGCGCCAATAGCCATGTGTGAAGGATCAGCATTAAGCTATGCGATTCATTAGATACGGAGTCTGTCTACCCCCTCTCATGGCTGGGCACGCAGTAAACAGAGCACTATTCGATGCACCCTATAATTTTGCCCCGAAGGTGCCGAAACGTGCGGACAGTAGTGAGCCGGCATCCGCCCTACAATCCAAAACTCAGGAATAACATGCAGAGTACTCCGGAGAGCTTCTCTTGGTGCGCTTAATCTTACACTGCGCGGATATCGGACTTGAATCGGACCTGAGATGCCTTCCTGACATCGGAGTACTCCGGCAACATAGGTACTATAGTCAAACTCTCGATCTTTATACAGCACAAGTTTGTTCCAAGTATCCATTTTGTCCTGCAGTAATCAGACACATGGAGGATGATGATAAGTATGAATTATATTCGTTTGCTACAGTGATATATGCCAACCTATATTGTGATGAGAATTTCCTATACTACATGAGTCTATGGTAGGCTTATAATATATTGATGATCTGAATTGACCGCTTATTTGAAGCTGTATAGATTGTACATCTTTCGAAGTCGGCATCATCTACTAAGCAATAGTTAAGCAGAAGTCAAGTAACAGGATATAGGCGACTGATGCCAGACTATTATTATAAAATCCAACCAACCCCATCCACCCTGCCACCATACTTGACAGTTTTCCTAGGTACTACTCAGTGCAGGTACTCGGTGAGTAGGTAGACAAGTGGCCAGCATTTACACCGTCGCACTGCGAAATGAAATCAGATGATGTCGTGATTATTAGCCTCTTTAAGATCTTCCGTAAGCCTATCCCCCATCAGACAAGTTTTAAATCAGTCAGGTAAGGGGCCAGAAGACTTTGGAACTGAGAGCCAAGTACCCTCGTCCCCTTCCTTGCTCTAGGAGTAGTCATCATACCAACCCGGCGAAACTCGCTGTCTTTTCCCGGAACTGGGACGACACAGAGTAGGGCGCAGGATAGAGGCCGCGATATCTCCAGAGGCTTAAAAGGGTAGCTCGCGAGGAGAACCATGTAAATCTCAGTGTGACCTTCACACAGGCTGCCGTTGATATCGTCGAAAGTTGGGTAGCCCATGAGGAACGGCAGGTGCTCATCCAAAGCAGCGAGCCTGACCTCAACCTCCTCCACATCGTCGTCGATCTTGAAGACTTCCCTCCTGGCAGGAATCAAGGGAGCCCGGAGAGTCACGCTTCCCTTTCCATGCCCGAATCCTTTCCCATCGTCGATCCGTTCAATATCGAGGTCGAGCACCTGAACCCAAGACTTTGGGTTAACGCCGTACCACACCCAGCTCGGAAACCTGACCGGCCTCCCGCATGATGGCCATGCCCAAGATGGGAAGAAGCCCCTGTCTACCTGCGCGGAAACAGGCTCACCTGAGGCTTGCCAGCCGAGTAGGTCCCCCATAAAGGGTCTCCAGCATCCGAATGCGTAGTCGCCACTCCTGTAAATGTCGGGCCATTTCCTTTGGAAAGCCATGGAAATGCCTTCGAGGGCAGCCACTCGATCGCCAAATTGGGTTAGCAGCCGAGACGAGTATGCCGTGACGATGTCGGTCCACACGTAGGAGTACGTCTTATCCAGTTCCAAATTCTCAAACAACTTATTCACTGACACCTGGCGAAGGGTGTATCTGCGGGTGAACACGCGGTCGCCGTACTCATTTTTTATCTGTGGGCCGCTTTTCCTGCACTCACACAGCACGTCGCCCGCGCAGATCCATGAAAGTTCCCCTTTGCCGATGAAGAGTGTTCTCCTGGCCAAGAACCGTTCTTGGAAAGTCCAGGCACGCTCCTCTATGGCATTCAGCGTATCCCGTGGGTCTTGATCGAATGTTTCGCGTGCCCAGTGACCAGGGAGAATCCGGCACCGCTCGTGTTCCATCCGCTCGATCACGACCTTGACCTTGCGGTCGGTCTCATCCCCTGGAGTACTCTCCAATTCCTGGGGATATCCAAGCTCGAATACTTGTGGCTGAATAGGTTGGAGCTCAGGTGGTCCGAGTGGAGAGCCTTCTAGGACACCTGAGGAACCTGCTGCCGAGATGACGAGAAGTGCTCCTGAGTAGATGTCGGACATCTGTGGTATCTGGGTCTTCTTGTCGTCTGGGTCGTCCTGGATGATACACAAGGCATCAACCCACAGATAGCGTTGGCAAAGTTGTTTACAGGCAAAAATAACGTCCACAATGGTTTTTGGAAGCGAAGATATCGGGATGCCCGTCATGTGCTGGTCCAAGTTGGCCTTGTATGTGCAGAGGTTGCCGCCATTCTGTCCCCAGCAATAACTAAGAGCGACATATGACGTTCCTGAAGGGAAGTGTTCCGTGTGAAGTAACCTGATCTCCTGGTCGCCAGATACATCAAGAAGGCGCCTAGGCAACTCGTATTGTGAAGAATCCGCGTTACATGTGTCGTGAGAGGACAGGCATTCTGAAAGCCAGCCCTTGGCCAACAAGAGACGCTCTTCATGAGATTCTTTGATAGGGCGATAGTTTCCGTGTGTGGGCTTGATATAAATCGGTATGCCCAGCGTAGGATCTGACTGAGCACGATTCCCAGGGGGAGTATCTATGAGATAATCAGCAATTCATCAGATCTAAGTTCAAACCTGAGACATGCTGGGAACTCAAGACTCACCCGCCACGATATATATCTTAAAACCAGGTGCGGTCTCAAAGCTGTGGTCCAGCCCAATGACACCGATCTCCAGTGTGTTGTCATGCCAAATACTTCCAACCAGGGTAGTAGAGGGGTGAGTGATATCTGTTACGCGACCTATGACTTCGCGTACCGCCCAGCACCTTGCACACTGAGAAGCAGATGCTACGACATCTGGCAGCTTGATTCTCTTATCGTACCTTCCTCCGAAGAGTTCTTTGCAGTGCGGGCACCGCTCCCAAGACCTTGCACCTGTGCCTGTCGGGGTTTGCATGGTAGCGGGCCACTGGAAACGACGCCTCCGTTGAGACTACTATCTCCTATCTAGACTGATGAGGAGGGAGGAAATTCTCCATTATGTATGCTCCCTCGACCTGCCTGCTGGAAAATCGGCAGTGGATCGGGCGGCTCGGCCAGCCCAACGCCCTTACTGGTTGGGCCGCACAACTGCGGCCCAACCTGCCGTACTGGCTATTAAAAGAAGGCTCGGTCAGCATACATATATGGATTCCGTGAAGTAGTGGAAGTATTGAGCATCGATTACGGAAGATCGCATGTGGTGTACTGATCATCCAGGCGAAGATTGCTCTCATCATCAAAGCTAGTCATTTCCGAATTCTGAACTGGAAATAAGGTTGTCAACTAGGAAATCAGTCCAATATACAAGGCACTATTTAAGGGGAAACTAGGTGACTCTTAAATGGAATATTTCATTCATAGAATCAGGTTAAAGATGTCGCTCCCATAGGCAAAGTCCTGAAATGTTCGTTAAGAGATCCCATCCCTGCAGTGAATGACGAGCGTGGTGAGACAGAACCGGATAGATACTTACTGAACCCCTCAGACTATGATGATCTCTTCCACAGTCGCTCCCTCTAAGTCTACGCTTTGCGATCCCATTAGGAAGTGCGCAGCGATCCCGATCCTCTCGTACGTCGTACCGGGCTTTCCGTCCACGCAACACAAGATCAGCCATTTGGTATGCTCAAAGTCGCCAACATCCAGCATGGTGATACGGAACAGTGTGACAGGCATCCCACAGACGGCGGGGCGCGCGTAGTCGAGCCAGACGTACCGGAGCTCCACGCCCGCAACACTCATGCGCACGTTACCGCCACCCTCCTCTCGGACTTCTAGGACGGCGTTGCGCACGAGAAGGCCGCGCAGTCGCACGAAGCCGGCCTGTAGCTCGCTGAGGGCGCCGTCGACGAAATCGCATTGGGCGGCGAGCACATCGCAGGCGTCCTGTAGCATGCGCGTCGGCGGCCGGTCGTAGTCAACGGGGCAGTCGACAGCGGCCCAGGACCAGGAGGGCGCGCGCCAGGGGCCGGTGGGTCGGGGCGGCACGCGGCGGCCGCCGCCGACTCCGAGTGCGCGCCACTGCAGGTCTTGCACTAGCGAGCCACGCCATAGGCCGGCTAGGTAGTCGTCGGCGAGTGCCTCGCGGAAACGGTAGGCGAGGCCGGCGAGCGCTGAGAATCGGTCCGAAGTGTGCGATAGTGCAAGGCCCGAGTAATGGCTCACGATGTGGTGCCAGGACTCACCCATCCCGGCTCGGCTCCATGCGGCCGACTCTGTGTCGCCGCCGCCTTGGTCTCGCGTGAGTTGCTGCAAGGTGGCGAAGTACGTCTGCTTCATGAGCAGGCCCCCTGTCCAGCGCTCATAGCCGCACTGGCAGCGGATGTCGCCGCCTAAGCACTCCCACGTCAGCTCAAAGCGGCTGAACTGCAGGAAGCGCCGCGACAGTAGGCGCTCCTGGTACACCCAGCCCCGGCCTAACAGTGGGTAGTCGGCGCGGTCGCGATGGTCCAAGTACACGTGCAGGCCCTGGTGGTTGATAGCTCGCCGGACGTACACCTCGTGGCCGTCGATGGTAGCGATCTTACGTCCGACGTAGTACGAGGACGCGTCGTCGGAATAAAGGCCATGCGAGCCGTCTTTCGCCCACGTCGCGGCGATGGTGAGGTGGGCGTTCTCGTACACGGAACACATGCGGCTGGCCTCCGCTCGCCAGTCCTCCTTGTCATCCTGGATGATGCACAAAGAGTCGATCCATAAATATGGGATTCCCAGGCGACGGACGAGGTGAATCGCGTCTTGGAAAGTTTGGGCCAGCTTGGAAATGTCCACTGACTCTTTTAGCAGCTCGATGTTGCCGGTCGTTGCGCGAAATACCGTTTCTGGCGAGATGCCCCAACAATGGCTCAAACATGCATACCGGCCGCGTTCCCCCCGGGATTCTATAACCCGCAAACTGCCTGCGTGCTCAGATTCAAGCCTGAGGTCCAGGACTCGAGTGGGCAGAACTGGATTCTCCTGGGAACAAGCCGTATGGGATTCAGTGCAGGCTGACAGTCGATCCTCGATCCAACTGGTTTGTGCTAGTCCAATAGCTTCCTTGGTTGGTAGCGTGTCAAGTTCCTTGGACTGCGATGGAACGGCTTGTAAGGCTCCCACTGCTGAACTCTCTATTAGCACTGATACCATGGCCGATGGCCACCGCTAAACTGCCATGATGCATACCGGGACCCACGAAGAACGAGCATGTAAGAATCTGGCCCGTCGTGCCATTGCTTGGGGGAACCTTGAACGTCACCAGCAGCCTGAAGAGGTACAGCGGATGGTCCGAGAAAGTGTTCTGATCATCATTAATCTCTAGCTGACATATTAGACTGGCGTCTTTGACCGCAGCTGGAAACATAGCATGTAGGAGAGCGCAACCACAGCACGACTCGCAGCGGGCAGACTCCCACAGCCCAGCCTTACTGACAGTGGTGCTGATGGCGGGTACGTGTCGGATGATCAAGCTGCCTTCGGCCCGGAGGCGCAGTGCTGGGTCAAAGCCTTGGCAGGTCTGGCATGACGTCTTTTCGAGATACTGGGAGGTGGAGATGGTGACATATCCCGAATCGTAGGAGAACGCGGGGGCCGTGATATCGTGGGCAGGCATTTTTGTTGTGGTGACCTGAGATTTAAGGAGGGTGCATTGCCGCCCGACCAGCTGACAGCCCAGTCTATCATTACAAAACAGATGACAGATTAGAATCAGCGCATATAATTTCCAACTATCTGGCAACTAACAATATGGGCACAATGGAACTACAAATCTCACCACTATGTTATGCTAGCGCCAATGAGCAAGCACTCTACTAGTCGCTATAACGAAGTGCTAGATGGATGTGTGTGTATGAAAAGATCAAACTGTACTGCGTGCAAACGATGATTTAAAGTTGGAAAGCAGTCGGCCTGCTTTTCTCGGGAAGAGAGGACCTGCTACCACGTCAGTAAAAGGTGGGTGCGGGGCCACTTGTGGCCCCATGCCGCAGTTGCCTGGTTGCTCCAATAGTCATCATTCTTGTGTAAAATACCACCTTATTCCTCGTTTCAGCCAATAACTGCTCGAGATATATTACTGGATTACTTTTATAGTTAGAGAGCCGCATCACCCGTGAAAGGGCTTCATAACTACACTCACGATAGTTGCAGCGTAGTACTCTGGCCGATATATCTATATCGACCGACTACTTAGAACTGGATGGGGCTGTCGGGTTTACATATGGACTATATGTTGTCTTATAGACAGAGAAAGTGTAGGTGGTATTCCGACTATCACAAATTATATTCATAAAGCAATATACGTTGTAGTAGTTGAACCTTAACGTGCAACCTGCAAAGTTTCTCAAGGGCCCCGACCTTTGCAGTTTGTAATTGATTTATTTGTCAAAATTACACTATGGCGCCAGAAGTTGAATATGACAATAGAATCTGACATGGCGTTAGCAATTACCGGAACGCTAGTGTTGCCGTTCCGAAGAGGTCAAATCCCCGGTCGATAACACCCGGCGGCGGTACCTTTAGGTGAAGCATCTCCCCGGGTTAATACCGTATTTCTCCTTATTGCCGACGGAAGATAGAACCAGTGCAGAGGGATGTCATCCGAACCCCGGCGGCCAATAGGCAGACCGAACAACCAATTCTGTGATGTCACTCCCGCCATTTGCCCGAAGCCCGAAGTGGGTCTTCAGGACGGCTATGATAAACCCCCGCGGGGGGCGCGACGCCGGACTCGGTGGAATGTCCGCCGTGGGTTCTCCTTTCTCGAAACGCGACCAGTAGAAATAGAAGCCTACTGGCTCGCTTGTATCGTTTAGAAGTAATAACTGCCAAATGGTATGACGCCTGACTGCCGAGCTGACGGCGATACTATACCTGGATAGCCAACCCCGCCCCTGTATCGGAAGATCAGCAATTGCGCCCCACGACATCGTCCCCACCTCTGGCGTTTTACAAACATACTTATATTCTCACTCGCCCGCCATCTGACTTGTGTGAGAAGCGTTCAGAACAATAATCTACCTGTATACCACCGTATCATAGCAGTAGCCGTCCCAGCTTATAAGATCCCTCTTTGCACGATACCCTGACGCTTAGTTTACCAAGCATTGTATTATACTCGCTATCATCTTCCCCAAACCCGAAGTTCTAACCACACAACCTCAAAATGTCACTCGGTACCAGCGCCACGTTGAGCTCGGGACATAAGATCCCGTAAGACATTCTGCACCTTAAGCTCAAATTCCCCTGTCGCTGACTCCACGATCCTTAGAACTCTGGGCTATGGGACCTGGCAGTCTTCTCCTGGCGAGGTCTCGGTTGGAGTCTACGAAGCCCTGAAGGCTGGTTACCGCCATCTGGTAAGTCTCCCCTTCCCGGAAAAAGCAGGTTGATATGTCCAACCATTTACTGACGCCCCATTCAGGATCTTGCCAAGATGTAGGCGACGTTCCACCCTGAGCCCCTGTTTATATGCCTAGCTGACAAAGATGTAGCTACCAGAACCAGCCCGAGGTTGCCGAGGGCATGAAGAAGGCCTTCGCCGAAATCCCAGGTTTGAAGAGGGAGGACATCTTCATTGTGAGTTTAGAAACGAGACTGTTATATGATCGTATCGCTTACACTCCTTCCTAGACTTCGAAGCTTTGGAACAAGTACGCCACCAATTCCTCGCCACCTTGAATGCCATCACACTAACCAGACATCAGCTCCCACCGCCCGGAGCACGTCGAGGCTGCTCTAGAGCAGACTCTCAAGGAGCTAGAGCTTGATTATCTAGATGTGAGCGCGCCGGCTGCCTTGCCACCATTTTCGGTCTAGTATGGCGTTTCTAATCATGCATGTAGCTCTACCTGATTCACTGGCCCGTAGCATTTGAGAAGACTAGTGACGACACGCTCTCGCCCGTAGGCGCGGATGGAACTACCCTTATTGACAACGGCGTATCTATCATCGATACCTGGAGAGGTTCGCCTATCCCACCCACCTTGAGGCATGGCAGGAAATATCCGCTCACAACGTTCTAGCTATGACCAAGCTTCCTTCAAGCAAGGTTCGCTCTATCGGTGTCTCCAACTTCACGCCAGCGCATATCGACGCCATTGCCGCGGCCACCGGCGTCTGGCCCGCCGTCAACCAGGTTGAGCGCCACCCTCTTCTCCAGCAGAACGATACCCTAATCAAGTACGCCAAGGAGAATAACATCCACATCACCGCCTACTCGGTAAGGTCCCCCGTCCGCCCTAGTCAGGCCGTGATATAATTTCCTAATGAATGTATAGGCCTTCGGCAACAACAATGTTGGGGCACCGCTGCTTTTGGAGCACAAGCTTATCAAGGACATCGCCGAGAAGGCCTCGGCCACCCCGGCTCAGGTTCTGTATGTCAACTCCAGTCCCGCTTCCTCATAAATACCCCCCATGGTAGGGATCATACTGAGACGTATTAGGCTGGCCTGGGCCCAAGTTGGCGGCCACAGTGTGATCCCCAAGTCCGTCACCCCGTCTCGCATCATCTCCAACTTCCAGGAGATTGAGCTATCCGCCAGTGACATCGAGGCCATCAACCAAATCGGCGAGGCCCGCCGCTACAACATCCCCACAACTTGTAAGTACTCGAAAAGCTATCTTATGAATGCACAGACCGGCTCTTCTAATAACTTTGATAGTCAAACCTAAGTGGAACATCAACCTGTGGGACGAGCCCCTCGAGAAGGACGCCGCGAACCAGGTTGTCGTTTGAGACGGATAACCGTCGACGGGTGTCTATAGGAGATTTTCGGTTGCCATGTACTGAAGGCTCTTAGTGCAATTCAGTATCTTGTTCGCGATCCCTGTAAAGTGAATCGAAAACCGGAATCCTTAGTCGACCCGGTCTTCTCGAAGTCTAGTTCCGTGAATGTATCCGACATCCAGGGCCGGGCCCTCATTGGGCTAAGTTGGATACAAATTCCTTAGAGGCTCTCCTTCGCTAGGTTCATCAATGATTTAGCCATCCTGGGGTGGAATGTGCAAGTCTGGGGGGATATGACGCAACCTAGGCTAGCGGCATGCATAGTGTACAAATTCTTGCGCTAGGCTGTGACGACATACCTGGCAGGCCTCTCTCTACACCCAGTATTATGCTCTATATCGCAACGGCATAGTTGACACGGTTTACATTTCCAGCGAAATGCATTGGCCTGTTCAGCCTTGAGCACTCTTGAGGTCCTTGAGATTCCAGAGGGGAGGAGTTTTTTGCCATGCCGCCACCGGGAGGATCCGGGACACATGGAGGGCGAATTGGAAGGGCAACTTCGTTCTCCACTGTGGACTTTGGTGACCCCCACTATATTATTGTGCTCACAGGGGGCATGGGGTCCATCCAGGTGCATGAACTGTGGGGCACTAAGACACATTGAAGAACAAACTAGTATTCCCTGGTATACGATGGTCTTCAATGGGGCGATTTCTCAACATCATTTTCTCTCCTTGACATCTCTGAGAAATCACCATTTCCAGACCGTCGAAATCCTGCCAAGACAAAATTACGATATTACCAAAAGAACTGGTTCTTTCGCTACGTCAACTGGAAGCCGCCAAGAGTCGTCACGAGAACAAAGTGACTTCCTCACCGGGTTTCCCCCACCGGAAAGCGCCGGCTTTATCGTCGAAATTGTCCAATCGGAGTGGGAGATAGCGCCCGTCGTTCCTCCCTCGGCGACTCGGATTCTTGTCACGTTTCGAAGCTCCTTGAATCGTGTGTCGGTGAGAGCCACCTGCCCAGTGCCACTGCCGCTAGGGGCCGGTGAATTGTCTGGGAGGCGTCGTGCTTGATTTCGTAAGCCCGCGAGGCCCACACCTGTCGATTCCGAGTCACCGCCCACCCTATCTCTCACCGATACGGTGGCCTCTTTCCCCGCATTCAACTCGATAGACCGTCGAATCCGAATATCCCTAGAAATCAGCATCATCGACACCGCAAAGCCCTAGAAACCATCACCATGATCCAATACCCATCTCCACTCGATCCTAAGATGGCCATCGCAGCCGAAATGCAGTCGGTTTCGGTTAGGGCCGGCCGGCGCCCTAACAACAATCCGTTCGAGAAACTCGTGCAGGACCTGAAGGATGCGTTGGGCCCGTCGTCGGGCCTAACCTCAGACGACGTAGATGTCGACCACCTCACCCGCCTCATGGAACAATATGATCCCGCCGATAAGGGATGGAGATCATACTTCTTGGGCGACAGGTCAAGGGATTACACCCGAAACCTGGTTGACGAAGGAAATGGCAAGAGCAATCTGGTATGCATCAAACACACACAGCCGTAGCGACAGACGTCCACGTAACTAACGTAGGTCCTAGCTTGTGCTCGTCTGGTCGCCGGGCAAGGCGAGCCCCATCCACGACCACGGCAATGCCCATTGCCTGATGAAGATCCTCCGTGGCAACTTGACCGAGATTCGCTATGACTTCCCACAGGAGGATGACAAGGACCAGCCTATGCGGGTCATCTCAGAACGCGTCCACAAGGAGAATGAAGTCGCCTACATGTCGGACGACTTGGGTGTCCACAGAATGCGCAACACCGGCAGCGACTTCGCTGTCTCCCTCCATCGTAGGTGTAACTGCCCACCTCCGAGTTGTTCGTCCGTGCTGACATCTCTCGTAGTATACACGCCGCCCAATGTTGCCAGGGGAGGATGCCACATCTTTGACCCAGCCACTAGTAAGAAGCGGCACGTGAAGACATGCGGCTACTACTCCGAGTATGGGAGAGTTGTCTGCAGGCTTCCGTAGGCGGTGGGCAGGGGTACGGCATGGTCCAGCCAAGGAAGGCAAGGGTATCTCCAGTCATAGGGACGCCACTAGGTGTCCCTACCTCCTCGTAGGAGGGAATGCCGTCAAGTAATGGCGCACGAGGATCGATGGTACTCGGAGTAACGGTCGTTTCGGTTTATTTTGTGGGGTATAGGGAATCCGCATGTCCCAGGAAGGGAAACCAGATTGTATGCAGGTCAATAATGAATAAATGATAGCGTTTTGGACAGGAAAAACGAAATGAGGAGACGTCAGGTCTTCTTGAGGAGTTAATATGAGGGAAGAGATGCTCAAACGGGCAAAACGCGGGTCACGTGCGATGGCATCATGAAGACTGGTGATGATTGGCTTGATGTGCTGTGGATCGATTGTGTTAGCGGAGTCCTCCATGAGTAGCTTAAAGTGCCCGCAAGTACGTACTATTATCACGTGCCTCCCTTTCACAGTCGAGCAAACGCGTCCTCCAGTAACAGTGACGCGCCTCACTTTATCGATATGACTCCGCCCTGGATGGAGCGGCCTACCCAGCTCCCCGGAACTCTCCGTGCACTGGCTTCTTTGAGGATATCGCCGTACCGCTCTTTCCAACCAGATTCGCGATATCTGGAACCGCTCTTTCCCTCTTCCAGTGGTAGTAATCCGCCCGCTATTGCCTCAAGGGTCTGTTTGGCTAATACATGGCCTTTGTCTTTCACTCCCCATTCTATGACCAGCTCATACTCCATTCCATGAGCAGCCTATGCTCCATTCCATGAACAACACACTCTCGTTTCAATGCCCCGCCTCTCACCTCTTCTATTTAAATCCATCCTCGCCCCATATCACCTCTTTTCCTACGTCCCTTCCGATCCATCCTCCTTTTAGCCATGTCTCACCCGCCCAAACGGTCGTTGCCGGCGCCGGAAGCTGCTTCCAGCGCCGATATCAGCCTTTCCAGCACAAAGCAGAGCCGCGAACCGCCCTGCAAGAAGATACGCCTGTCGGAGGATTCATTATCTCATGGTGGACCGGAGCCCATGGGAAGACCCTCGCATACACCCGACTTGGTTGCCCCCGCTTGCTCCTATGACAGAGTAACCTCATCAGGACTAGAAGCTTCGGCTAGCGATGAGCTCGATGGATTCGATGATGGTCTTGAATCTGACGAATTTGAATCTATTGAGGACCTGTTAACGGCCCCCCTGGAATCTCTCACAACCCCCTCCACGAAACGGGTGAGGGTGACTTCCATTAAACCGGAGACGACATCCAAGGCGGACATCAAGCCTGAGACGACGTCCAAGTCGGACATCAAGGTTGACACAGCGGTGAACCACGTGGAGGAGAAGCCTGGGAGTTGCGTTATCGACCTTACCGGAGATGACGAGGATGACGTCAAGGTTTTTCCGTCCAACCTCTTCGCTAGCTCAACCCAGCCTGCAACACCGGGTGTCAAGACGAAACATGGAGGCGGCTTCAGCTCGCCGTCAGTCCGTCCTCCTTTGTGCCCAATCCCGGCGAATAAGTCTACACCTTACAAGTTGGAAGATCAGAAGCCGATCTACCCAGCAACTCCACTCTCCGGGCGCAGACAGCCCCATGCTACCCTGAACCATTCGACCCCTATTCCTCGAGGAGGAGTCAAGCCCGAGGACCCGGGGGCCATATGCCAGTACGGCGCGGGGGCTACCCCGACTACCCCAACCGTCAAGTCAGATCAACACCTCGCCCCTGCGGAGCTAAAATATGGAGACCCACGAGCGCCTGTACAAGACCGCAAAAATGGACTTTTCAAGGACGAGAGTGCGAATCCGACCCCGAGTCTGCCCAGACACCCCTCGAGTAGCTCAAGACGCGATGTCACCCCGAAGACCGCCGGTTCGCCCACCTTCGACATGTCAAAATTCCTTGTCGTTGAACGGAAGCTTGCGGCCATGCCCAACGCAGCTCAACCGTTTCAGCTGAAGACGAATTTGTTAAAACACCAGAGCCAGGTAAGTAGATTTTGGACCCGCCACACCCGAGCAGATCCCACAGATGCTTACTTTGGGCATCGCAGGCACTTCAATGGATGATTGACATGGAGCGACCGCATTCACCCTCTGGCCCGTCATCCCGACTTTTACAGTTCTGGAGACGTGGTCCAGCCGGTCTTGGCACTAATGAAGCCCCGGAGACTACATTCCCATTCGCGCAAGAACCCTTCTCAGGCGGGATCCTTGCGGACGACATGGGCTTGGGAAAGACGCTGGAGATGATCGCGCTGATTTTGACGGGACCCAAGGACGGCCCCACCTTGATCGTCGCCCCAAAGGGTGTACTGAGTAACTGGGAAAGCCAAATCCGACGCCATATCCAATGGAGCCACGCTCCACGAGTGTTCAGGTTCCACGGCCCGGGTTGTCATGCCACCCCCGAGCAGCTTGGTCGTAATGACATTGTGATTACGACCTTCAATAAGCTCGGGGACGAAGCATATAGCGAGGGACCTCTGAGCAAAGTCCGATGGCGACGTGTCATCCTAGACGAAGGACACAACATTCGCAACCCGAACTGTCTTGCAAGTCTAGCAGCTTGTAAACTACGGGCTAAGTCTCGCTGGGCTTGCACCGGAACTCCAATGTGAGCACCGCTAGCAACGAAAACGCTTAAATCATTGACATGCTAATGCCCGTGATTTCAAGAATCAACACCGAAACCGACATCTTCTCTTTAGCCAAGTTCATCGGTGCCACTGCGACCCTAGGGAAACCCCCCAAGGTAATCATCAGCCGATTGAAAACCGATCACGAGTTTCTTCAGAACGTCATGACGACAATCTGTCTCCGAAGAACTAAGGATATGAGCTTCATTAATCTAAAGCTGCCAGAAAAAGAGGAGGAGCTGGTTCGCATTGAGTTCTCCGAGGCGGAGAAAGAGATGTACCAGAAGCTCTTGTTTGTCCTAACCCGCCTCCCCACGCGTTTTAATCTTGCACCCGGCGACTAACATGGACATTTCTAGCGAGGATGCCCAGGCAGCAGCCGTGTTGTTCTTCAAAACTCGAAACTACGTGCTTTGGAACAATCTGCTGGAGCGGCTTCTTCGACTCCGGCAAATGTGCGATCATTGGACCCTCTGCAGAAAGAAGGGTATGGAGAAGCACCGGGAAGAGTTGGATGACCTCCTTTCCGCGTCGGCCGGGAAGCCGGCCGGCGCCCATTTGAGCGAGGTGCTACGCTTGTCACTGGTAGCCAATATTGCGTGTGGCGTTTGCAGTGAGGCCCTTGACATCGAAAGCGATCCGGTCATTATTCCTTGCATGCATGTATTCTGCGGGCATTGCCTTCTGACCCGTTTGCGAGACAAGCCGGAGTGCCCGCTGTGCAACGATGGCGTCAGCGCGATAGACATTACGGAGATGGATGATGTCCCTCAATTGGAGAATGAAATGCCGGCCCATAACGACCACAGCGCAAAGACCAAGGCTCTCATGTCTCTCGTCACGGAGCGGCTCCGCGTCAAGGGGTCGAAGATTGTAATATTCTCACAGTGGACTTCGTTCTTGGACATTATCTCCCGCCAGCTGGACGAAGAAAGCATCCAGCATACAAGGATTGACGGAACCATGTCCACCCAGGCCCGAGACGAGGCTGTCAGGTCGCTCCAGGGTGAGTCCAAGGTCATGCTGGCCAGTCTGCGGGCTGCCGGGGTAGGCATCAGTCTTGTTGCGGCAGATACGGTCATTGTATCCGATTCATGTAAGTCCGGACTCGCGTATTGTTCCCCGAATAACGTTTTTTTTGCTAAGTCGGCCAAGGGTGGGCACCCGCCGTGGAGGAGCAGGCCGTCGACAGAGTCCACCGACTGGGCCAGACGCGGCGTACGAAGGTGTACAGACTCGTGATTCAGAACGCAGTTGAGGAGAGCGTTCTGCAGATCCAAGATAAAAAGAGGCAGTTGGTGGGGACGGCGTTCCAAGAGGATTTCAAGTCCCTGGCAAAGGGCAGCTTTGCGAAGTTCATCAAGGAACTTCTCACCTAGGTTATGGCAACAACGGGCATCGGGTAGGAGGGGGCGTGGTTTCTCGGGAGTTTATGACGGGCCTTGGTTGGTGTTGGGATTTTGTTTTTGCCAGGCCTGGCCCGGCTTTCTGGAGTCTTTAGTGGTCGCCTGCGTCTGGAGTTGTATCAGATACCCCTTCCGCTTTATTTCGGTTGTTACTATGTTTTAGTTTCCCAGCACACTAGATTCGACACCTATGAGTACAGCCCTCGGCAGGGTTGAGTTTACGCTGGGTAGAATCCGTTGAAGGTCCCCTTTATACCTTCATGTCTAGGGGTTTTACGGGGAGCCACAATAGGTACCGTCAGTTCAACGTTAACGTAGACAGGATCAATACATCTTGGCCTGTACAAACGGTGCCAACACCCGTTCTCAGTGTGACATGATTGCTATCCTACCAAATCCCCACTCACGCTCCATGGCGCTTGGCTGCATGTGCCACTAACACGGAAGTCCGCCGCACCCGGACGAACTCTGCAAATTGCCGCATCCCGTCGCGTCCAGCTCCTCAGGCAGGAGGCGGGACGTCCGTCGGGCCGGCCCCGATCATGGCGGTGACCTCGATCTCGATCTTCATGGCGTCCTCCATGAGCCCGGCCTCCAGCATCGTGGCCGCGGGCCTCGCGAGCCCGAAGAACTCCCTCAGGAGGGGCCAGATGGTGGGGAAGTCCGCCTTGTTTGGGAGGATGTACCTCACGCGGACGATGTCGGAGGGGTCGGCGCCGGCGGAGGCGAGGGTGGTGGAGACGGTAGAGATGATGTTGCGGGTTTGGGAAGTGACGTCCGGAGGGAGGACGCCGGTTGCGTAGTCGTAGCTTTTTAGTTGGGGGGGAAGGGCGGCAGGGTTAGTCACTAGTTAGTTCTGGGGAAATGGTGGAAAGAGATCAAGGGGAGATAAAGATAGGTGGGAAGAGGGGGAGTGAAGGAGTGAGACAAACCCTGTGGTGCCAGAGACGATGACCCAGGGGTGGCAGACTACGGCGCGGGAGTAGCCGATCTTGGCTTCGAATTCCGAGCCGGACGAGATGTTGTGGCGGGTCATATTGTCGATTCGTTCAACGTCAATTCGTATTATTAGGTGGAGGAGTAAGGTTGGAGAGATTATAAGATGTCTTTTGCGTCAAGAGTAGTCATGACAGATATATTCTATATAATTGTATGTACAAGGAATCCACTACATCATATTACATATGACTCATTCTAGTACGCCCACAGCGCGACAGCCCCGCCTATTGCAAAAGTACTCGCGATAGTGACGAAACTCGACACCGACAGGAGGGAAATCCCACTAATCCCGTGTCCGGAGGTGCACCCCCCGGCGATCCTAGCTCCAATCGCGAAAAGAATACCGCCAACAATGGCATTGACGGCCGTCACCCGCGCGTCCTCGGCCGGCGCGACGCTCGGGTACGCGAGGCCCAGCGCGTAGGCGCCGGCTGTCATGGCCAGGGCGAAGAGGGTGGCAGTGTACGACTTGGGGGCCTTCTTGGTGTCGGCGCCGCTAGTGAGCCAGGAGACGTAGCGGCCGGCGTCCTCGAAGACGGTGGACACGCCGATGAGGGAGCCGCGGAGCAGGAGGGAGAGGAGCTGGGCGCTGCCGAGGATGACGCCGCCTACCGCCGGGGAGACGAGGGGCCGGAAGGGGCTGGGGGGGCCGAGGAGGATCGCGGACGCGATGACGGCGGCGTAGATGGCCTCCGTACCGATGAAGGCGGCGGCGCGGGAGACGGGGGCGACGTGGTGGATGGCGCCGGGGTGCGCGGGCGGGGTGATGGTCTTCCGGCGGCGGGCGATGGCGGGCGCGATGATGCCGGTGTAGATGACGCCGCCGACCAGGGCGCCCTGGATGGCGAACCGGCCCGAGCGGAGGCCGAGGCCGGCCTGGGTGAAGGCTACGCCGGGGCAGGCGCCCGAGAGGGCCATGCCCGCGCCGAGGAGCGAGCCGCCGACGACGTTCCCGTCGTACGCCGAGAAGAGGCCTAGGGAGGATGCGGTGCGAGGTTTGAGGGAGATGTAGCCGAGCTTATCTAGGGCGACGACGACGGCGCTGAGCGACGAGGTTAGCGATATATAGATATATTGAGGAGCGCGTGAGCCTGGGAGGTACCTACCTAGTCGTCGCCGTGGCGGCTAGGAACGATTGCACCATGTCAAAGTTCTCGAACTTGAACTGCGAGATCACGACGGCGGGGTCGTGCACGCCGGCCGCGACGAGGGCCGCGCCGAAGACAGCTCCGGTAACCAATGTTGTCGCCATTGTTTCTCACGCAGTAAGGAGGGCGGGTTTATCTAGCTAGGAAGAGGAATTTGTGTTAGTAGGAAACGGCCGGAACCACCTTGTTATGTATGCCTGAGCAGGTAGCAGACGCTGGCAGGGGGGGCAGGGGGGGCGCTCGACTGGGATAGGTTCATTGAGTCGGGGGTGTAGGCTTTGAGCCATTTCCGAACGATCACGTCATTGCGTCGCCTTCTTTGGGGGGGGAGCATATACGCACCGAATGCAAGGGTGGGAGACGCGATGTTCCAGACGGGCGCTGCGATGAATCGACATGGCGAGAGGAGAGGAATGTCACACAAAACGAGAGGAAGCCGGCCTTTAAAGTAAATACTTGCGGATCATCGGCGATGTGGGCCACCTGTGGAGATGGGATGAAAAGTGGCCATCCTGATTTATAAGATGGTTGGTGCTAGCGTGATGGGATGGCGATGAATGCGACGGGAACCTGTCCCCATGTGTCTTGCGGAAGGGTCTAACGGTACTAGCGGGGGCGGGATTCAGGTGTGGGGTGGGATTGGATAGCTCGCCGTCCAGGATTGTGAAGCCCATCACCATGCATTGGGGCACTTTGGTGTGGAGGACAAGGTACGTACATGTGGTGGCAAAGGGGTATGAAAATACATCTAAAGAAGATATCCCATATAGTGTAGGGGTTATCATACTGCCCTCTCATGACCAATGTCATCAGAAATCGGCAGAGACCGGGGTTCGATTCCCTGTGTGGGAGATTCGTTTTTTGCCCCATTTTTTTTATACGCCCACGCCTTCTGCTCCTACTCTTTCACATCTGAATTTGATTTACTCCTCTTCTAACATCAGCTCCGATTTCATTGTAGACAAAGTTTCTCGTATACACTACTCCTATTCGTATGCTTTACGCCGGAGTCCGAATCATCGACGGGCAGGCGTCTTCTCCCACCCCAGCAGGTGTCACTTTCCCCAATCCGGTTTCCTTTTTTGGAAGGAGTCTTGGACCTTACTGGCTACGCTTATAGCATCACTCAGCACCCATCCCCGCGGGCATCCAATACAGCGACGGCCGTCGCTCTAAAGTATACGCTCAATGATCTCTCAATCCAGGCTCCTAATTTGGCCCCCCAAGACCTCTCAATTCGGGCTCTTAATTTGGACCCCCTATCTCATTTCGGGCTCTCATTTCGGGCCCTCGGTTCGGGCTCTTAGTTCGGACTCTTAGGACTCTCAGTTCGGGGTCTCAGTTCGGGGTCTCAATTCGGGGTCTTAATTCGGGGTCTCAGTTCGGGCTCTGTCGATGCCACCCTATGGGGCTAGTAGGCGCCGGATTTGGATAGGTAGACCCAACTGCTGACATCTGTCTATCCTATTACTTAATACAGACATGACCCTACCTTACATAATGTCGACGGGTACTCGTATATTTCTATGAGAACGACGGGTCCCCATCGCCGTATTAACGCCATCGCCGCGCTGCATCAATTAGATCATTCAAGTTATGGCCTGCATCGTGTTGTGGTGCCAAACAACCCGGTGACCCTTAGCAACACCTCGACAGCTATAGGCCCGGCTTGATACGGCAGATCGAAGTGACAACCGCTCGCAAGGGTAGCGACAGCGACAGCATCTGGGCAGCTTACCGAACAGTTCAGTAAGAACTCTTTTCCATGGAAATTTGGTAGCGCAGGCCATCGCTAGTTGTTAGGAGAATGACGGCAAGAACGCTTGCTGGATCGCGCAGTTTGTGATACACTGAGACTACCGCCGGTGGCGGCCGGCTGGAAACCTTCTGGGTGCGCTCAGGGAGGACGGAGATGATATATGGGGCATTAGGAGCTCCCACCTGGCCACATGCGAACCTGCTATGAATTCCTTCGTGGGTATGGATTCCTAAGTGCGCTGTAAGAGAAACTGCCAAATCTCACCACTACATCCAGTTGCCTTTGGTCCGTCGGGATGTTAGTGAAGGAGGCTAGGAATCAATGATGATGGCCGTACCTGCGGGGGCTAAGCCCTATAAGCTTTGGGATTGGATTTGTTATGTAATGTTATCCACTGTAGGTATTTAGTCATAGGCTCTTCTATCTGAAGCGCCGTTGTTTTGATAAATAACTAGTCGTCTTGTCCTCAGAGACGCTGGTGCCAGTTCTGGTGCCGGCTGGTATCATGGTGGATGTGGGTGCGGGAGAGTGGGGCGTGGGGTGCCGCAAGGCGGGGTCACCTACGAGCAAGCATACTCGTAGGTACATCGAATACTATGATCACTGCGTCGACCCTGCCGGCCATGCAACAACACGACGTCCCGTTCTCGTAATACTCGTAGGAAGTGCTCACAAGCGTGATCGGCGTGTGCTAACGGCTACAAGTAATATTGCCATGTACTTCCTGTGGCCCGAGCAGCAGTCCACCGTGATAACCTCGGCACAAGCTTCCCCGCTGTAGCGGGAAGGGGCAGGGACAAGGCCTCTTACAAATCAAGCTCGCGTCATCATAAATGCGGGAGCTCCTCAATGAGCCGAGCTAGCAGCTCCACATTCGCGCCAAGTACTCGTACAAGTACTCGTTGTCTCGCGACTCCGATATAGCGTCGAGTTGAGTGAAACCATCAATTGAGCTAAACCATCAACCCAGTTGATGCTACGAGCACGCGCCGCGTTAACCATGCCTCAAGCTCTCGGTATCCAGCAGGTCGAAGGGAAGCCCGGTAAGGTTTACTATCCGTATGTGCCACTCACCTCACCCCCAAACACGACGCCGCGAGAGGAAAGGGGGGAAGTTCAAAATAGATTATATATATGTGCTGAGCAAATATCTCTAGCCTCCGGCCCTACGATGTCCCCAAACCGACTCCGGGCCCCAAGGAGCTCCTCGTGCGCATAAGCGCCGCCTCCCTGAACCACCGGGACCTCTTCATCCGGCGCCACCTCTACCCGGGCATCTCCTTTGCCACCCCCATGCTGGCCGACGCCTCGGGCACTGTCGTCGAGGTCGGCGACTCGTGCGCCGACCCCTCCCTCCTCAACCAGCCCGTCGTCCTCACCCCTTGCCGGGGCTGGGACTCCGACCCCGCAGGGCCCGAGGACCCGCGCGGCGTCATCGTCCTGGGGAACTCGAGGTTCACCCCGCTGGGCATGGCGCAGGAGTACGTCGTCGTGGCCGAGGGCGAGGTGGAGCGCCTGCCTGCGCACCTGTCGGCCGTCGAGGCCGCCGCCCTGCCCCTCGTGGGGCTCACGGGGTGGAGGGCCCTGGTGACGAAGAGCGGGAACGCCGAGGCCGGGAGGAACATCCTCGTCACGGGCATCGGCGGCGGCGTCGCACTCTCGGTGTTGCAGTTCGCCGCCGCGATGGGATGTAACGTCTTCGTGACCTCCGGCAGCCCAGAGAAGATTGAGAGGGCCAAGGCCATGGGCGCGAGGGGCGGGGTGCCGTACAAGTCCGACACCTGGGAAAAGGAGCTCGCGGCAATGCTTCCGAAGGACAGGCCGTTCCTAGACGCCATCGTTGACGGGGCGGGAGGGGACATCCTGGCGCGGACGATCAGGATCCTGAAGCATGGCGGCGTGATCGCTCAGTACGGAATGACCGTCGCGCCCAAGATGGACTGGCCCGCCTCCGCGTTCCTGAAGAACATCGACCTCAGGGGCACCTCCATGGGGTCGAGGAAGGAGTTCGCGGACATGGTCGACTTTGTGAGAGAGAAGAAGATTACTCCCGTCGTCGACCGCGTGGTCCGGGGGCTGGATAACCTCGACGGAATCGAGGGCCTTTTCAAGGTCATGGACGAGGGGAAGCAGTTTGGGAAGCTGGTGATTGAGATAAACGGGGACTCTTCGTCGAGGCTGTGAGGTGAAGTGCAAATCAAATGAGACATGTCCAAACATATATCACCATCGCTACTGTTCTTCTATCACCTAGTGACAACGCCTCCCCTTTTTTCCATTGGCACGTCGCTGTGGCTCTGGCGTATATGGGAGCCGGAGACCACACGATATGCGAACGATATGAACGAATGAAGGGTATCTAAAATTCATTCCCATTATACACCGCCAGCCAAAAATACATAGAGCAACGCAGCCCTGATTTCCACGTCGTACCAAAAAAGAGACCAGGTAACAAATTCCACATGTTCCATCTCGACGATCGAGAAACGCCCTTCCTTATTCCTCCATCGCCTCCGGTTCCGTCTCCTCCGTCTTGCTGGACTTCTTCCTCTTCTTCTTCTTCGGGCCCGACTCCTCGGGCGGCACAAAGTCCCTCTCCCTCTCCCTCTTCTTCTCCTCCGCCTTCTCCCTCTGCTTCTCCAGCTTCCCCGCCTGCGCCGCCCTCTCCTTGGCCTGCTTTCCGAGGAAGTACTCGCCGCTTTCGATCTGCAGGTCGATCTTGCTCTTCTCGGGCGCCGGCGGGAACGGCGTGTACGGCTTCTTGCTCTTGTCGTTCACCTTGTGCGGGACCTTGTGCTTGCTGAGGGTCTTCTTCTTGAAGTTGGGCAGGAACCTGTCCCAGCTCTCGGTCGCGAGCTCCGGGTCCTTGGCGAGCTCCCGCTTGATCATGAGCTCCTTGATGTTGTAGATGGGGTGTATGTTGGCCATGCAGTCCTCGATCACCCTCCTCACCTCCTTGAGGCCCTTGTAGGGCCCCATGGCCGACACCGTGTTGCCGTGCACGAGGATGTACGTGTCCGTCAGGAGCTCCAGCGCCTTGAGCGTCGAGCCGTTGGGGCCGAGTATCCTCTGCCGCCTCTTCACGAAGCGCTCCTTGTTCCGCACCAGGCTCCGTATCTTTATGATGTCGCACGCCATACCGTCCTCGAGGATCTTCACCGCCTGCGGCGCCGGCACGCTCCTCGCCAGCAGCCGGATCAGGTCCCGCGCCGCCAATATCGCCGCCGGGTCGAACGTCTTCCGCGTCGTCTTCACCGTCATCGATCCCTCCACGAGGTTCAGCTCGCACGCGATCCCGCCCTTCTCGAGCGACTTCGTTATGAGCGGCCAGGCCTCCTTAAGGTACACCTCGCGGTACTTGGGGAACAGGGTCATGAACGAGGACTCCTCGACGAAGGTGCCGCCCTTGTTGTCGGCCGCCGTGAACGGTTCGATCTTCCATTTGTCTATGTCTGGCGTGTCCCACGGCTTGTCCTTTTCATGAGTCGACGGCATGTTGGGCGGGTGTATGCGTGTGCTTAATGCGTCTGTGTGTTGGGTTGTTGGAGCTCGATGTCAATCACCTGGTTTCGGTGGGAAATATTTGGCAGAAAATGGTTTTTTTTCTGCCTCCCCCCACCATGTCTTATCGCACCTAAAATCCCCAGCTCCTGCTTATCAGTGATTATATAAGCAATCGCTAGTAAGCATTGAAACCTTCGGTCAAAAATTCACGATTCACGACAACCGCGCAAAGGATCAATTTCCGCGACCAGAACGACGACGACGACGACGACGACACCCCAGAAGCAGCTGCATGTGGATATAGCAGCCTGCGCCGCCCGCACCCGCCATAATGTCGAAAGGACGCGCAGCCGCCGACCAGATGGTCAAGCTCATCGTGGGCGCAGGAGGAGCCTCGCCGAGTCCACCCATCGGACCGGCGCTTGGTAGTAGGGGAGTCAAGTCTATTGACTTTTGCAAGGTAAGGAGAGGGATCCCTTGGACGATTCATTTCTCTTCTTATTTTGTTCTCGCGAGCTTTAAATTTCTGTCTCGCCGTGCTAGTTAAACATACCCCCCCTTGTGTTCTATCTACTCTCAGAGCCTAGCTCTGAAATCTGTTGTTGGAACTAGCTTGCTGATTAAAGGACGAACATAGGAATTCAACGCCAGGACAGCACACATCATCCCCGGCACCCCGATGCCCTGCCGCGTAACAGTCCGCGCCGACCGGTCTTTCCACTTCGACATCCGCACGCCCCAGACCTCGTGGCTGCTCCTCGCCGCCGCGCAGGCACCCGAGAAGAACGGAAAGAGGAAGGGCGCGTCCAACCCCGGTTCGGAGACGGTGGGGACGATCAGCCTGAAGCATGTGTACGAGATCGCGAAGATAAAGCAGACGGAGCTACGGCTTTCGGGACTCTCCAGGGAGGGCTTGTGCAAGAGCATCGTGTGGCAGGCTAGGTCCATTGGGATCGAGGTTGTGCCGTAAGGGGATAGGGGTAGGGGGGGCGGGGGGTTGTCGGCGAGCCAGAGCGGGGAGAGAGTTTGATAGGAAAAGGAGAAGCCATGTGCTTGACCTGTTTCCTTGGAATGTTCTAGTGGGGCTCTCACTTTACCTTTCTGGGGGGCGTTCAGCTTGACGCCTGGTGGAATCGAAGGGGTAATTGGGGGGAAGAGGCGATGTACGATATTTCAGAGGGCCCACCTTCGGTTACAGATATACAGCGTTTATATGTGGGTTGCGCTATGTATTTGTATACGAGTAGATGATTCAGAACCACGCCATATATCATCTCACGTATGCTGGAAGACCTCCACATCAGTTTCACATGCATGCTTGTATTGTGGGGCTCGCGTAGATCGCAAGAAGCGGGAACATGCTTGCGTGTACGAGCTGTAACTTGCACGATTACAGTGTGAAGGAGACGGTCCATACAGGTATAACTGTACTTGACATACCATCTCATCCAGCCAGACTGCGGAGGGGGGAACACCAACATCCCAACCACGGATGAGATAAACAAACTGCTCGGTGTCCCCCTCGGTGGTGCCCCCCCTCCTTTCTGAGTAGTTAGTGGCTGTGAGTACGCACGGAGCTAGTCGTCGGCTTGGGTAGCATCTATGGATTCTAATGCGCGTGGTGAGAATACTCAGAGTTAGTCACTAGCTTGGGTAGCATCTAGGGATTCTAACGCGAGTGGTGAGAATACGCAGACCAGGCGATAAGGCAACCCCTTTATGGTGAATTGTGGGAATCGGAGTAGGTGTAAGAGTACGACGCGAGGGGGTAACCTTAACCCTTCCTCACCGCTGTGTTGTTGCTGTAAATAGATGGATGGAAGCGGAAGAGCTTACGACGAGGGAAGCTTGTTGGCGATTGCGAAACGGGCGGCTCCATTGCTTGACGACTTACAGCTGCTCGATTGCGTTTGGTTACTCGTATATACGACACAAGTTAGGTTTATCAGATTTTGCTAGGGGGGGGGGGGGGGGGGGGGTTGCCTTGCCATGCCGTTTCAACGAGGATGTCCGGGTTACAGGACCTCGTGCAACCATCCATGCAAGTATAAGTACGTACTTGAAGCTTTGGACGGAGGCAAGGGTAAAAAGTGACTTTGGAGGCTATTAATACCATGGAATGCGAAAAGAACAAATCCCGCCCGTGCGCACACAATCTCCGCCATCCTATCAAAGCTCCCACGTACCTGATCCGATCTCAACGCCCCCCCTGCATCCCGGCAGAAAGTTCTGCGGCGGTTGAGCTGGGTGGCGAATAGACGGTGGAGATGGATTCAAACGTGGCGGTATGACCATCGGATTATACACCTGGATGCACACCACTCTCGCGATTCGTGAGCCAATCGAGTGGGTGAGTCGCAAAAATTTTCAACACGAACATGAACTATTTCGTGTGTCCACTTTAGCTTCGACCTCGTGCTTGTCTATCACACTTTGACACCCTGGAGCTCTCTCTCCCCAAGGGGACGAAAAAAAAATTAGCAAGATTGATCCCTGTCGCAAATCCTCCGAAGCTAAGGTGGCGGGCCCAACGAACAGATTCTGCATCTCAGGTGGACGGGCTCGGGTACCATTAGGGCGGAGGACGCCGCGATCGCGCCCAATAGAGATATAGATACGAGCCGAAGCTGTCAGACAGCCCTGCAAGGTGCAGGGATCTAGGAGGCGCTATTACTCACTGCAAGGTAATTAGTCTCGAAGGGGAGTGTTCGTAGGAGAATTTTAGCACGGCACTCCCGTGTGTTGGACGGGAGTGCCGTCCGGAAGCGAGCGCAAGGAGGTTGCAACGAGACAGAAGCCCACGGGAGAGGGGCTGAATGTGCGGAAGAGGGGCGAGGGCGAGGGCGAGGGCGACAGGGTTCGAGTCATGTTTCTTCTGCCCGGTTCGGACGGATCAAGCTTTGCTAGGTTGATAACAGCTTCGGCTGGCAGCGGCGGGAGATACGGCGCATAGCGCTCTCCTCCTCCTCTTTCTCTCGCTGTTACCGAACACCCGAGGGAGTCAGTCTGCTCCGTTGTCGCAGCCAGTTGTGGCTATCTTCCTCCGGCCCGCGAGAGTTTATTTCCAGGGCCGTAGACTTACCTCCGGAGCGTGTCTCACTGTCTTCGTCATGTATTTCATGTATGAGAGTGAGCACGCAGAACGACTTATGACCCACCTCGAAATCTTATTGTTCACCAAGGGATGTGGATAATATGGGACGGCATGGCGGGCGCGAACAAAGCTTAAAACGGGACGGAACTAGACGGCGGGAAAGGCATTGGCATTCGACCGAGTACTCGTAGCCATACTCGTACTTTAGTCGATGAATCATGATGGCAATGTTCTGTTTTCGGTACATGTGCACCGAGGGCTCCCGCAGCATGTGTACGTACAATGTGGGCGTGCTTGGTGGGGCATGCCTTGGGGCAGGAGGGGGGGTGCAGTTACCGACTTTAGTAATATCTTTCCACGCGTTGTTAGCGAGGACCCGTGTGACTCGAAGTTGGCACGTTATCGCCATGCATGTTCCTCCATACAAGTAGTACAAGTAACGGCCGGTTATCCATGCAAGTAATATGGTCCGCATCAGGAGGGGCTGCGGCGGCGTGTATCGCATTGTTGGAGTATGAGTAAAGAAGGGCAAAAATCTGAACGCCAGCTCGTCTCTCGGGAAGGACCGACCGACCGACTAACCTATGTAACCATCGGCCACCAACAATAGCTACATACTATTAGTACATCTTCCACCTCTTTCCCCCTTCCTCCCTTCCATTTTCCCACCCCTCCCCCCTCCTTCCGGCCATTGAACCCGGGAGCATAAAATACACTCGTATCCTAGTAGTAATCCTTCCGTCACATTGAATCCATGCTGGGACCAACCTGACGCGGCCCTAGGTCCCACATTCACCCACGCCCCCTGCCCTTTCCAGAACTCGAATTTACTTTATCATACGCCCCTCCCCCTCCATTGGAAGCAGCAAGCAGGTACATATTACGTCCACTCCCACATATCCAGGTACCTCCCAGTCACGATAGCTCAAACAGAAGTTCGCCCGCAACAAAGTACAAGCACTACGATACTCGTATTATTGTCCAGCGCCAGCTATCGGACGCAAGCGCAGGTGCTACCGCTACCTACCCCGCCATCAGTCGCATCCAGCACCAGCAACCTAGCATTTTTTTTCTGGGTCTGTTCACATTCATTTATCCTCTTGACTCCCTCTCAGCCGCCACCGTTTTGCCATCTATTCCTCCTTGCATCACCATTTTCCTCCGGCCACCCAGCATCCTTATATATATCTGCTCGATAGAATCTCTCACGCTCTTCGCCTTCCTTCGCCGTTCCCATTGGAAGTATCCCGCTTGTCGACTCGAGTCGTCCTATTCTTTCCTGGATGGCGACAACCGCCAACATGGCCGCAAGGGGTAAGTTGTGTCTCCTTCCGATCCTTCCGGGCCAGCCGGCGGACGTATCTTGGCCACGTGCCACGCCGCTGCTTGGCGTTCAACTGCCAACATCACCGCCGCCGTGATACTGCCCGCCCCTGCGCATCCAGTTGTTCTGAAATCTTTCAGCGAAAATCACAACGGCGTCGCTGACAATTTCTTTCTCTGCCCAGCTCCCCCGAGATTTGGCGATGACCCCCTCGCCTCTCGCAGAGGACCTGAGGGCGCTGAGGACCGACATGCTGTTCGATTTGCTTCAAAGGTTGATCAGGTTCTGCTCGGTGCCGCCGACGACGAACAGCCATCGCCGGCGACACAGGCTCCCATCCAGAACCCGGACCAGCGTGAATCCAGCCCAGTGTTCTCAAAAGAGCGCAGGCTAAGTCACTTCCACTTTGAGCCTATCTCGCTACCAGCATCAAGAGTAAGTGCACGTATTGGCGCCATTGCGCGGATTGCCCGGCTCGATTATCCCGTCGTGCGACAAACAGCACACGGCAAGGGAGATAGATGCCCTAGACTCCATGCACTCAGATAAGCTAACATGTCTAGACAACATCACGCGCGGATAGCGCTTCCGGAAAACGTTCACCGCAATTGGAGATGTCTAGCTACGGGTTCCCGGCAGTTCAGTCACCTCCCCTGACCCCCTCGGGCTCGGGAGGCCAGTCGGATACGGCGGATAAATACTTACATCCTTCGGCCGATTCGACGACAAGCATACCCGCTCGCCGAGAACAACACATGATCACCCCTCAGCATTCCAGTTCCATTGACGAACCCGCGTCCGACCCAAACTTGAGGACGACTACACTACGACCCAAGGAAGACGCGAAGCACCTCAGATCCGCCTCGGGCGGTTACACAGACGACCGTACCAGCTCCCATCGTAAAGGAGCCTTCTCCTTGGGCGGGGAATCGGCCTCCAGCTCAGCCGCCCCGTCTCGAGAACCTAGTCCTTCCAGGGCTTCCGAGCTCTACTCCCGGCCCGTGACACCGGTCGGGGACGTCGATGGGCCTTATGCTGCGAAGAACCGTCGTCAGCAGCGGCCAGCTGCACCGAAGCGGTCAGTCAGCCCCCGTTTTCGATTCAACAACATAAGCGACTCCCGCCCCTCAACACCGGCGCCCTCTACCGAGCACAAGCGCCCGCTGTTGCACCCCTCGCATAAGTCTGGACCAGTTCCGACCCTTGCTGACACCCCAAGACCACCTCACAGTAAGGTGAGCTCTTTTGCAACGCTGAAGCGCTTCTTCAAGCGTGGTACCTCTAGCGACACAAAGACGGACGCCTCACCGCTGGCCCCACGCAAGAAGAACGCGTCGACGAAGTCCCTGGCTTCAAATTCGTCCCATGATGCCCACCCACCCTTCGCCGACGATCACACTCTCGAGGCCAGGTACGGCAAGATTGACCGCGTCCTGGGATCTGGCGCGGGAGGGAGCGTCATGCTCATGAAGCGTGACGATGGCCGAGCCTACGCCGTCAAGGAGTTCCGCCAAAGGCAGCCCCGGGAGTCGAAGAAGCGATACACCAAGAAAATTACGGCCGAGTTCTGCGTGGCTTCCGCGCTCCACCACAGCAACATCATCGAGACGATGGACATTGTCGAGGTCAAGGACAGGTGGTTCCAGGTCATGGAGTTTGCGCCGTATGACCTCTTCTCCATCGTCATGTCGGGGAAGATGACGAGGGAGGAAGTGACGTGCTCCTGGCTTCAGCTGGTGAGCGGTGTGACGTATCTACACAGCTGTGGCGTCGCCCACCGGGATCTCAAGCTGGACAACGTGGTGGTGACAAATGGGGGTATCATGAAGATCATCGACTTCGGCAGCGCCCACGTCTTCCAGTATCCCCACGAGTCCGGAATTCAGTACGCGGAAGGTAAGATATCCCGGCCTAGACCTTGGCCATATCTGTTCTCGAGGATCAGGATTGCTAACTATTCCCCTAGGAGTCGTTGGGTCCGACCCTTACATGGCGCCCGAGGTCTACGACATCAACACGAAGGCTTACGATCCCCGGGCCAGCGACATCTGGTCGTTGGGAATAATATTCTGCTGCATGACCCTGAAGCGCTTCCCCTGGAGGATCCCTTCCGCGACCCAAGACAAGTCCTTCAGGCTCTTCTCGTCACTGCCCAGCGTCGGCCATGATCCGAAGCGCCTCCTCTTCCATGCCAAATCCGAAGAAGCTGAGATGCCCGACAGCACCCGAGATGGTTCGGCGTCTGCCGACCGCGGGAGGCCGTCGGGTCTATCGGCGCAACAGCGCTCTCAGTCCCAGGGTGCGATGGTCCAGGAGAAGAGAGAGGTCATCTCGGGACCATGGCGCATCCTTCGCCAGCTACCCCGAGAGAGCCGCCACATCATCTGGCGGATGTTGGATCTCGATCCGAAGAAGCGTTCTAAGATGGAGGAGGTCATTCAGGAGCCGTGGGTCGCGGACACGATGATCTGCCGAGAGCTGGAGTCGGGGCAGGTTATACACGCGCCAGGACACAAGCATACTCTCATAGGGCCGACGCCCGCGGCCGCGCCCACACCGGACTCGGGTGGGAAGAAGGCCCCCTAGGCGGGGGAAAGGCGCCGGGTCAGGGGCAAGCGGAGGGCTAGGCACGGGCGTGGCGGGTCTTGGGACAAGGAAAGGGAAAGAAAGAGCATATTAGACGGTTTAATCTTGGCGCGGGGAGAATCTTAGAGAGGGCTCATTTGGTTACGGCGTCGGGAAAGGCAGGGGACATTTCGATAAAAAGCGACTAGTGGGAGGGACAAAGGGGAGGGGAGGAGATGTAGTCTTGCACGGGGAAAGCGGGAAACACGGTTACAGCGATCATAGGTGTACAGGTTCATACATAATATAATAGAGCGTCCGGCTTGGTACATGGATTTAGAGCGCGTTGTCAAAAGACTTTATGCCGGCGATACAAGGGGGTAGCATGGAACTGGCAGAGGTTCTACAATTATGAAGTCCCCTTTGACTTTTTCCCAGCCTACCTTGTACCCCGAAAACATTAATGCCCATCCCCGAGGCGGCAACTAGTCCCCCGAGCCAATCCTCGGGTATCGAACCAGGCAACATGGCCATAATCACATCTCCCCCTCCCTCCCTTCCTCCCATTATGTACTCTCTGCTCTGCACACGCGAGGCACCAGGTTCAAAGTCCGGACTCTTTGTGGGGGATTGGTCTTTATAGTAGATTTGGTACAGGTATGTTTTACATCTATCGAACACTTTGCTCCTTTTTACTCTTTTCTCACTCTCGTTTCGCTATATTTTCTCGTTCGGCTCTCAGAGCGTGGGCGGGAGAGAGAGAAGGGGGGAGTAGCGGGGTTTCGTTTTTTGTCTTCCTCTCGTCCGTTCGGGTTTAGTTCTTCTCGCTGATCTTGGCGAGGATCCTGTGTTTTTGTTAGGGATGTGTGTCGCTGGAAAGATGGCAGTTCGGGGGGGATAAGGGGGGGATAAGGGGGGAAAAAACTCACTCGCTGTCTCGGAAGAGGGTGTACTCCTCCTCACCGACCTTGACGGGAGATCCGCCGTACTATATGACACAGCTAGTCAGTCATCGTTCTATTATCCAACGCGCCATCACACATGCCCAGCCCGCCACTGTCTTCCTCCTTCCTTCCAAGACCGGGGAGGAAAAGGGGGTGAGGGTATCGCGTATGGGGGAAACGGATAAACCTACCTGGGGTATCAGGACGCGGTCACCGGAAGAGACGCCCATGGGCAGCCTGTTGCCCTTCTTGTCCAGCAGACCCGGGCCGACGGCGATGACGTTGGCCTCGTTGAGCTCCTTGACGCTGGACTCGGGGAGGAAGATGCCGCTGGCGGTCTTGGCCTCGGCCTTTACGCGCTGCACGAGGACGCGGTCGAGGAGGGGGACGAGGGAGCGGACGGAGCGGAGGGTGGTGGCCTAAGATTCGCAAAAGTTTTCCGGCGGTCAGCTTAACACTGGCTTATTTGCGCAGCCTTGGGATGATTCGGTTTCCCCGGGGGGTGGGCGCGTGTTTGGGAGCATTTTTGGAGGAACGGCCGGGGTAAAGGTAGAGGTAGCAGGGAGGGGAGAGGAGGGAGGGAGCTTACCATTTTGAAGAGAGGTATTAAAAGTCTGTATTAAATAAATGCGACGGGTATTAAAAGGTTGGTTTTCGCGGATTCGGGTTCGGTACTGAAGAAGTTGGTGATGTGGTCGAAGGGATGGAAATGGTAGGTAGTAGCAAAAGTTTAGTTCGAAGAGCTTCTGGAAGCGGCTGATTTTTTTTTCGGGGGGGCCGCCCGGTCGTCCAGCAAGGGAGCTCTACGCCGCCCGCCGAGGTATGCCGTCCGCCCAATCAGATATCGCCATGCCCGATCTGACTTGTAACTACTCTAGTGCTCTAGTAACACCTCCAACAGTTAACACCTACAACCAGCAGCATTCTTCACTAGGATGCCAGAAGGCGCAGAGCCTCTTAGAAAACAGCCAGATTACACAAAAATTAAATATAATGGGTTCTTATCTAATTCACTTCCATGGGAAGCGAAAAGGGGGGGGGGGGGGTATCAAATGCAGCAGAGCTTTAAAAGGGAAGAGAATTGGCAAAGAGGTGCAAAAAGGTTGGACAAGCAGGGAATCGAACCCCGGACCGCCTCTAATTCGCCAATCGGATCTAGAAGATCTGATAGTGCTAAAGAGGAATTATACCACTAAACCACTCGCCCTATTGTTGAGTGTCATAGCACCAGGAGATATTCATATTCCCTTGCCGAATCGGACTACCATACGAAGAGCATGCTCCCTGATGCCACACAAACTATCATCCTCGGAGCAAGATGCCGTCATCATCACGAGAGAAAGAGGCATCGCGAGATTAACATCAGTAACAGGGTTCCGCTATTAAGAAACTATCAGGTGGGTATCACATCATACAAAGAGAAGAGAAAGCTCGAGAAAGAAGGGGTAAGTGTCCTACTACGCCGCCGCCTCGAAATACCTCCTTATCTCGCCATCGCTCATCCACTCCGCTCCCTCGGGCACCACACCCGGCCCCCACTCCGCCAGCATTCCCGCCACGGCGGCGACGCTCCCCGGCGAGCACGGCAGCTCCCTCTTCGGCGCCGTCACCACCGACGCGGCCGAGAAGCCGACGACCAACGTGAGGAGTACCGCTAGGAGGTACGTTGGCGCCGCGTTCTGCACCACCCTCTCCGCCCGCTGCGTCCGCATCCCCACCCGGGGGGCGCCGGTGGATGGCGCGCGGAGGGAGGCGAGGGTCTGCGCTCGTAGGAGGGAGTGGCGGGTCTGTATCGCCGACGTGACCGAGTCGAGTGTGGTGTCGGCGCCGAGAGTGGTGGTCTGCGATACGAGGGCGAAGAAGGCGTCGTACCAGGGGTTGTTGTCGTCGGTCCCTCCCACTATTTTATACGGATTCCCCTCTGGGAGGGTGACTTCCGACTCGCGGCTCGTCGATGTGTCAGCCTCTGCCGCGACGAGACGGAGGGATGGTCCCCGCAGCGTGGCGTCGACTTCCACCTCGACGACCTTCTCGTAGCACGACACGATGGCGCGGTAATCCGGCACGCCGGCGTCGCAGGATCCCCAGATGTAGTGGATGAAGGCCGGGAAGTCCTCCCCCGTAGACGTGGACGTGCACACCGTCGCCACGTGTCCGAAGAACTCGTTCGCTCGTCCGGCCGTGCCATTGCCGCACATTGTACTCCGGGACCGGTCGAGGAGCTGGCATTCGACGGTCGCGAGGTCATCATCCGCCGGTTTGAGGGGTTCGCATGTCAGCTCGGCCCTCACGGCACCTAACCTCGTCTGGATCACCGTGCTCTCCTCCCGCGCCGTGTCGCCCACGACCTCGAACTGGGGGAACACGAGGTCGCCATGCGTCCACGGGTACGAAACGTTATTCTCCGCCAGGTCTCCGATGAGCGAGGCGTTGCCAGCCGTGCCCACGAACCACTCCGCCTGCCTCAGCTCCACCCGTGTTGTCCCCGTCGTCGCCTCCGGAGTGAAGAGCCGGCAGACGAGGATGGGCATCAGCGCCGCCGCGACCGCCGCCCCCTTGGCCAGCACCACCGCCCAGTTCCGCCCTCGCACGGCCTTGTATACCGTCACCGGCGCCAGCTCGTCAGTGTACGTCGTCGTCATGCCGTCTGCAAACATGTCCGCCCTGTAGAGCGAGGAGAACGGCGCGAGGAACCGCGTCTGATAGTCCACGGCCCGGATGTAAGCGGCGAGGGCCACGAGCACCGCTGCGGGCAGGCACGTCCACAGAATGGCTTTGTCATAGGGGTCCGAGACGTTTCCGAGGCCGTGGTTGCTGTTGGACGCGGAGACGAGGCCCCAGAGCGTGGCGGCGAACGCTCCGGCGAGAACGATGCTGACGACTCGGAATACGGGGCCCAGCACCCAGGGGTTGTACCCGTTGGCGGCTCGCTTCGGAGAGGGGGCGGGCGATGCCGAGCTCGAGCTCGAGGCCGTGGACGGCATTTCCGCCCTTTTCTTGACGACGAACTTCCTCGAGCTGGGGCCGGCTGTTTCCACCGTTGAATAATACATTCCCCGCAACCTCTCTGCGATGACGCCCAGATCGGAGGTATCCGCGCCTCGAAGTATACCGAAGATATCCCGGCTGCCGACCAGCAGGGTGGCCGTGCCCGAGACGGAATTCGGATTCCGCGGCGTGATTCCACGCCTGGGAACGTACAAGACCAGGGGAGCGGTGAGGAGGAGAGCGACGCCGAAGAGGGCCGCCATGGCATGCGCGATGCCCGATACCACTCTCAGTCTCCTCCCCACGGCGATGGCGGTTCCCGTCGAGAGGTTGGCGCTGCCCTCGCGCAGCTTGTAATGTGCAGCCAGGGCCCCAAAGTCGGCGAGGGCCCCCTCCATGCCGTCCCTCAGCGCCCCCCTGTCGAGAAAATAGTTCACGGGCAGCAGTCCCGACGTGACGCGGTGGGCTGCTAGGACGAAGGGAGGCGGGAGGTCGTCCGTCATGAAGTAGTTCCCCGTAGCAACGGGTGCAAAGGTCCCATTGTATCCCATGCTGTAGTGGATCGGGTCCAGAAAGCTCCGCTCGACGAGCTTGTCGTCCCCGGCGGTGGATGGGAGGACCGTGTATCCTGCGTCAGGGCGCAATTCGACATCCCTCGTCCCCGAGTAGAATGGTACTTTGCAGACCACGGCCGCGGATTTGACGTGCTCGAGGCTGCCGTTCGAGTCGCGTCTCATCTGAAACACCCCAGCAAGCACGAGGGACTCTTTCCCGGAGCAGCTCCCTCTGCGATCAAGGTCCTCGTATACGAAATGGTACTGGTCCCCGGTAGCCGACCCTTTGTCTGACCGCAGGTTGAGCACGACCGGAATATCCCCACCACATATCGAGGAGTTGGCGGTCAGGTTTGTGCCCGTATCCATGCCCCCCACGACGCTAATCTCACAATCCGGCCGAACAGAGACCGTATCCACTGCCATGCGAAAGGACTCATCCCCTCCAGTCCCCGGCAGCTCGAACGTCCGATATGCCACACCCGGCATGTAGCCATCCGGATAGCTCAGGTTCGCAGTTTCGATCCCGAGCATGACTGCGTACGGGTCCCGGTCAGATTCCCTCTTGAATGGCGGATTCGCGTCGTCGTAATCCAGGACGAAGCGATCCCGGAGAATCGCAGGCGACCCGTCCGTCCTCACTAGCGTATCCTGTACGACGAAGATGCCAGTCGAGAGGACAATCTCCACGAGGAGGAGGAGCGACGTGAGCATCGGTGCCAGAACGAGAAGATGCTTCTTTCTTATAGCCGTGAGGAGGGCCTTGGGGAGGGAGATGTTCGTGTAGTCGAGGAGGAGGGAATCGGAGGCGTCCGGGGAGGGTGGTAACAGGCTGCTCTGGCCGGAGAGCAGGATCCACGGGATGTATCGTTTCGCCTGGAACTCGAGTCTTCCCCAGAGCGCGGCGACGAGGGTAAGAACTAATTTCCGGTGTTAGCAGCCATTATTCGCGAAAAGGGGGTTTGTTTTGGTTCGGTTCGCGAGAGGTCACGTAACTGATTGTAGGGAGGTATCCCCAGAACACGGATATCCCCTTTCTGCCCTCCCTTAGCCCGTCGTTCGCCCTGTCGGCGGCGCAGAGCACCTCGATGGTGATGATCAGGGCGCCGAACCCCGCGACGAACGACGCGACCACTCTCCTCCGCAGATACCCGGGCCTCCACCCGCTCTCCGCCGTCGCCCTATTCTCCCGGGTTATCCTCGCGTCGACCACCGCCCTCCTCTCCCCTCCTCCCTCCCCTCCCCGCCGGTCCCTCATCTCCTCCGTCAGGGTCCCGAGGTATCTGCTCCCCGAGGCGCCGGTGTTCTCCCCGCCGCCGGACCGCCCCGGACCCGCGCTCGCCCTACTCAGCCTCCTTCCCGGTGTCCCCCAACCCGTCGATGGCGTCGAGCTCTGAGACGGCAAGTTCGCATTCTCATTCTCGACGGCGGGATCCCTCAGATAAAGGAACGGCACCCCCGCCGCCGCCGCCGCCTGTATCGCTTCCGTATCCCCGTCGTCGGAGACGTCGCTGACGGGGCTCACGGGCCTCCTATTCTGTGGCCCTGAGCCGACCTTCTTCCTTCGCACCTGCCAGCCCGTCCTCACAAAGCTCCGGGGTGAGGAGAGTTGGAGGGAGAGCGGGCTCACGGTTTCCGCGCGGGAAGGGCCGCCCGCTTCTGAGGGGCGGCGCATTGGTCGGTAGTCGGTGCGGAGGGGAGGAAGCATTGGATGGGTAGTAGATGGGGGGAGGAGGAGAGGGAGGAGGAGGAGTTAGTGATTGTTGATGTTGGTATGTTCATTGCTTGATATCCGCATGGATAATAACACTCTCTGCAACCTTCTCCGGGTTGGGAATGGAATTGGCAACACAGAAACAGACAAGATCCCGGAAACAGACAAGATTCCGGAAGGGAGGAGGAAGAAAAGAATGACACCAATCAGTTTATTAGATCGGCCATCGGACCAGAGTGTGCAGCGAAGATGCAGAGAATATGCAGAAAGAGAAGAAATGTAAGGGAGACAAAAAAGGCGAGCCAAAGCCTCTCGAACCATCCAGGATCCGAGGATGATCGTGGAATTCAATGTCACCTCATTATAGAGGTCTCGTCTCCCCCCCGCAGGAGTGAACGTTACCAAAGTAAGGACACAGCCCCCCCTTCCCTCTTCCTTCGTTGGATTCCGCCTCGCGACACCCCCTTCAGATCCCTACGCTTTGTGGCGAGATTAGATGAGCACACGGACGAAACAACTATCCAACATCCCTGTCACTGAAACACCGCCATGCTTATCCGAGGCGGGGTTTTCTCCTCAGGAATGCTAGTCCCTAATAATCTGGTCCACTGCGCGTGCAACAAAAGTCATCTGGAAACCGGCCGGTCCCCTGCAAAAAAAAAGCTATTTAAAGAAACATTGGTAACTAATATTACTTACCACATAATACTCTAGATCGCCACAAGCGGGAAACGCGCCCAGACTTTCGGGTAACTATTAGCAGAAACTACGTCCGTAAGTAAGAGGAGCGATTAATTCCAAGGATGCGAAAATAAGCTCTAAGCCTAGATCGGAATAAGTGAAATATTCAGACAAAAGGTACGCATATAAGTACCCGTAACTCAAGTAGCAAAATGGCTCACCCAATGTTTGGAACTTGTAATTGGTATCCGAGGCAGAGCGAAAGGAGCGTGGAGAATGACGGTGATCAAATGACGACAGAATACTTGTACGACGAGTACATATAGGAGGAAAAGTGATGCGCCAAACATCGCATGCAAACCCATCTTTACATCCTGCCCCTGGGCATCTCGTCCGACACGACCACTCCACTGCTCTAACCACCCTGGCAATGAATGGTAGCTGGTATAATCCTGCTTACAGGCCCGGCAAGAATGGAGTCCCGATATCCGCGCTGGCTACGAGATTCCGAATACCAAGAAGAAGAAGAACAAAAGAAGGACACCAACAAGAAGGAGAAAGGGTGAAGATAAGAAAACACCAACGGGGAAAGCCCAAAGAGTAAGATTCTAAAAATGGAGCCTCCGTCGATGTGTTGTCGGCGGCGGCTCGTCATCGGGCGATCCGGGCTCCACATAATGCAGCCACTCCGGCACGCGATTCATCCCCCGCCCCATGCCAGTAAGCCCCGCCATGGTCGACGCTGTAAATATCTCTTCCGAATGGCGGCGGCCCGGAGGCATGCGCATATGATGTGTTTCCTCAGCGTATTCGTGTGGGCCCCAGCCGGGAACGCCCCTCTCCATGGGCGGAGGGCCTCCCATGTTGTACGCACCCTCCTCGGCGGTATGTCGCCTTGTGACAGGAGCTAGCCCGGCGGGGGACATGGGAGGTCGATGCTGCGATGGCGGGGCCATGGGCACCATGGGCACCATGGGCGCCATCGGAGGTAATCCGGGCTGGGGGTGATGACTGTGCCCACGCCCATGACCATGTCCGTGCCCATGGGTAGGCGACTGGGGTGGCGGGCCTTGCGTCGTTCGCTGAGGCGAGAATCTGTCCGCCAGCCTCCGTTCCATGGAGGATCCACGCACCCCTCGAGCCTTGCTAACGTCGGATATATAATCTGCCGTCCTGGCAGTTCGGTCGTAGCCATGAGGCGCCGTGGGAGGAGAAGGCGGAACTACGGTCTCCCCGCCCCCTCGATAACCGTCATAGCCCCCCCTTCGCCTCCGAGACCCAGGACCAAGATCATCCTCGACACTTCCTCTGTACTCGCCATCTTCATCAAAATCATAACCGTCGTAGTCGTAGCCATCATCGTCATCATCATCATCATAGACATCATCTCTAATCGCCTCACGAACATGTTCCTCGACTGGTTCACGCTCCCGTCCGTGTGGGTGTGGGCTCTCACGTTCTCGACGGTGGGCGTCAGCCGGTGCCGGCCGTTCAAATCGCCTTGCCAGGTCGCGATCTCGATGATCGCGGGGATGACGCGCCACGAATTCCTCCTCGTAGTCATGGCCCCGCGGGGCGAATGGCGGAGGAGCTGGAGCGTGGTTGCCCCTGTATCGCCTCGATGGAGGTGACATGGGGAACGTGTCTGCCCGAGAAAAGGTGGGTACCGAGATATGGTCGTAGTCCTCAGGCACCATCATGCTGTCCTGGGCCGATGGGCAATCACACAGCTTCCACTTCTCCCCGCAGACCATGCAGAACTCGGCGCCACACCGGCTGTAAGGGAAGGGGGATAGTTAGCGTCGGGAACGTTGTCAGAGGGGGACCTCGATGGCCAGAGGATGCGGGTTGAGGGCAGGACATAAGGTTGCCCCAGGACATATAACAAGCACTGTATCGACAGGAACAGAACAGAAGCAGGGCCAGAAGCAGGAATATGGGCAGGGGCCAACGGCTCTTCTTACCAAATCATGTGGTCGCAGCCTTCCTTCAACTCCACCATTGTCTTGCACCTGTAGCAGCGCACAAAGACTTGGTCTCTGGGGTGCTCCAAGATCTGGGCCGCCGCTTCGCCAATACGACAATCCCGCGACGAGTGCCACTTCTGGTTGCAGGAACCGCAAACCTTCGTCCTGCACCGGCTACAGTGACCGCGGTCACGGCCGTACTCCGTGTAGATGTTCTCCGGGTGGATCCAAGCTCCGCACTTCCTTGCCGGACAGTAGAGGTGTCCGCTTCGGGCGGAGTTCTCAATAAACCTGCGTTCCCAAGTTCTCTTGAAGTTTGGGTCGAATAAGTGCTCAACGTGGTCTAGCGGTATGTAGTCATTATTGCAGCATCGTGGCGGCATATGTTTCGGGTCGGACAAAGACAATTTGAAACTGTGCGTTAAGCACCGGTAGCACATGCGATGGCCGCAGTTTAGTTTTTCGGTCTCTTGAGCCGGCAAGCTTTCATGGCATTCAACGCAAGTAGCTCTGGACAAGACGCGCCCGGATGTCAGTAAGCCAACGGTTGGCTTGTATGAAGGATACCCCAGGTGGGTTTATCCTAGCTAGTGGAGGGGGTGGGGCTTACATCTTCGTACGCCTCTCCTCAGTCGTTCGCACAGATCTAGGCAAAATGGAGTCAAGGAAAGAAGATCGCCTCGTAAACGTCGACAAGCTCGAGGGCGTATGAGAGCCGCCAGTGGTGTTGGACCTCCTGACTACAGTGGGGTGCTTGACATGGACAATATCTGAACCATGGGTTCTCCTCGAAGTCCTAGCACAAGATTAGGTTGGTTGCTACCAAAGACCAGTACTGGACCACTCACCTCCGAGAAGAATGGGGGCGGTAGTGGTCTTCTGAAAGGGGCGGATCCCGAAGTCGTTCGTGAGCTCGATAGGTGGACTGACGACGCCTCGATGGAGAGGGTGAGGGAATTTCTTCTTCGAGTATGCGGTGGCTCCGACGTCTCGGCGGAGATAGCGGGGGAGGAATATGTTCCTCGTGTGTACGACGACTACTCCGGCGTCTCGACGGCGAAGGCAAAGGAATGTCCTCTTCCTCCTCGTCTTGTATATGACGACCCCGATGTCTCGGCGGAGACGGCGAAGGAATGTCCTCCTCCTCGTGTATGTGAAGGACGCGGGAGGGCCTCGTTCTCAACTTAGGGACTATCGCGATCTCTTGTTCTTCTTCCTCTTCGTCTTCCTCGGTATCTTCGTCCTCACTTTCGTCCTCCGAGTCTTCGTCCTCTTCCTCAGATGACGAGTCTACCAGTTCGGCTATCTCGGGGACCTTGGGGACGAGAAGGGCTTTCGGTTTCGTCGGTTGTCTCGACCCGCTACGTCTCTGACGCTGATGTGGAGATTCTCGTTTGGGGGATTCTCTCTGCCTCTGTATAGGAACACGGACGGGTTCGTCGTCTTCTGTGGAGGGCGTCTGGGCAGATTCTTCATCCGAGTCGGACACTGTTGTGTGAGATGAGCGCTTGGAAGCGGGAGTTGAGATGTGATAGCGGGGCGAATTCTCTTTCCTGGAGCTCCTGCGGCTATCTGTGCCCGACGTATGCTCGTACAGGTGCGGGTCTCTTGCTCTCCTAGGTACGGCGGAGGGTCTGCGGGAGACGGACATGGCGGCGTTGGGTTTCTGTTGGGACGACGGCTCGCGGGCATGGTGCTGAGAAGAAGGTCTCGATTCCGTACGTTCCGTCATTTCTCGCTTGGCTTCTCGGTTCCGGTAGGGCGTGGGACGGCGGTCGTCTTCACTCTCTGCACTCCAATCATTCTCGTCCAAGGGCTCAGGCGAGGGCATTCGGCGATCCCGTCTGCGCCTGGCGCCCGACCGCCTGCCGCCGAGGTCGTCTTCGTCGGGGAAAGCCATCGGGGACTTAGTCAGCCTCACATTCGACGGGCTGGACATGCGAGGAGAGAGGCGGCGCGGGTTGATCGGGCTGCGATTGTGTGTGAGGGGGGGGCGCGAAGCGTAGTGTCGGGTTCAGGCTTTCGGTAGCGACTGGACAGCTGGACGACGCTGAGTGGATGGACGGTTGCTGCACATGCATTAGCAGTGGTTGGGTTTCGACACGCATGGACTGCATGAATGCAGGTGCCAGCCACTCGCTCTCGAATTTTCTATTACACCGTCGACTGGGTGTCGCTCGCCTGTGGGAGAGGTAGGGTAGGGTGGTTCGGGTCGCTCGCCCTATATGCAACCGGCACAGGCCAATATGACAAGTCGGGGCCGCTCTGCTGGTTGAGGAGGTCGGGAGATGTCCCGCTCCCAAGTTGCCTCACCAAACGACAGGTAGGCAGTTCGTAAGATTGGGCAGAAAGGTCGGCATCGACGTCCGGATAAGAGGGGAGGGGTACGGGAAGTAATGTGAGGGAGGTAGGGTAGGGGATAGGAGAGTCGATGGCGGTGTCGATGTCAATGTCGATGTCGACCTCGAGCTCGTTTCTTCCGCACCAGGGGATTCCCTAAACCCCTCAGTAAACACGGGGAGCTTTGAGGGGACGAGAAGCCAATGCTGCGTAGTTGTTCAGGTTGAGCTTCGGGGGTAGGATAACAAAGGGGTCGTCGGGGCCGGTCGAGGGCCCCGTTTGACACGTCCACCGGGGTCACCTGGTGTGGGTCTGTTTGTCCCTTGGCCGTGGTTGCTTGTTGGCGGTGACGACGTCGAGGGATTGAGGTTGCTAGGCCAAAGGATTAGGGGTATTAGGTAGAAGGTGGTGGGTGGTCAAAGATGGGGCGAGTGGGTCGGGGCCGGGTAACAGCAACAAGCGGTCGGTCTCGGACTACAAGTCATACAGGGGCTCTCCCTCCTTCGTCCCCGGTCTTCGTCCTCGTCTTCGTGGGATCGATCGTCTCGGGGGGGGAGATGTAATGTTCTTCCGACAGAGGCAGAGGCGGGATGGGGAAGGACTCAGACGTGCCAACGCCAGGTACTGCGGGAGGAGTGAAACAGGGTGCAAGACAACCGCTGGGGAACCGTTTGCAGTCATGGATGGTGAAGAGGATTGGATGGTGGTCCGTGGTCCGTGGTCCGTGGTCCGTGGTCCGTGGTCTGTCTTGCCTGTGTGTGTGTGTGTGTGTGTGGCCTGGGGGCGATGGCTGCTGACCAGGGCCCGCACAGGCTGCGGCGTGTAGTGTTGGGTGCTGTGCTGCGCCAGGGCCTCCTGGGCTGGGATGGAATCAGCTATTCCAAGTACGAGGGGAAATGAGGAGGCTGAACCCTGGGCATATCCATATCCCATTAGGAAGGGAGTGCGAGTCTGCCCCTCCTCTCTCTCCACCTCCACAGAGTAATTACCACAGCCATCAGTCCCTAACAGGATGTGACAGTGCAGGTCAAGGTCATGCGCAGTAGTGCCCAGAAATGGACAATTATCAATTATCAATTGCGGTGTGCAATGAATTGCCCAACAGGGTAATACGCCAAACGCCTCATATTGTTAGCTACATGTAGCCACAAGTATTATTCTGCAATACTCTTGTGAGGAAGGAGGAGCTTCCGGCGAGCGGGTAGGTATGGCTGCAAAGATGGAAGGTCCACTGGAGGCAAACCACAAGTAATTACTAGTACAAGTATTGGAAGTGCATTTGTCACAAGTCTCACCAAATAGTTTAATCGCGGGAGCTAGTTATCATGAGCACATTCAAGTTAGGGATACTTGTACTTCTTAGGCAGCGTCACGTGCAGCTACAAGCTTACCCGAGCTCAGATTATGTGAACTAAACACAAACAATCCTTGCTGTTTCCCATCCATACTTGTACATGTGCGAAACCTCAGAACCAGGGCCCCATCTACTTTCCGGCGCAAGACGGCGTTGTCATAAACGCCCAACGACTGCGGATGTCTCGATATCTTGCCAGTTGGGCCAAATCCCTCTACGAGCACAAGTACGAGTAGATCCGGATGTAGTAATCTTATAATTACCTCCACCCAGGCATCGAGACTGACGAACCACCACTGCGCGTCGTCCCCCGTCGCCCCACGGAGCACCCCACGCGATGCGGAGTAAGGAGTATTGCTACGCGAAAATGACTCCGTGAAGAGCCCCTCCTCTCCTCACGTCGTACTCCGTGCTTGGGCGTACTTGCATTACCGCCGCGTTCCTTGTCCTAACAAATCTAAGTCGAGGGAGAAAAGTGCGGGATAACCGAGCCAAGCGTGAAAGCTTCCAGCGCTAATACGACGAGGCACAAAAAGCCTCTCAGTCCAAGACTACTTGTACGAGTAATGCCCTTGACGAGGCGGTTCGAGTGGCTGGCGTTCAACGAATCAATGCAGCATCATGGGGCTATGGCGGGGACACGTTCAGCACCCCGCCAAACCAGTTCCTGACCCGCTGTGGGGCGCCGCCCTCTCATGCTTCAACCTCTGACGCATTGGACAAGTAGTACGAGTAAGACTTGTACTCCGAGTACCGTCCGTCGCCTCTCCACCAGAAATGGGGCTCCTGTCATTACCGCGTCGCACAGCCAGGCTGGCATCCCCAAGATCCGGCGCTTCTAAACGGCATCTCTACTCCACGCGAGAGCGCGGGCCGCATGGCTTATACGAACTGCGGTCAGGTTCGGGCAGAGTTGCACCAGTGGTCCGAGTGCCACCCGACTGAATTGCTTTCCTGCACTTTCTGACATCTCGCATTGCCGTAGAGAACGGTTGTGTTACCTACCCTTGCGCTTGACTGACCCTCCCCGTGAGGGCAAGGAGATGCCGACGGCCCCATCTAGTCTCTCCCCGCGCCGTATCGACGCAGTCCCATTCCGACTGCCCCGGACCCCTGACGTCAACCCACTTATGGCTGCGGCATCATCCACCCTTCTCGCTCTCCGTATGGGAGAATCACGGACACGGTCTCGTAGCCCGATACTCTCAACTAGGCAGCCCGGTCCCTCGCGAATGTCCTATCGTCGGACTCTTAGACGCACCTTGCTGGAGTTGATTTTCCTTGTAGAGCTCTCTCCCCTGCCCAGCTCTCCCTGGCTTTCGTGGCCTTGGACCCATCACTTGGCGTCTCAGAAGGTGCTTGCGAGACACAACATGTTGCCGGACTCGGCAAACTGCATGATCAGGTTGCACCCTCTCTTCTCCACGTTGGAGCGAGGACTGCACGGGATCTCCGGAAAGTTTTTTGTCACGCTTCGGCGAAATCTCATTGTCATTGACTATGGCATAGTATCGTCAAACTAACTGAAAGTACTATGAGGGTGGACATCCATAACGGGCAATGCCCTCCAAATCCCGTTTAGGATCTCACTTCCGTCCCACGGCCCATTGCCACACCTTTGCGGAGTACAAGTTTGAATATTGTACATTAGCTCCAGTTCTCTCCAACCCAGTGCCAAAGAACGACGGCCGAACCAACGCGCCACGCAGGTCACACAGGGTAATCGAATCCCTTGCCTCCGCCCCTCGTACCCTAGTGGCTGGCAGCCCTATCAACCAAGATAACTTGGACAGCCTTCAGGAGTTCTAGCTCCGAAAGCTCCTCGACCAAGCGTCCTGTCTGCTCCTCGACACTGCGACGAAGCTCCCACCGATTCGCACACTCCTGCTCGACCTCGAGCATGACCTTGTCGAGCTCGTCGTGGCAACCACAGTCGCAGGCGTGGCAGCAGTCGAGGTCATCGCAGGACTCGTCGTCCTCATGTTTCTTGTTGGCGCCGGAGCTCTCAGTTTTGAATTCGGGGTGGCCGTCCCGCTTCATCTCAGCCCACTTGGCGTAGCTCCCGTATGACCTCAGCCAGGTGGTATAATAGGCGGTTCCGAGAAGGTAGGACTTCACGTAGGCTCCGAAGATGGCCAGGAACTCGTTCATGGAGATGCAGAAGTCCGCGTGCGTGAGGGTCCCGATATTGAACATCGACCCCCCGAAGGCCTCGGGGAGGAGGGTGACCCAGCTGTCGATCCACGCCCTGAAAGCAAGGCACTCGACGTGGGGCTCTTCCACGAAATTTCCTTCGTCATCGCCGCCACTGCCGCCAGCCTTATCCTTACCGTCCGTCTGGAGGTTGGCGAGGGTGTGTTTGCATATTCCCATCCCCGCGGCGACCCTGCCGACCTTGGGCACGATCAGAACTCCCTTGTTGGGGGCACTACACTTTCGCTTCTTGAAGGCGCTCCACGGCATCAGCATGTCCTCGTACGCCATGCGCGCGCCGCACGGGTCGAGGGCCCAGACCTGCTCGGGCTTGGTGTCGAGGGTGATCCTGTAGACGCTATGCGTGGGGTCGCCCTGGACGTACTTGTGGTAGTTGGGGAAGACGGACCTCGGGTCAACGACGTACGTCACCGACTCGATGGACTTTACGGGAAGACCTGGTTCGGTCACCCATTAGCGCCCCGGCCACGCCCACCTCGGGGAGGGAACTTGTCCCCGAGAGACTTACCAGCAAGCAGCTCCGTGAAGATCACGGAGAAGTAAGTCTCAAGGTGGTACCTCCCGTCCCCCAGCATCCAGAACTGCAGTTCACTGGACGGCATCGCGGGGTGGATGTTCTCCATGGGCTTCTGGTCCCCGGCAGGCGGTTTCAGTCTGGGGTCGCCCTGGGGCTTCAACTCGCCCTTGGACAGGTCGTCCAGCATCTGGTTGTACGAGATGACCCTACCCCGGAGCAGCATGCCCCGTGCCAGAAGCCCCACTCGGACGAGGTACGTGCGGATAAAGTGCGATTCGCAGATGTGGGAATGGCCGTCCGGGCCCGCCATCCTGGGACTGCTCTTGCAGTAGTAGGTGTACCCCGGGTCCCGGCCGTCGCGGATGCAGGCGCCGCAGAAAGAGGCCGTGAGGCGGCTGCAGCCGAGGCAGATGCCGCCGGGCTTGAGTATAGCCCTTTCCTTACCCTTTTCCTTTCCCTTATCCATTTCCTTTGCCTTATCCAATTCCTTTGCCTTATCCATTTCCTTTGCCTTTCCCGTTCCCTTGGACTTCTGTGGTTGGGGCATCGTGTTCCTATGTCTTCCTGATCAGGCCGAGTATGGAAGGGTGTGTTGGAGCTGATTTATGAGCTCAGGCGTGAGTGATGTGATTGTGCATGAGAGATCTGGACAGGTTCGTGAGCCAACTAGGTACGCGTCCGATGTTGATTATCGAGACTGTGTAAGGTCTTCCCAAGTGGTGGATAAGTGGTCGATGGCAGTGAACTGGGTGCCTCTAGGAATACCATAGGGGGATGATGCTACTTCACGTACTCATATATGTGTAATAATAAGCAAGGGCTTTCTTCAACAAGATCTGAAAAGAGATGTTATGTTTTGAGGTATTCCCGAGAGGTTCGGAACGCGTTCCAAGATGTTCTAGGTAAGTGAAGGAAGTAGTATATAGGGAGCATGGGTTCGCTTGGTTCGCTCCTTCCTTCCTCGCTCCTTCCCCTTCCCCTTTGGTATTAGAACAAGAGTTTATACCACTCGCATGCCATGGAAGCTGGAACACGCTGAGCCTATGTGCTCTTGGTCTCTGGGCAGCAACCTTTTCTGTGTTTCCTGACTTGCTGTCCTGGTCCAGTAGGCATCCTCTCGCCGAAAGATGGGTTGGTACTTTTCTTTCCTTGTTTCTTTCTTTCCTTACCCCCCCCCCCCCCCCATTTTCCTTTGATTATATGACATACAGAAAAGGACGGAGATGGTCAGCTATGTGCCTTCCCATGTCCCTGGTGTGAAGGGGGGGATACTGTTTGCTGTCAGAGGGAAGGTGCTTGGTCCTTGATGCCGTTGTGTCCCTTTTGTTCCCGAGATCTCTTGTTCCCGAGATCTCTTGTTCCCTAGCAGAGTAGCTCAAGCAGTGTCCCAGCTCCCGAGGCAGAGAGGGGGCTGGCCATGGGTGTTTTCACGGACCTGTGCCTGGAGCGCCGACATATATATACAACTACAATGGAGGCAGGCCCTATCGTACCTGGACTTCGTAGACAGGGAAACCCCCTAAACAGCAACGGCAGCTTTCCAGGGTTCCGTATATCCCGGAGTATGCAAACAGGCATTCCGTTGCCCACGAACCGTCTCTCTCGGGTAGCTACCTCTTTCCACTCGTTAGAAACATCATCTCCCACGTGAAATGTGAGAGAGACGAATACATAGAAAGAAGAATTCCCAGGATATAAAGTCCGGGACCCGAAGGAAAGGAGCCAAGGTGGATATAAAACATGACAAAAACCTCCCTTTGCCACAGCTACCCTAGGATATATCAAGGATACAGTGAGAGAGGGTTAAGGTATCCATGGAAAGTGAGCGAATGTCTTGATAGATTCACTTTCTACAGACCCACCCCTCGCTGGGGGCACATATTTCACTGGGGCGGAATAAGAAGCCTTTTCTCGTGAACACGGAGAGAAAACAAGAGGCTATCGGTGTTCTTTTTGATATCTTGCTTGAAGCAGGAGTAAACGTCATTATTTTCCATCTTTCCTCTTCTCATCCTCCCCATCCTGGAAAAAAAAATGCTAGAGCCCCCGTTTGGACAATGTCAGACATACCAAAGTCAAATATCTTCATGGGCAGGAAATGAACAAACGTACTTCCAGTGCCACACTACATACCGCGCTCCCTCGTGGTACATCTGGTACTCGCATCTTGTGCAGTAAAACATGGCGAGTACATGCATATCTCATCTCTCCCTCTACAGGCATCATCGCAATTCGACAAAATTGGCCATGGACATATCTGAACAATCGCATCAAGTCAGTTCCCTTAGATACACCACTTGACTCCCCAAAAAATAATACGAGCAGGTGTGTCCAGTCCCAAAGGCTCAATTCACTGAACTCCACAATTGCCCCCGCCCTCCCAATCCCACATCCCATCATAAACCATCGTGACGACATGAAAGAAAAGAAACCCCGACCGAACAAAGGGTGTGTGTTTGGGAAAGAGGTATATTGCTCATTGTTACAAATCAATCGAATCGCCAGAAAATGCTCCCAGTTTCCACGCCTTCTTCCCACGCCCCCCCTTCTCCCCTTCCCATTGCAGCAACACTTCTTCAAATGCCCGCTCGCTCAACGAGAGGCCGCAAATGAAAAAGAGTGCGACAAGCAAAACTAACCCCTCCCTCCCATTCCCAATCGAGGTGGTGGGCAACCCAGAACAGTTTCTCCCTCCCACCCTCTGATTGGTCGGCTATCCATCACCCGGCTCATCGGCCCGCAAATCCCGATATCCCTCTATTACCCGCCCAGAGTCCAATCAAACACCCGTCTTTCTCCTCCACCAGACGCAAGGGAGTGGGGCGCGATGAATTGCGCCTGTGCGTTTTGAAGGGGACAAATCCCCAACTCCATTGTAACCCCGAAAACAGGCAGAGAGGCCTCAAAAGGGGGGAGAAAAGAAGGAGGCGGAGAAGAAGGAGGGGGAATAAAGTTTGATTGCGTTGTTTTTTTGTTTCTTCCCAGTATGTTCTTTTCCCCAGATTTTGAGCCTGACCAGCCTGGCTTGAGATCATCCGTCCCCCGCAGTGGGGCCGAGCCATCAGAGACTGCCAGGAAAGGTATCCAGGAGTTTCGCGGATGGGGCGTTTCGTTGGGGCCAATGCCACCCGTTTGGGTCCGGCTTGTGGTGTATTGCGATTCATCCCCCTCGCCCTCGCACTCTTTGGGGGGGGAATTTTCGTGCGTCACTAACGGGTAGCGCTGCCATTAGTTAGAAACAACCCAAGAAATAGAAGAGGAAGGATGTTACTCACACATTGACTTTGGATACCCCCCCTCCATGGCCAGATGTACACAAACTCGTCGCTACCCCCATATCCTTCCTTTCAGCCGGATATTTGAGCGCTGGTGCCGCCACTCAGTGCCCCAGAGTCGGTTGCACCCCTCAATCATCTGCATTCCTACGTCCAAGAAACGCAGATGGGGAGAAGGTGCATCAGTGGCGCGCAGCTGATATGCAGTCCGCGAGGAGGCGGCATGTTCGAACGGCCCGGGGCTAGGCGTTGGGCAGCGCCGGCTAAGGAGGGATCCGGTGACCGTAATACCCGAAAAGACCAATGGCCGAGGTTGATACTCCCTCAAGCTCAGCTGTGTTCCGGGACCTGCGTGGGATGCTTTCCAGTGGAAGCGTCGGCCGACCAAACAAGCCGTCCGAGGTAGTATCCGCGCCATATCCTGAAAGGGTTAAAGACGGCCAGGCTCGTATTGTCCAAATTTGCCCCACCGAAAGAAGCTACCATAGCCGGATCCCCCCAGTCGGTAAAAAATAATCGTAGAAGGGAAGAAAACGTATGATCGTAAAACGTATTTGGGCCAGTGCGGAGGGAGACAAGCCCAGTGACTTGAGCGCCGCATCACCCGTGGTGTAGATGTCATCTTACGATGGTTCAAAAACCGACGTGTAGCATCCACAGGTCGACGCCCCCGGTACCCGCAGGAACTGAAGGGGGGGTTGGACCATCCGGTACCCAGGGCTGCTGCGGGTCCGCACCGCGAAAGCAAGGTGTACCGGTTTTGTCGTACAACACCGCACGCAGCCAAGTCAACCAACCACTAACAAGTGGGTGACACAAGATGACGGGCGAGCGGAATTGTTGAAAGGGAATAGGAATCGGCCAGTGACGGTGGCGATGACGGATTTGAAATGAATTATTGGCGACTCCCAATTGGGCGAGGGGTCATATCAGGCTGAGTGCCGAGGTAGACAAAACCTCCTCATGCGGCGAGGAAGGCCCGTCTCCTGACCTCGGCCTCCTTGATGATCTCCGCAGCAAGGCTGAGACTAGGCGCCAGCACTGCATACCCCTCGACCTCCACGATCACGTCGTTGATGATGTGGTCAATCGCCTCGCGGCTGGGCAGGAGAGTCATCAGGATGCTCATCAGCGAGGGCGACATAGTAGCTCCCATAACCAAGAGCGTCTGCGATACGACCGACAGTGCGCCCTGCCAGAGGTAGGGCATGTGCCCGGCGTGACTGCGGCGAAATAGTTAGATTTTAATTGTCGACCCAAAAAACCGTTCACCCACTATAGAGAACGAGGAGCCGGACATGGAGGGGTGGGGGTGGGGGTGGGGAAGTAAAGGGAGGGGGGGGGGGGGGTGAGCATATATGGGGTGGACGTGTAACATGCATGAATGAGTTCCGCGGGGAATGGGGCGGTTAAGAGGGGGTGAGATCCGTGTCTGTGTCACTTACTGTGCTTGGATGTGCTCTAGCTGGCGAATTGCAGCCTCGAGGCACTTGTGGCAGCTGTCGCGTACTGCCGGGTCCAGCACTGCGTTCTCATTGTCCAATACCGCTAGAATATATGGCCGGTAGATGATCGTGCGGCAAGCGAAGAACCGGAACCGTAGAACCGTCTGGACGGGGTCCACGAGCATCGTGCGCGTGAACGGGAACTGCAGAGGAATGGGGAGCGAGTCGTACCACTGCGTCAGCTGGTAGTCGAGCTCGGCCACCACCGGCTCGAGGCTCGTCGTCGAGGCCATGGAGTCCTTCGAGTAGATGAGCTGGCTCACGCGGTTGAGCAGTCTTCGTAGCGCAATCTCGGCGAGGAAGTACCACAGATCGTCGCGCCCGACAGCTTCCTGGTTATCCTCCCCCTCGAATCCGCCAGGGAGGCCGACATTTTCCTCAAACTGTACGACGCCCGAGTGCGGAAGGTCCAGCTCCGCGAGCAGGTCGCTTTCGAAGAGTAGAGCATTCCAGTAAATCCTCTCCGTCAGCTCGCGCTGGCTCGGGGGTATACGGTTCGGCGACATCAGGAGAAGCTGAAGCTTCGTGCTGGTCGTGCAGAGTAAGTTCCACGCCTCGAGCGGCCGCACCAGGTAGAACAAGTAAGCGGCCGCCAGAAGATGGCACTGCGCGGCCAGGACATGGTTAGACGTCATCATGCCCGGAAGCAGAGCCCAGGCGGCCGTGAAGTACTGCAGGCCCGGCGGGTCCTCCAGGGGCACGACGCGCGAAATGCTCCCTCGCAGGCTGGCCTGGCCAAGGGCGAGAACAATCAGGACGATACAGCTCTCCGGGCCCTCTCGGAAACCGTTCGACAGCGCTGTTCGGTAGTGGCTCCTCCAGGTGAACGGGTTGACGCAGGCGTACCACACGTTGACGCGCTCGAAGTAAGCCTCAATGTAGGCCTGGGTGTTAGACAGGTCGACGCAGGGCGTCTTGGTCAGAGAGTGCAGCGGCTCCCGCGACATCTCGAGCTGTAGTAGAATCTGGGGGTCGTACGGCCTCGAGACGAGGTCGCGGATGAGAGGCCACTGGAGGAGGTGAAGCGCGGCGTTAGTGTGAACCTTGGGCATCGTCGAGATGTTCGTGGGGCTCGTCCACGTGCCGAGGCCTCCGCTCGGTATGACGGACACGAAATTGTTCGATGCGGTCGGTACTATTAGGTTATCCCCTCCACTGAGCGCCGTTCCATTGCTCATCGGGGGCGATTCGTGTCCAATGTTCATGGATCCGTTGGCATGGTTCGCAGCCGCGTTCATCTGTAGCAAACTCTCAATTCGGCTCAGCCGCTCTAGAATTAGCTTGTCGCCCGCATCGAGCTTGATTCCGGGTTCCCGGTAGACGCATTCGGCGCCGAGCTCCGTGCAGAGCTTGCACTTCGGCTTCGTACCATCGCAGCGTGATTTCCGAGATCGGCAGACCTCGCACTACGAACCGCGGTTAGCAACGCCACAGCTTCGGGCCGGGCAGATTTTCCACGTACAGCGATTGTAGCTCTTCTCCGCGGATAGTCGACGGAAGAGTCCGGGTTACGTCGCTTGAGGGGGTTCATCAGCCCGTCGTCGCTCGGCGACTTCGCCTGGCTAGTGCCCGACATCCCCTCGGGTCGAGAGTCGGACGCCTGCGACAAGTTCCGGGCCCTTTGGGCGGCGCCAAGGATGCCTTCCCTGCTGAAGCTCGCCGTTCGCTGCTTGAGGGAGGTGGGTGATTTGAGCGAGTTCAGGGAGCCGTTCGTCGCAGAGCCAAGGGCGGTACCTGGTATGTCCATGCTGAAGCTTGACTGGCTGGGCATGGAAAATCTGGTGGCTGTCGAGGTGGCGGTTGCAGATCGGGGGGAGTCGCCCGTCGACGACGGGGACATGATTTTAGTTTGGAGGCGGATCTGTGTGGACGACGTGGTGGGCAACAGTGGATCGTGGCTGCTCCGAGAGTTTTAGAGTACGCTCCCTTCCCTTGGGTGGTGGTGGTGGATGCTGAAGAGGTAGCTTCCGGGGAGGGAGGGGGTGGTGGTGGCGGTGGTGGTAGTAGTAGTTAGTGGTGGATGGTAAGGAAACACGCGAGTGGCGCAAAGAGGATAAAAGCGCCTATACGAGTACAGTTGGCCAGGATGGGTCGAAGATAGCTGGAGCAAGTTTTGACGATGAGATGAAACAAACACCTAGCGTAAAATGTATGGAGTCGAAGGGATGAACGACACCGGGGATAGACGGGAAGCAAGAGAAAATGAAGGGGGGAGGGCGGATGTCAGCACTGGGCCGAGGGCGTTATTATGGGAAAATAGACTGGAGCCGGATATTGGGGAATGGGGATGGATGGATGGGGGATGTGGAGGAGGAGGAGAGGGTCAGGGTCACTCCCGGTCTGGGGCACCGATCAGGGATCATTTGGATGGGATTGGGTAAAAAGATGGGGAAGAAAGCGACCTCCGCAAGCCGGGGTCTGCGCCCGTCTCCCCTGTGTACCAGGGCAGCCGCTAAGAAGTCACTTGCCCTCCGTCCAAGCTGTACATCGTGGGATGGCCAGGTACGGCTGGTGAGAGTGGTGAGAGTGGAGGCCATGAGGTACCCAATACGAAAAATGGTACCAATGCACGAGGGTGTGGGGCCCCGTACGATACGGGGATATAGCATGGGCGGTACTTGCACACTACTTTCCAGTCAAGAGAAGGGGGCTTTCCACACCACCACCTCCACCACCCCCAGCATCGCCGCAGCCAAAGTATGGTACTTGTAATACAAGAAGGGGGGCGCTCGGAGAAGCCACTAAATTGAGCGGGAGAGGGGAAATGGGGCAAGCCATAATTTCGAATCCAGGACCGACAGGGGGGCGTCGTTCGGGCCCAGGCTTGATCAAGTAAGGCAAGGTCCCAGACGATCTTATTTCGGAAAACGCATGGAAGGCAGGCGAAGGGAGGCAAAGTGGAGATGGGCGATGGAGATGGAGATGGACATGTCAGATGTCTCTCTTGTGGTCGGGGAAGTAGGAAAAAAATCCTCTGCCCTTGTCCAAGTATGTATCCTTGTACTTGTTGTAGTTGGGGAATACTCAAAAGCGCCCTATGCCAAAGGTGGATGGACACCATTCCCAAATGGTATGCTTGTACGCGAGCTACGAAATAGCGCGGGTGAGGAAGGCACGAGGAAAAGTTGGAAAGATCAGGCGTCTTAAAATTGCGCCCCGCGGCCGAGTTTACCGAGCGCGAACTGTTCGCATGTATGAAAGCGGGCAATCCGTGTACAAAGCATTATTATTATCAGGGAAGATAGGCCGGGCATGGAGCACGTATGGGTACTATGAGTATGAGTACGCGTATACTTTCTGCTCAGCTTGTATGGCGAACTGGTCCTGTAATTATACTTCCAATCCTAGTAATCCTAATCCTAATCCTAATCCTAGCCATCCATTGCTACCCTGCTCCCGGACCCCAAGGAATACAAGTACCTACTTACACTTGCATCCGTGCTTTTGAATGGGCGGCACTAACAAGCCGGGGTGGGAATGTGCCTGCTCGAGCAAGGACAAGTACAATGATACAAGTACTTCAGTACCTCGCATGGAATGTCTGATAGAAGCGCCGCGGGATACGCGGACCGGCCGGGAACGTCAGTCGTGAGAACAAACTGACTCGTGCTCTTCCAAAAGCGCTTAAGAGTTGCGAGTTGCGACACCTCTCTCGTCTTCCATTGACGCTTGCGCGATTCCCCCGAACCCTGAGTTGCTCGTTTCTTACTTCCTGCATCCTGCGTCACTGTATTAGTCGGTCTTGCCGCTCCACAGTCTCAACGGCGGACGAGACGCTGCGAATGCGGGGAACCGCCCGACGAGCCGGCCCTTACTGGTGGTACTTGTAATCCATGCTCACACTATTAGTATTACTACTCGTCCTCGTACCAAATAGTTCGCTGGACTCTCTGTCCTCACCACACTCCCTCCTCCCTCCCCACCACCCTACCATTTTCAAATATTTGAGATCCCCCGCCAATGAAACGGCCAAACCCCAGACCACCAACTCGCAAGTGGCCACCCTCAAGCCTCCCCCCCTTCCTAGAAGTTCAGGGTTTGGGGGGGCGTCTTCCTTCCCGGATGAATAACGGATTGGCTCTTGGTATCTTGGGGGGGGGGTGTGGAAGCTCATAATGCTTTGTATGCTCCACCAAATGGCATTGGCTTGTAGATAGATCTCTGAACGGGGTGGTGGCCCTGTCCTGCGTGACGGCATGCCTGCATTGGCGGCAATACCGCCGATGATATGAGTGTGCATGAAGGATCAATCAGTTAAAAACGGAGACTCCCGTACTACAAGAGGTACAGGCAGTGCCCACAATACACCTATAACTAATACTTGCACAGTTTGAGATAGCTTGCGCCCTATAACATCCCGTACATTATTAGTATACTCCGTACGAGAAAGCGTACGAGTTCACCGTCGATCCGCGTAGATCGATCTTCGTATGCTGGGGGCTATACGAGCTCCGAACGACAAGAGATTCTCCCGTCCTTGATCATCGCAAATCGTAGGCGGTCTTGCACCTATTGGCCCTCCTCGCCATCTGGCAAACTTGTATTATACGAACTATCTTTTTTCGGGGTGTCACGTCATCGCAATATACGAGGACGAGTACAAACAAGGGCCATTCACGCATCTCTTCCCCAGTCTACCTACCTGTGTCACCTCGCCGGTACTTGTCCCAAGTACCCCGAACGGGAGGCCCTGCTGAGCAAGCAGGAGAGGTGGATCGCTACATGTAGGTGCCCAGTCTGCTACATGTACGGAGTAGACACCAATACGTCGTCTTGAAAAAGTAAAGTTTCATAGGCCTTCGCATCAGCCACGTGTTGTACTCCATATCACGGATTACACGCAAAGGCTTCACATGCCCTTCGTCCATCGTGTCGTACTACACTGCCATATACCGCCACATATACCATCGCCCCCCGCAGAAGCCCCATCTTCATTCATACGTTGCTGATGCTGCCTCAACACCCATAAATGACATGGTAATAATGCTAATGATAATGATAATAAGCTAGAATGACAACGGCCCTCGTATACTTCTACCTCCTCCCGTGGCTCTTGACGCCCTCGGCTCCATCCTGTACCTGCATTTCAAAGGAAGAAAAATGGGTACCCGTTAAATACACGACGCTCTTATAACCACTCCGCGTGCGCTGATATGCCGCGTGCGTGCCGGCTCCATACTCTGCCCTGCTCCCCACAGCCCCCAGTTGGAAATCCCACTCCAACTCCCGCTGTATGACTGGCATACCCGCAATAGGAAAACCCGCCCGCCTCCCGCCTCTCGCTTGTTCTCTAGGCGGTCCACATCCTCGCATGCAAGTATGGTGTCTCCCGGTCATGGGACCCTGAGAAGGGAATGTCTTCATTCCGCCTACCTTCCTCATGCGGAGGGGAGGGAAAAGGGCAAAGTACTCCATAGCTGTGGGGCTGGCTGTACGGGATACGCGAGCGGCAGTGAGAGTGGCGAGGAGGGGACGATGAATGGAACTGGGGAGCTGGGAGCCGGGGATATGAGAGGGTCGCCGTGCTTGTACTACGAGTAGGAGGCGGCGGGAGTGGCTGGCTTCGCTTCCAAGTGCCGTGTGGACCTGGTGTACATATGAGTACAGATATGTGATATTACTTGTAGATCATTTCGAGGAGTGGAGCAGAGATGCAGACAAGGATGGAGACCTGTGCTTGTGCTTGTGAGTCTACTATCGGTTTGCTTATACATCAGCCTCTCCGATTCCCGAGGCCGACATTTTCACACCTCTAGCGCCGAGATGCGCATGCAGCCGGGGGCCGCCTGGCCACGAGTAGGAGCACTTGTATTACTCCTCCCTTTGTCGCCATTAGGTGGACAGGTCTCCACGACAAAGGCCGGCCGGGATTTGCACCATCCGCAAAAGCGCTAGAGCCCCCAATAGCGCCCGCAGAAGGTCCCCGGGGGAGGGGGACCGGGGCCCACTCCCCCCGCCGGGGATCGAACCTCCCCCGCTTTCCTTGTCTCTTTTCCTCTTTTCGCCGCCATCACTAAAGAAGAAAGGGGGGCCAAGAGCCTAACGACGGTCAAACCTCTCCCGCCCCCGCATCATCTTGTATAATGCGGAGGAGACCGGAGTACGGACTAGCTGATCCGAAAATATCCCACCATACACGAGACATTCCGAAGGGCCAGGGAGTATTAGACAAGCATGGGGCGGGGCACGAGCTGACAGGGGTTTGCTACTTGCATTTGGATTTAGTATTACCAGTGTCACCTTTACCTTACCAGTAAGGAAGAAATTAAGGAAACAGAGAATGGGAAACAGAAAACGAGAAACGAGGGGCACTGCCGGACGGGCCGAATGCGAGCATGCGGGGGATCCGGGGCTGGGCTGGCGAGGATGTCGGGGACCTGACGGCGACGACACACGACAAGCAGGGCAGGGGAAAGCCACCCGCCACCCCGGAAATCGTGGCGGACAGGTACGGATTACGAGCACGAGTCAAGCAGGACGCTAGGGTTAGACTAGGTATAGTCTCTCCTCCGTAAACCCTTCCAGATCCCTTCTTCTTCGATCTCAGTAACTATTATGGCAGACTAAAAGAAGAATTGTCAAAAAAATAACAAGAACGCAAAACTCTAAGAATCAGATTTCGTCCTGTTTGTGTGTACTTGGGAAGGGTAATGATATTACTGCTTCGAGTCTCGCACAACGCCCACTTGAGAACCCGCTCCAGGAGAAGCGAACCTGCATGTCCAACGCCACGGCTGCGACTGTACGGAGGTACCTGTATGATGTATCACCAGAACAAGGGTTGGTTCGCTTCCTTGGCCGGAATCGGACAGGAATCGATCTCACCCCCATTCATCCTTCCCTTATCGGGACCTTCCCCGAAGCTCCGTAATGCCCAAAAGGGAAGAAGCGGGTTTAAGCTTCCGGTTTTCCCCCTTCTCTTCATTCTCCCTGACTTCCCCGATTTTTTTTTTTCCAACACGTCACATTTTGTGATGGAGATGGGGTTACGCTTCTCAAGGATGCGGTTACAGAGTTGGAGGGACATAATCTTTCGTAACCCTTTTTTAGATCCTCCTGATGTGGGACCTGTCTGGTTGGGTGTCTGGGTCTGGCGGGAGACGGGACGGGCTCGGATGGAGGCGAGGGAGATACCCTTAATCTTCCCCCTCCCCTTCCCCCCCCTGGCTGGTGCTGATCCTTTTCGGGGCTAGGTTTCATGGGTACATGTAAGAGGGGGCGTAGGATGGGGCTGGACGAGCGGCTCGAAATTTGATGACTTGCTACTTGCAGCCCCGTGATTGATGATAGGATGGTCTCGAGACTAGGTCAACTTTTATGAGGGCGTGGGATCGTGCAGCGAAAAGGCCCCCCATCACGGCGCCCTGTCATGAGTTTTTTTTTTTATTTGTCTGCTCTCGTCTGTCCTGCCTCTTATGGGAGGGCGATTCTGTTCGGTTCTCTCGTAAGATTTTTTTCCTCCGTAATTTGGGTCGTGTGGTCATGAGCGCTCGAGACTCGGCTGGCGATATATTAAGAGCCCACCATCCGCTGCAGTGGACAAGGGGGGCAGGCGCGGGGGAGAGCAAGCAATGGGGCAAGGCTCCACATTTCGTTGCCCCATACATGCACATTAAGTAATGACTGGAGATCTTGAATACCTCCCCCGCCTTTCGTCTCACCCATCAGCAATCTCCTCATGCGTCGTGGGGATTTTAGCTTAAAACTATTAGTGGGCCACCGTGGTACTCGTACTCGTACTCATATCCGTGCTGCTCATACGAGTATATTACGTAGTACTTGTACAGGTTCTATTATTGGCGAGACTGGAGAGGGAGAGACTGTGGGGAATACTTTACGTTGGAGAAAGTATGTGGGTTTTTGGGACGTTTATATTGGATTTATATTCGCTATATTGTATGTTGCGTGCCCTCTGCGTGTCTGGGTTGGTTCCAACCACTTCTTGCTGAGGGATGGTCGAGTGCCACGTGAAGTTGTGAAATCTTCACGTGCGGAGAACGAGCCAACGTGCAGATTGCGCTGTATCGTGCCTGCCCACGAGCAGGAGCACGAGTATAGTGAGCCCTAACTTAGTAAACTACTCGAACCAATCTCCGATCCATGCGCCAGCCCAGTGTGTCCAGCGCCGGGGTCTTCTCACTACCCGTATGTAATATCTCGACCCACGATGTGTGAGATGACGGTTGCGAGACCATGCACCGCGCCCAAAGCGGAGAGAACAAATGTCTTTACCAGGTGGTCGAACCCCGGTGACGACGAGGCCATCGCGGAGTCAAGTGTGGAACCGGGAGGTCCGGCCCCGGGCGACAAACGCACGACAAAAGATCCTTGATCTTTTTTTCCCTTCTTCTTCAATATCATTGGAAGCGGACTCATGGTTTGATGGCCATAGCCATAGGTTTGTGTTCTTGCCCAGCGAGTGCTGCAGGGGATGGATGGATGGAGCTAATCCAGGGCTCGGATCGACGCCCCGGCGCCATCTGTGGCGTGATGAGGTCGAACGACGTGCAGCGAAGTGTGGCTCGGTACCAAGCGATATTGGCAGGAGACGACCACCACCACCATGGTGGCGCACCTGGAACCCTGACTCTCTCTCTGATGTCGGAGGCCAAAGCTTAGTCGGCGGACTCCGGTCGTTCGATCGGGTTTCATCTCCGTTGCTGCTATTCATTCTCCTCGCATTGCTAAAGCCGCAGCGCCTCGCTTACACCCTATGAGATAAAGGTAACGACATTCTCGGCTCTCACCGGTCTTTCTGGGCCCGGAACCCCTGGGGGTCCTCGAGCTAATTTCAACCGCCGTCTGTATGGTCTCATGATTTCTCTAAACCTCGTACTTGACAGGTATAGCTCCAGACCGTTATACCCTCCACCAGCCTCCCTTGCCCGTTGAGAGATCACCAACGCACATCACCAACGCACGTGCTTCTGCGACGATCTTCAGTATCGATGCTACTCGAACCTCAACCGAAGTCCAAAACCCTCCTCTGGGCAGACCAAAGACGTCGGCCGGCTGCCCCACCCGACACCCGCAGACCGGTGTTACTGTCCTCCCCCCTGTCCTTCATCTGCCGCCCGCCACATCATCGTCACATCGGCACCCAGAGTTTTCCCATCTCTGGGACCCTAGGGGGCCCTTCATCTTTTGGTACCCTGGTAGCATCTCATCTCTGGTACGAGAGAGAGAGAGAGAGAGAGAGAGAGAAAAAGTAACCCCACCTCCTGCATGGCTTCTTCGCTTCCACATACTCCCTCACCAGCCCACCCATCTTGCAAGAAATGACGTACCAAGCAAAGGCAAACGTTGAGTTTTTTTGGGCGTACTCCGCACTCTGGTTGCGCGCGGACCTCATGCCAGCGAGTATGCCCTCCCTCCAACGCAACACTTATCAATCCAAAACGGGGGCTGGATCGTCGCACTCCATGCGGGTCTTTCCCCAACGGGCGCCTCACCGTTAGCCTCACTTCGCTCCTTCGCTATTACCCGGCGCCTGTTTTTTTTTTCTTTCGCTCAATCGGCAGGCGGCGCGAGGAAGTTTTCCCGCGGCCTCACTTCGTCTGCAGCTTCTCTGGGCTTGGAGATATTAGTCCATTGCGCCAGGCCCGACAAGCAAGTGACCCCGCCCGCCCCTTTTCTTCGCTGGAACATTGCGACGTTATAGTACAGGTTATATATGCGAATCATATAAGCCGTTACTCCTCTATACGTTCTCTGCAATTGTCGATGGGACTTTCTCTTTTCGTCCGAAGCCGGCCGGAGTGGGGGAGGGGGATATTAAGGACCCCGAGCCACGAGTAAAGGGGATGCAGGTGCAGGAGGGGCGAGCGAGATCGCATCGGCGGTCGGTCATCGCTGCCGCCTGGTCCGGGCCCTGCGTTGAACCCCCCTCTATCCTGGTTGATATGTGCGATCTGGCCTTCCGAGCTCATCTTGGACCTTTCCCCCCTTTTTGGGGACACTTGGCGCAGCTAGAAACCCGGATTCGTCTAGGTGCCTTGCACAGCTTGTAACTAGGGCTGCTGGTTTTCCCGTCTGCCCGCCCGTTGACGTTGCAGCCTCCCCCCGCAACGAACTTGTAGTCGAGTGGACTCCCATGGCCCCGGTCAACGGCCGGCTCAATGCCTGTCCCTGGCTTACCACGACGGGTTCCATTTGTGCGTGGTAGCCGGTAGTCGGCAGGGTGTCCTTTGGTGCGTGGGTTGTGTTTTGCAGGGACCAGGGCCCTCCCTCTCTGCCTCGCAACCATCAAAACTACCTGTAAAACTACTGTTCTTCTTCGAAGCTACCGTTCCCCACACCTGCCGTCCGGCCGTGTCCCGGCAGTAAATATGTTCGCAAGGATGGCGCGCGGGCGATAGTGTTTGACATGATGCTCCTATCCCCCCTCCGAACATGCGGCCCCGAGGATTTCGAAGGAAGCACAGAATGCAAAAAAAAAATTATAGGTAAGAAAAGTGGTCATGTGGCGGCCGGGTCGTTCCATCCATGTTCGAAGAAATGATTACGGAGCTGCCTAAGAGGGTATGTTAGTCGAGGGGCAGAGCGGGAAGATGGATCTCGTATATTCGCCTATAAGTATATATTAATATGGACTGGGTATCCCATGCGCCCTCCCCACACACACACACACACACACACACACACACACACATACTCCGCACC
>ONZQ02000014.1:317691-431107 GCA_900312665.1 Cephalotrichum gorgonifer | reverse complement strand
CCACACACACACACACACACACACACACACACACATACTCCGCACCCGCACCCGCGGCATAGGCCGGGTGCCTTGTGACTTCGCCTACCCGCCCCCACGATAATACCGCCCGACGGGAGGCCGTTGCGCGGGAGGGATGGGGCGGATCCCACAGTGTAGGGAGGTGGTCTGCGGAAGTGGAAGTGGAAGTGGATGACAATGTGAATGTGAATGCGAATGCGAATGGGGGCGTGGATGTGGATGCATTTTACCTACCGGAAGGGGCAGCTCGCTCCTACCGCTTCCTCGAGGCAAGGCAGCTGCTTGCATCACGATGTCGTTCGCTCACTCCCCTCTACTCGACGCCGGGCTGAGAGCGGCAGCAATAGCAATATCGGAGGTCATGCACCACTACTTACAGCCTCGTGTGTTTTATTCCCGACACAACACTTGGCTTTGGGGTCCTAGTTAGCTAGTAAGCTCTTGATTTGAATTCTAGTTTCTATATTTCATGTTCTACGCGTTTGTTATAGGATTGCAGCAGAGAGAACGAAGGATCAGCGCATGGTTACTCTATCAAGCCCACCCCCTTTCCCCCGGGGGGCCCTCATCTTTCTTCATCCATCCCACACACTACCCACCCGACCCCATACCAACCTCTTACTCGTCGAAAATCACACACGTGACGAGCCCGTCGAGAGCCGCCGCGGCCACCACGTCGCCCAGCTCCCCCGTCTTCACGTCCCGGGAGTAGACCACGACGGTGCCGTCGTCCTGCAGCGCGACGGCGACGAGGTCGCCGGAGCGGTTGATGGAGAAGTGGCGCGGGTTCCGGCCGCCGGACGGCGCGGTCTGGTGGAACTCGAGCGCGCCGTCGGCGCCGACGGAGAAGGTGGTGATGCTGTCGGAGGGGACCTCCGCTTCAGCTCCCTCGGAGGGGACGGGGTTGGGGATCGTGAAGGAGGACTCGAGGCGGGAGGCGACGATGAGGAACTTGTTGTCGGGCTGCGGAGGTTTGTGTGTTAGTTGACGTGATCACCGGGGGGTTATATACTCTTGTAAACGGGTGTATGTGTGTGAGATAGAGAGAGTAGGCAGTAGACGGTAGACCAGGGGTTAGGTAAGGGGAAAGAACAAAACGTACAGATAGGGTGATCTCAGAGGCGGCAGCCCCCTTGGGGACCTCGACGCCCTCTCCGTGCGTCCCGACGCTGAAGAGCTCCTCGAACTCAATGCTGCCGTCCGCGTACTTGACGGAGTACCCGATGACGGTGTTCGCCAGCTCGGTGACGACGTACATGATGGTGTCGCCGCCCTTGGTCTCCAGGAACGCGACGTGCCTCGGCCCCGCGCCGGGCGTGACGGCGAAGGGCTCCAGCTCGGAGACGGACAGGCCGTCGTCCCCGATGGCGAAGAGGCGGATGAGGTCGGAGCCGAGGTCCGAGACGACTACGAAGGCGCCGGTGGGGTCGACGACGGCCTGGTGTGGGTGCGGGGCGTCCTGGCGGTCCGGGACGGGCCCGGGCTCCGAGAGGGTGAAGTTGAACTCGTCGATGGGGGTGAGGGCCGACGGGTCTGATACGTCGTAGAAGGTGACCTTTGACGTGGCGCTAAAAGGGGCGTGTTAGTCCGGTTTCGATTTGCCACCCTTTCCCACCTTCCCCTTCCTCCTCCTCCCCCCGGTCTCCTCTCATCGTCTGTCCGTGATTCCCAAGCCGGGAGAGGAGAAAGGGGTAGAGAGGGCGGAAGTGAGTTGAGTTGAGCTGGGAGAAATGGGGACGGGGGACGGGGAGGGTTAGAATAAACTCACTAATGCGCAACGGCAAGGCCCCCCTTCCCATACCTGATGGAGCTGACGGGGCCCTGCGCGGTATCGAGCTTATTTAGCAACCCGAGCGCGCCGTCCTCGCCGCCCGTGCGGAAGGACGATATGGACCCCGTGGCCTTCGTCAGCCCCTCGTCGCTGCAGTACAGCACGCGGTCCTCGGCGTCGAGCTCGAGCCACGCGGGGCTCCCCTTGCACCCGTCGGCGGTGGAGACGGCGACCAGGGACGCGGGCCCGTCGTCGCCGTAGGAGCCCGAGGGGATGTCCAGGTTCAGGGTGGTCACGAGACCGGAGTAGGCGCCGGCGTAGAGGAAAGTCGCCGAGGCGAGGGCCGGGAGGGAGAGGGCGAGGGAGGCTTTGGAGAGCATCTTGTCGGGTCAGTCCCTTTGAAGGGATGGGAGAGGTGAAGGGTGTTGGTTTTCGTTGAGTGCGTTTCCAACTGGTGATTTGGTACTTTGATACTAGTGCAAGGTGAGGAAGGAAAAAGGAAGAGGACTAGAAGGAGAGAGAAAGGGAGGGAGAGAGTAGATAGGGCTGATGATGGGGAGGCGAAGGTAGTTGCCGGGGGTGTGGGGAGGGTGGTGGGGTTAAGATATATAAGTATATATGTATATGTATATGTATATATATAGTTCTATATTAGTAGATCAAGCGTAAAGCATAAGAAGAGGGAAAAGAAAAAAAGAATTGAGCTTCTTAAGAAAAAAAAAAGTGTCTCACCCGCCGTCAATGGCACCCTTGTCGGCACATATTGCGGTCCCCGGTACATATAGCAGATATAACATGCAACGAGAGACCCGCCAAAGTCCCTTCGAATCTTTTTTGAAATTCCCCCGCAAAAGAACAACCGACTCGGTTCCGGTTTCCTCCCTTTTTCCGTATCGGTGATTTGCTCGCGTACGCGCCTCCTTTGCTGCACCTTTCCTTTTGAGCCCCTTCCTTTCCTTCCCCTTTGTTCACTTGGAAAAACCGGCGGCGGCGGGCTCTCGGGGCTGGGACCGGGCTGGGCTGGGCTGGGTGGGCTTGCTCAGCGCCAAATCCACCAAAGGTTGGAATGTGACGTGACGGATGGGTGGATGTGGAGAGAGATGGGGGGCTTATGCCGGCCGCAAGGGGTAGAAGAACGTCGATCTCTGAGAAAAAAAAAGTGGTATAAGTGGAGAGTGAGAGGCAGGAGCCAGACGCGGATTTCCACCCCGTTTTGGAAGGGCGACAAAGGCCCGAGAGGGATTGGCTAAGAACTGACACCCTGACCAAGCCACCCCGTATGTAGGGCGGCGTCTCTCTGCCCCGAGATTGGGATTCGCAAAGGGGTGGCTGGGCGGGGGGCACGTCTCACTGCTGAACCTTGTTTACTTTGTATTTCCACCCTACGAGGACAGTTAGTTGTATTACTCGCATGGTGAGATGACGACGTGGCTGAAGGGGAAGGATGGAAGGATGGAAGCCAAGTAAGCAAGGAGTGGAGGCGAGACGATGTGTGTTAGTCTGGACTTGTATTGGACTGGTAATAATAGCACAAACACTCTGGAAGAAAGACAAAGGTAACGTGGGACGGCGGTGTTGGATGGATCGTCGTCGTCGAACAATGGATGGCGACGGATGGATGGCGGGGAAAACTTGTTTCCGCTCCACACTCCACTTACCCCTGCCAATACAAATGTAACCGTGGTTCCTCCGTCCTTCACCCACACGTACGCTTCCTTTCGAGCGATCGCCTTCGAAGTAGTTAGAGAGATCTCGCCCTATTACATGTACGTAACAAAACGGAGCACAGCTCACCCAAACCCGGCCCCTCCCTTCCACATGATGAATCGTGATAAAGAAAGAAGAAAAAAAGAAGGAGAGAAAGAAAAGAAGAAGAACACATGGCGATCCGAGGCTACGTTGCCAGGTTAGAAAGAATACATGTCGAAACCCAGCCGACCTCAAATACCGCGCGGTTGCCGGCATTTGCATGGTCGGATACGATACACGCAAACCCCCATGTTACACTTTACTATGTGGACTAATATCGGCCCCGCCTATGCCCCCAATTTATTACAAGGTTACCAGCCATTATATATCTCGGCACAAGCCATGACTGTATTCGTCTGCACCTGTATCCTAGCCGAGGGAAGCGTCAAAGAGATAAGCTAGGTTATAAACAACCCAATGACGTGTGCTTCGCCAAGCTGGGAGAATTGAAAAAAAAGAAAGAAGAAGAAAAAGGCCCAATATCGGCCCGCGATACTCAGAAAGGGGAAATGCTCCGAGGCGCATCCGAGAAAGGGTTGACGACTAGTACTGCCGAGTGAGTACCTTGCATGAAGATCAAAGCTCGGATACGTCCTGCCGCTTGCTCGGTTACCCTCCCTCCGTTTAAACAATACGTGTATATTGTCAGTGCTCTCTCCCCCCATTTGCTCGCTCACCCCTGGCACTATTTCTGACATATCCCAATGAATCCCGTGAACCAACCCACCACTTGTCTCGAACGAGAAGTCAGATACTAAAGTTATCATCTTCCCTGAGGCAAAAGTCAACATGGGAGGGAGACTGTCGTCTCCAAATCTCAAAGAGGCCAAAGTAGTGTCTAACGGATACGAGCCCGTGGATATCACAAGTAAACCCACCCACCCCAGGAAAGAATAGCCCCTGCATCAATGATTGCTCTCCCGCCCCACCCTTCCCTCGTTGTTCTATAAACCCGTAACACGATCGCCTCCCCCACCCACCTTCTCCACACTCTACCCATGAACAAACAATGTAGCCGGATATCAAATATCAAATGCAAAGTCATCGGGAGCTGCTTCCCCTTCTAGCGCTAGTACCACCCACATCTCAACAAGTCGTACGCTGACACCGCCCCAAGAGGGCTAGACGTTACGCACAAAAAGGCCGAGTGCATCTCACAACAGGCCATCTCACAACAGGCCATCTCACAACAGGCCGAGTGGTGCGTCTCACGATAGGCCGAGTCATTTTCCAACAGGCCGAGCCCGTCTCCCAATGGCCCGAGTGTGTCCCCCAACAGCAACAGGCCGGGTACTACCTCCGAGCCAGGGCACAATGCCCTCATGCGGGTGTCGATGTCCCCTTAGAAGGCGACATGCTATACGGGGCCTGGCGAACAAGTTAGCCCACCTCTCCCGCTCAACCTTCCTTCCGCCTACCTCAGGGGTGACAATCTTCCTCGGGAGACTAAGGGGGGACCTACCAGAACCTGCTTTGCGTTGCATATCCTCCACGCGAGCTTCTTCACGTTCCCGTCCGCCGGCACCACCGCCGGCGCGAACTCTATCCCGAACATCTGGTGCACAGCGTACACCACCCTCTTGGCATACTTGCTGTCCCGCTCCACGTGACTCCCAAACGGCTCCTCTGCATTGCTCGGCGCGATGTCGGGGTCCCGGTCGAGGCAGTTCCTCACGATGGGCAGAAGCGCCTGCTCCACGCTGCGCTCGTACATGCCCGCCGAGTCGACCTCCACCTCGTCGTCCGCGAACCGCCCTATGCGGATCTCAAACGGCTGGGAGATGGCCATGACGTTGTGTCGGCCCTTGTGGTGGTACCGGAACTCAAACACACCCTGCGTCCACCAGAGCCGGTCGCCCGCGAACGTGACCTCGCCGCGCACGAGATCCGGCCCGGACGGGTCGGGGTTCTTGACCGGCCGCTCTGTAACCGAGATGGCGCTGTCAAGCGCCTCCGACTCGTACATGCCAGCGTTCGTTGGCACCCAGCGACCTAGCGACGGCACCTCCGTCACCTCCCGAGAGTGGTTGTCCGCCACCATGTAGAGCCCAACCCAGTCCTTCTTGTCGTGGTTCGCCGGCGCCGTCCACGTCACCTTGATGGGCGTGCCGTAGTCGAACGTGAGCGTCTTGACGTCCTTGCGGAACCTACCCGGAAGGCTTTCCTTGCCCGTGGACAGCTCGCTCGCCGCCGAGTCCGCCACCCGCGTCCCCTCCACGTCCATGGAGTAGTACTTGGGGTCGAACCCGGCCAGGTCCGGCGACAACCGCGTGATACTGAGTCGCGCCGGGTACGAGTTGAAGAGCGCTGACGTGTCGCGGACAATGGTCTTGACGCCGCTCGCGAGCTTGGGCCTCGCCGCCTCGAGGAACTCCTCGACGAAGCCCGATGTCTCGTCCCAGACCTTGTCCATGCTCTTCTGCCAATTCTTGACCGGCGGCGGCAACGAGCGCTTGATGAACTTGGTAAGCCCCGCCTCCCGCCGCAGGTTCCTGCCATAGATCTTCTGCATGTGCGGCTTCTCGACGTAAGAGAGGAAGCCCCACGTGAGGATCTGGTTCAGGAGCGCCATGATGAAGATCGCCCGGCTCCACGTGATCAGCGCCGCGCCCCAGAACGCCGCCGTGCCAAAGATGCGCTCGGGGTTGTTGAGGAATCGGTAGATGGACTTGTACGTGAGCTTGGCCTCGTGGTCGAAGAAGAAGTCGCCGAAGAACCACCCGAACTCGCCGAGGGACTCGTACACGCTCGCCGCCGTCCATATCTGGAGCGCCACCATGCCCGCCCCTAACACGTGCTTCAGGGGGACCCAGCCGTAGTTCCAGTCCTCGGGGGCCGAGTACATCTTCCAACACGCGGCAAAGAGTGAGATGTAGCACATGCTCGTGCTAATGTGGTAGAGCGACTTCCACTGGCTCCACGCCTCCCTCGTAGACTCCCCATACTTGACAAAGTGCCGCGTCCAGATCTTGTTCGTCGACTGCAGGTGGAGGATGACGCCCAGGCCTACCGTGAACCAGAACCGCCACAGGGTCGCGTGGAGGACAAAGAGGAACTGGTAGAACGGCGTCGACGGTGTCACCAGCGCAAGTACGGCCATGTAGCCTGAGAGGAGGATCACCGTGTAGTCGGGCGCCCGGAACAGGTCCAGGTTGCTCAAGCCGATGAGGTTGTGGACCTGGGGTGGAGAGTCGCGGGGGGTTCCTGCTTGACCCGCGGGCTCATCTACGCTGATGACGGGGGGCTCACCCTCCTGGGACATGGTCCTCTTGCGCGGCGCCGGCGGGTTGTACGTCTTCTCGATGTGGGGATTCTCCACGACCACCAAGAAGATGAGCTGGGCGGCATGGGCGGCGATGGAGATGAATAGGACGTCGTAGCTCGCAGCCATCATGGAGATGCCGTAGTAGCCAGCGTATCCGATCGAGTACATGGGGTGGGGCGCCATCTCGAAGACACCATCAAAGGTGAGCTCCTGGTCGATGAGGTAGAAGAAGTCGCCCCAGTACCACGCATAGTCCTTGACCACCCGGTGGGCGTCCAGCTTGACCCAGAGGTTGAAGCCCACGAGACCGATACCGAGGCCCCACCTGCACAGGTAGACGGGGATGGACTCGCCCTCGGGGGCGCGGCTGCAGACAATGGCGAAGAGGCAGTACGAGACGAAGTCGCACATCAAAGTGAGGTCGACGAACCTCCGGAATAGCAGCCATGTGTTATACTCGATAGGGGCCTTGTCGAAATCGTAGTCGTTGGGGATCTTGGCCTCGAACTCACTCTTGAGGAGGTTGTAGAGCCACGGCCTCGGCTGGTCGCCCGTCTCGGGGTGCTCGAAGACCTTGGACTTCTTGGCCCAGGCTACAAGCCTACGGTGGTTGGACTGGACGCTGAGCAGGTAGCCGATGCCGATATTGTACATGCCCCTCCAGAACATGAATGCGAGGGCGAACACGGGGCGCTTGAGCCCGGAGGGTAGCCAGTAAGCGAGGAAGATGTGGGCAGCCAGTATAGCAAGGACGCCGACGTCGGACAGGTTCTTCGGCTGGCGGGGATCGAGGAGCTGCGAGACCATGTCGTGGGTTGTGGGGACGGTGAAGACTAATTGACGCAAAAAGAACAGATTAGTACACATGATCAAGTGAATGGGACAAGGCCTGCCCCGGTGGCCGTGTAGGGCTGAGGCCAGTTCTCGCGATAGCAGCATCACCATGTAAGAGGAATAGCACTCACTCTTTCCCTCGGGCGTCCGCCCGTACGTCTTAGCCGGCTTTCGTGGAGAGTCTTCATGGTCATCCTCAGAGCCGGCGCCGGACTGTTCCTCGGTGGTGGGTTCCGCGTGCTTGACTCCCTCGTCAATCGATTTGCGACTGATGCTCTTCTTCCCCTTCCGCTGCCGCTGCCGGACACCGCCGCTTGTGGAAGCAGGGGTCTCCGGTTTGGCTTGTGACGAGCTCATCCTGAACGTCGTTGAGGGCGTTCGGGACCAAGCGAGCCCGGATTCCCCGTTTATGACTGATGGTGGGGAACGAGGTAGATCAGTCGGGTATGTATTAAAAGAAGGTATGTTTCCTGGTTGGAGGGGAGGAAAAGGTCGTCCTCGAGTAAGGTCGACGAGAGTTGGCGGTGGAGGAAAAATATAGAAGCGACGTCGCAATCGGTGTTGCCCTTGCTTCGCTGTGCGAGGCCAGGGTATGATGGTGGGGAATGGTGGCCAGGGGAGATGTACTAATACTTGGCAGATCGTGGGATAAAGCGGTCGGCTCGGGCTATTTAGTATTGCGATTCTCCACTAGAGCTTCCAACATGAACTTATAACGTATGGAAGTACATCCTCCGGACAATATCCATGGACCCGCCTCCGAATATGAGCACCATCCATACTGTTGAGCTCTCCGAGATACAAGTGGCCCCTCACCGATAGAGACACACGATGCCCCCGACAACTCCCGAACAGAGGAACTAATGGAAGGAGCGGCCCAGGTCAACCCGTGGCAGGCTTGTACAGCTTTGTTACTCTACAACGTCAAAAGTACGCGATATATTTGTGACCTGAACCCGCACTTTAACGTGTATTCGATCATCCGCAAATAGAAGCTCCATGCGAAGCCTATCAATTCATTTCTGGCAGAAACGAGGATGGGCGACGCGACGTCACCTCTTCCAACATTTGTGTGCCAGGAGTTTGTTTCTGCATGCAGGGCCAGTCACAAACTTCTCCCAAGGATTGCGAATTGCGGGTTGGTAGCTCCCCAGGTGGCGTATCAGTGGTCACCGGTTCGCCAGTACAGGTACTTGTGTCACCCACCCAACCCCAGCCATCACGTATTAGCCGTGGGGCGCACGCGGGGTGAAGGGTCCAGGAAGGGGGGCAGGAAGAGAGGGAGTTTGGAAGACATGTGATAATACTGGTCAAAGCGTTTTTTTCTCACCAAAAAAAAATATTAGTTAAGAGAGAGTGAGAGAAGAACGAAAATTACAGGTGGGGGGGGGGGGGGTACAGGGCTCTTGCACAGGACGAAAATTTATTCTGGTCGACAGGGGTCCTTAGAAGCGAATGGAAGCTGCTATCGCCACCACCGAGCACTGAGTACGAGTACAAGTACGAGCACCGGCAACCGGCCGAACCTCCAATGTTGCTGAGGGAGTTCAGGCCAGAGTTCCGCTTCCTCTCCCGCCGTGTGCGGGACTGGTTGTGGGTCGCGTGCCCTCGAATTGCCCTCGAGGTTGCCGTGCGAGTCGGGCTGTTTCGGCGAGTGGGGAGTGGGGGTTCGTGCGGGGGTTGCAGGGCGGCAGGCACGAAGCGAGCTGCCCAGCACACCATCAAGATCGGTATTTGAGATCGCGGGGATGAGAAGTGACTGGCTATATTGCTTGTGTGTATGATGTTGGTCATGGCTGTTGTACTACGGACCCGGGGGCCAACTTTGAACTTGGGTGAACAGGTCGACCCGGGGATATACCCGTGCCTACGTTGCAGTTACAGGTAACATCATGTGTTTACAGTGGGGTCGAGGTACCCATTCATTACCCACTAGGTCGTGGACTGGGAGGTGCGCGCCGGTTGTCCTATCTCTTATCTAACAGAGGTCCCACGAGTAGTTACTCCTTCCATGCTAGTGTTTGTACAAGTTCTGGCACCCAAACCTTCTAGGCGGCTCCTTCCAGTTCCATTTGACGACGGTCTCACCTCTCTTACTCGTGCCTGTCTGTCCCATCTCTCCGATACTCGCTGACACACCCATCGACATCACTCTAGGTAATCGGGCGAGAGTCCCGAGACCCAGGCGTAGTTTGGCTCATGCACACCACCGTGGAGCCTATTGAAGTAGACCGCGACGCGTTTAATTGCATTGTCATGCACAACTCTAGTCTTACCGAGTTCTTCTCAACCCCAACTCCCTGCGAGTCTCGACTCACCCCCTCCACGCTTTTAAAACCCACGAATCTCGTGGACATTTACTGTACCGCCGCCAGGGCGTGTCATTAGAATCTTTGTTTCCTCATCTAGTTCTTTGGTGGCGTGTTCTACGTGTTCTACGTTGTTCCACGCATGAATCTCCATGATGATTTAAAACGAGAAAATGGGGTACCAAACAAACACGAACAAACGGAGTCCCCGTCTCAGAGATGGGAATATATATGTGACTCAGAATATAATATCCTTCTATCCCCGTTTCCATGGGATGGTCCTTCCCTTCTCTCTCTTCTCTTCCTATGGGTTTTCCGCTGCTCTGCTCCATCACGCACTCTCACTTATAACTCGGGACCAACGACAAGTCGACGCATCCCACTTACACTCGTTAAGCAAGTGTCCCCACACTCCTTTGAACAACATCCCGTCTTGGCAATTCACCATATAATAATCCTCCAAACCCTTTTTAAAGAGCTGCCTCCCGAAATAAGAGAAAACAAATACAAATACCAAAAAAAATGTTCAAGTCCAAGTCAGCTGAAAAGCGGGGCCTCTCCCAGGGGGACCCCTCCGAGAAGCCCCTCCCCAACCCACGCCCCGGCACCGCGGGCACCACGGCCACCGGCACCCTCACGGCCCTGACCTCCACGCGCCTCCAGGCCGCCAAGTCCCTCCGGACCGCCCGCCGCGCCGAGCGCACGTACCGCACCAAGAAGCACGCGGCCGCCGCCCGCCGCGATATCGGGACGGCGCGGGGCCACTATAAGGAGGGCGTCCGGCACCTGTGGCTGGGGCTCAAGTTCACCTTTGGCGCCGTGAGGATGGCGCCGGCCGTGGCGGGGGAGAAGGTCGACGGGGCGAAGGGGTGGTGGGGGGAGAAGAAGAAGGCGAAGGCCGTGGAGAGAAGGAAGGCGCTGGAGAAGAAGCTGGCGAAGGAGAAGGGGGAGGAGGATGATGAGGAGGAGGAGAAGAAAGAGGCCGAGGGGTCGAAATAGGTGGGCTCTGACCCGTCGCTATGGCCTTTGCGTTTGTTTTCGTTGTTTTCGTGCTGGTCGTCGGGTTCTTTTGACGACGGTCCGCCTTTGCCTTTGTACTCTGCTACTGCCACTCACTCCCAACTCCACGTCCCCTTTCCACTGCCCCCGACCTTCCGTCACCCTGCTCGAGGTTTTTTTTTCAGGCTCGATAGTTCTGGACCACCAGCTGGCTCCCCCATCTCCTTTGTCTTTTGCCTTCGACATGTCTTCATCAGCTCACGACGCCACGACCATAATCCATAATCCACGGATACCACACGGGGGAGTATGAAATACAGGCGCAAGGATTATATCCCCCCATCTGCACACCTTCCCCCGGCATCATCCGTTTCTTACACGAATTTCTGGCGTCTCTAGAGCCGTTATCTCCTTTGTACTCTATTTCAATTTGTCAGGAAGGGGGGAAATAGAATGCTATACCACGGAAGGTCTTTTTTTGTTTGGTGAAGTTGTACTTTTCTCTAGCTGTCCCATATCAGTCATCTCAAAATACAACTTCTTGATTACATAGAAACAAGAAGACACATGACGGGAAGTCTTGCTCAAATTCTTTCTTCCAAGAAAAGAAAATGCAAGATAAAAAACAGTTAATCTTCCCACGTTCTTGATTTCGTAACCCGTTAAAACACGAAACGAAAAAAGAAAACCCTTGACCCCCTTTCTTACCCGAAAATGAGTCCCAAAACCTCATGCTTCCCCCCTTTTCGCCTCCTCCCTTTTCCCTCCGTTTCCCCCCATCCCGCCAAGGACGAAAGAGCCTACCTACCCTTAGGCGGTCTTCTTGGCAAACTCCACTCTGAGAATCAGATGCTTGAAACCGAAACCGTCCATCTTGGCCGCAGCCTTGACGGCGTCGTCGCGGTCGACGAAGCTGATGAACGCGAAGCCCTTCGCCAGACCCGTATCCTTGTCCTTGGCCAGGAATACGCGAGTGACACGGCCGAACCGCTCGAACATATCGCGCAGCTCGCCTTCCTCGGCCATCTCGGAGACCTATATTCCGCAGCGTTAGAAAGACACAGTTTGGGGGGACCCTGGAACGTGTGTTGCAGAAAGGAAAAAAGGAAAATGGGGAAGAAGAAGAAGGAATGTGAGAAACGGTCGAGGGTGGGAGGTGGGTGAGGTGACTTACGTTGGTGACGCGCAGCGTGGCGGCGTCGTCCCGTTCGCCGAACTTGCCCCCCATCCTCTCTCCCGCGCCGCCGCCCCCCCTCATCGCGGGCGGGACGTACGACCCCTTCTTGGCCGCCGCCGCCGACGTCGGGGGCTCGTCGCCCATGCCCGCCGCCACGTCGCCGCCGGCCGCCTCGCCGACGGGGGCCATGGTGTCCTTGTACGGACACCTGGCGGTGAAATGCTCCCCGTTACAGATCCTGCACTTGACCTTCTTGTCCCTTAGCTGGTCCTTCATCGCCTGCGCGTTGGCGTCCGTCTTCTCGTCCTTGGCGTCCTTGCGCCAGTTGGTGCTGGGCCGGAAGATGATGTTCTCGCCGACGGAGGTGGTGTCGGGGATCGGGCCGGGGCCGTCCTTGGCGCTCGCGCCGAACTTGGACCACGTCTTGCGGTCTGCCACCCGCGGGTTGACCTTCTCCGTGTGCGTCGTGTACCGGACGCGGCGGGTCGTCTTGACCTTCTGCCCGTCCTCGTTGATGTGGTAGGTTATGATGGTCTTGGTGCCGTCCTTGTTGCTGAGCGTCTGGGCGGGCGGGAGCTCGGTGGAGGGTACCTCGTCTATGTCCTCATCGTCGGCCCAGTCGGGCCTTTGTGGGAAGGGGGGGAGGGCCGGTTAGTCATGGGATCAGAGTTTGAGATTCGAGATTCGAGACTCGAGACTCGACAGTAGTGTATGGGTGTGGGGTGATTTTGGTGCAGGACTCACTTGGTCTTGGTAGCCATGATGGGCGATTCTTTCGTTCGGTACGCGGAAACTCGTTTCAATACTATTCCTCTCGGGCTCGGAGGTTGGAATCGATGGGATCGTGGGGTGGTACCTCTCGGGGGCAGCGCTGTTGTTTCGAAGAAGACGTTCGTCGGGATGATTTTAATTAGCGGGGGTTGATTTGAGCGTAACGGAATTTCGCACTTTTCGTGTGGCTGTGGCGTTGAGGGACAGCACGAGATTCTGTGGTGGTGGTGGTGGGGCAAAGCGATGGACAGCGGAGTTTCCTCGGGAGAACCTGAGTGACAGTATGAGTAACAGGTAACAGCGAGGGGACGAGAGAGCTTGTTTAGCCTGGCATACGCCACTATTTCAAGACTTCGGTGGTCCATTATCTTGTCATATTCTCAAGACTCGATCTTTCAGTCATCCCGCCGTCAGTAAACTCGTCTTTTAACAACCATTTTAGCGGTGAAATAACCCTTTCCTCTGGCGCTTTCACTCGTTTCAACAAACAAAACAAAATCTTTTGTTTTTTAAATGATTTTAGTCATTTCAACAATAAACCCTTCTCTTGATCACTAATATACAACACCCGATAGCAGCCAAACTCGAGGCCGTGGTCGCATTCAGCTCATCCATCTCTAGCCCAAGCTCCAAAGCACGCATTAACTCCATTGACCACGTCTTTCGTACACCCCACACTTCGTCCAACAAGTAATAAAACCCCCTTCATGCCTGTCTCAGTAAAGTCCAAAAAAGCCCCCTCATTCTTCACGAAACGAAGAGAAAAAAGAAAAAAGAAAGAAAGGCCGCGCGTGGCCAACTAGCCGCAGCAAGGGTGTCTTGCTGGGCCCGCTTCTATAAACAACCTCTAAACGTTCTGCATGACGTTCGTATCCGCCCTTCGTGTGCGGAACTTCACATCCTCGGCCCTGATATCATTATGGTATATATATAACAAAGGAAATGAACTTTGAGCAAAGAGTCATGTCGTGCGTCCGTTTGTTGATCTCGGTACTAGGGAGCGTGTTTACTCGCCCGGTAGCGAGAAGGAGATAAAACCACCATATAGTGAGTGAGTGCGGGTGGAAAGTGTAGGTAGGATAGAAACTGTCGGTTGTACTGTAAAGGGAAAAAAAAAGAAGATCATATCCTGAGGCGTATCTTTTGTGGAATCGGGGGCAGCGCGCATGTCGGTGGGGGAGCAGGAGGTGGCCCTTCGGCCAGTTGCGGCATGCTGCGACGGTTGAAGAGCGCCCTCGACTGACCATCAACCGCCAAGAACTGCCCGGACGGCGGTTGCGGTGGCGATCCATGGCTGGGAGCAGAGATTGCGGCTTGGGCGGCTTGGGCGGCCTGGTTGGCCCGCATGAGGGCGACTGTGGAGGGGCTTAGGGGAGAATCCAGCTCAGCCCCGTTGGGGAGGGAGAGCCGGGGATGTCGCTTCTCTGGCGGCGTCGACATCCCTACTTGGAGGCTGGCGCGCTTGTACGCATTCCTTGAGGGCGACTGGCTACGAGTCCGCTCGTAGTCGCCCATGGACGACCTTGACCTCTGCATCGGCTCGGGCTTCTGGTTCGCCGGCATGGGGGCCGGACCGAACGATATCCTCCTCGCCTCGCCCATGTACATAGGCATGGCGATACTTTGGACCTCGGGTGTTATGTCGGCGGGGCTGCGGAGGGCCTGCATACTCGAGGCCTTACGGGGGTTGAAGATACCGGTAGCTTCGAGTGCAGGGTCACTATTTGCCGCTACCAATTCGCGCATTCGCGGGTTGTTCTCCACAAGCTCCTCCGGCGGCGGTGGCGGCGGCGTGATATCGACGGTGATCGTCGTATCCGCATTCGAGGGGCTCTCTGAATAGCTCGTCGCAGGGCGTGTCGGCGGTTCGAGCTCGAGAATCGGGGAAGGCTGGTCGGCCACGACGGACAGGGGCCTGGACAGCATGAGGCTGGAGGGAGGACATCTCCTGCTGCTAACCCTCGTTGGGTGGAAGTTCTGCTCGGGTTGCTCGGGCGCGGGAGGTTGTGACCACCCCTCGGGCGCCGCGGCCTCCGATGATAGGGGGTTGACGACGGAATACCGCCTACTGGTGGAGTGAGGGGTGCTAAAGTTCGGGATGGCAGGCCCATACGCCCCCATGCCATCGCCTATGGGACCCGGCGTGTACGTGGAGTGGGGACGGTGTGGGTTCGCTTGCATCGGGTCGACGAAGGGGCCCATGGCCAGCATGGACTGCCGCCTGTCAGCGATGGCGGCGGCGTTGGGCCTCAGCCGGACCTCCGGCGCCGGCTCCCGGGGAGGAAGGTCATCGATGGGGCTCACAAAGCTGTCTCTAGTTGGGGAGCAAGCCGGCGACGAACCTGCCGATGTGATAAAGGTTCGCTGGCCGGATGAGATGTACGACAGCCTGTTGTTGGCACCGGTACTGTCTCGCAGGCTGTCCAGTTGCCTGCCGTCATGCGAAATCACGCTGTTTGTCGTCGAGATGTCGTCCGGGGAGGGTTCGGGCGCCGCCTCAGATTCCACCACTGTCACCGGGCTCCTGGCATCTCCACTCCCCTGCGACACAAAGCTCTGTCGGCGCTGCCACGTCAGATCCTGCGGGTTGATGGTCCTTGAAAACCTGTCGGGGTCTCGCACGACCAAGGTGCGCTGGCTCACTTGCGCCTTCAACTTCAACTGTTCGGCCTCCTCCTTGGGCTTTCCCGTCTCCTCTAGGTTCTTCTTCCCGCCGAGCGCCTCGATCTCCTTCCGCAGTACCGAGATCCATGCGTCCATGTCCTCCGCGCCCTCGAACACCATCAGGAAGTTCGAGGCGTGGCGCTTCTCGCTCGCCCGGAAGGCGAAGCGGGAGAGCAGTGGGCGGGATTCGGGCGTCGTGGCGCCGCCATCTTCCATCAGTGATGCTACGTGTAGGACCCAGTGGCGGCCGGGTATCGCGTCGCTCGCGAACGCCGCCGAGTCCTTGCCTAGGTGTAATACTTTCTCGGGGAGCCGGTCAAACGAGCCGTCGCCGGTATACTGCAATAGGTACCCGGCCGTGACTAGGACAAAGACCTTGGTGGTCCACTCGAAAGAGGCAGAGGAATTCCGCCTGTGCTTCTTCTTCTTCTCACCGGGTTTCATCTTTGAGACCTCGTCGAGATCTTCCCGGGCGCTCCTCTTCTCGTTCATGCGAAGGACGGCGTCGGCGGAGTAAGTGCAGGCTGGGAGATGCGCGTGTCGAATGGCCTGGGGATATGCCTGGAATAGCGGGGGCGGATCCCAGGAGGCCATGGCTGCCCGGGGTGCTCTCGTTGGTGCTGGCGCGGCCTTCTTCCCGGCGGGGGCCGCCTTCTTCTGCCTCGCCTGGTTGAGGCTATCTGTTTCTGCCGACCCGGAATCCGGGATGACTGGTAGTACTGGCTCGGACCGCTGGGGCGCCCAGCCACTTAGCTCGGCCCAGGACGAGCGGGTGCCGGGCGTCCTTAAGGACTCCCTCGGCGAGGGCGGCACATCGGCATCCTTGCCGGCTCGAGAGCGCCCAAAGATACCCCGAAGACCGATCCTCGAATCGCGCTTAGACAGCTTGGGGTCAGATTTTAGCGGAACACGGCTATGTCCGCCCGTAACGACCTCGAGGTCGGGGGGTCTAAGCCGTCGGGTGTGCGTGGTGTGTGATTGCAGTGACTCGAAGGTGCCACTGGCTTGTTCGGCGGGGGTGGTTGGTAGCGACATTGTTAACGGCCAGGCGTGTGTTTCGTCGACCGGTTCAAGACTGGAAGCCGAGGCTGGCGGTAGTTCTATGTCGCGGTGGAAGCGTCTCTACGATGCGCGCGATAGCATATGAGCGGCAGCAGACATGGGGTCTGTGAGTTGCTGAAGATAGGTGGGTGGTGAGGAGGTTGGGGTGAAGACATGTACTCCTAAGACGACAACCTAGAGAACAAGGCCGTAGGGCATAGACTAGGGCAAGTGGAAGTGATGTTGCTGGCGAGGGCGATATCGAAGACAAGCGCCTTAGTTCACCGCCGTCGCGTGTGTTTGGATATTGTGAGTATAGCTGTGGCACGAGACATCTAGGTGCCCCGACTCGGGATTGCGTGGTAGAGCTACTGGTGAGCAATTCGGAGGAGAGTCACGAGGGGCTGGGACTCGAAACTAGAAACTCGAACTCGAGACCGGGGTGACTGCAAGAGGAAGGGAGGCGGGGCAGGGGGGGGGGGGGGTAGGGCGGGGGAGAGCGGGGGCTTGTACTCGTCGAATATTATGAATATGTGTGAGAATAAGGATGAGACCGAGTATTGTATAAGAATTGAGGAAAATGAGAAATGAATATAAGGTATTGAGCGGGTCGCGTTCAGGTGAATGTCCAGAAATAAGGTGAGAGCTTCAAGGTCTCCACTCTTTGGCGAGGATATGGTGCTATACTCGCAGACTACTCCCGGGCAGCAACAGAACAAAACGGACGGTCCAGTCCACCAGGGGAGAAATTGATGGGAATGGGGAAGAAAGGAAGCCGGGAAAGACGAGGCGAGAGGAATAACAAAAAAGTGACGCGAAAACCACACAGGGAAACAAAGAAAACGTGGGAGCAGAGGCAGGGTGCCCGTGCTTGGGCATATAAAAGCGACGGACTATTGATTACGGTCGAGCAATCAATGCGGGTAGTATCATCGAGGTACCACACACGACTTTCTCTACTACATCGGTACCGGGAGTACTTGTAACACCTGCAGGATCAAGGGTAATACCCCATCGTGAGGTGTCTGACCGAGTATTATTGCAAGTATTGAAAGTATACTCTTAATACACCCGACAGGGGGCCGGGGGCCAATGGGGAACCCCAGGTTCACCTTCCCAGGTTTATACTAGCAGTAGGCACGACAGAATCTTCATGTGTGGGGGGAGTGCTAACGGGTTCATTCAGTTGAAGGCTTTTCGCATGTACACATGGAACAGGTTCTGCATAACTTCCACGCCGACTAGTACATACCCCAAGCATACTACATGTACGGCGTACTGCGGACGAGCTACATGGAGGTGGGTTACCAACCGGCCCGTTAAGCATGCTCCATCCGCCAAGGCGAGTGAGTTCGTTCCAGTTCGCAATATTAGTACCATGGAGATTAATATACGGGTATTGATGCACCAACAAACTTGACCCGAAGAGGAGGGGCCGCCGTGCCTCTAGCTCCATCGTAAAAGCCCGCCGCCCGGGTTTTTAATTTAGCTAAAAGCAGTCAGTCGTCATGGGCTAGGCCGTTCAAGGACGAGTAATAGTGCCGTTGGCGGTTAGCTAACCGTATGCCCCGTCAAAGAATGGGATCCGTCCGTCTCAATGACGAATATACCCGTACGATCCTTGCAGGTATTCGTGCTGTGAGATACGAACTTGATCCACCGCGAAAGACGTCGTTCGAGAATGGTATCCTCGGCCTTGTTTGGAAGGGCCGAGGACGGAAACAAAAATGGGGCACATCCATGGCTGGGGTCACGTTCTCTCCGGCCCTACTACATGCAAGTATACATCGTGCCCCCACTGTTTCGGCTCTTTGTTCGCTGCATGCGCCCATCCGACTTACCCCTCGAATCTGAAATACAGTCCCCTCTCCGACCCCGCATACTCCATAACAGTTCCTTGTTCTCGTCGGGTGCTTGTAGAAGAGTACAAGTATTATTGTACAGGCATGTACTATCCCGTCTCCCCCGAGAACGGAAAACCCAGATCACAGCTCTTCCTTCCCGTGAACAGGAGAGGACAAAGAACCGGCTCTGAGACTAGCGTCCTGCTGGTCATTCCCCCATAATGCAAGGTACGCAGCATTGTGCGCCGAATGAGACCAGTCAGGTGAGAGACAGGGCGCAGAGTGAGACCAGAGGGTCTCGACGGAGGGGCAGCAGATGGGGAAAGGCTCCATGGGGCGCGGCACTAAGGCAAGGGACGAGGATCAAGGTGTCGGAAAGGTGTGGGCATAGTGCCATGGGGTAGGGGTCGCTGGACTCGTGCTAACGCAGGAGGTGGTGGAACCGCCGCGCCAGGCTTGGTGAGTGGTCGGCGGCTCGAAAAAAAAAATACCAGCAGGGGTCGGGGAAGTTCGCGGCGGTACGACGACAAGAGTGGGTTTTGAGGGCTTGAGTCCTCATATGTCACATGGTACAAAGTATGATCTACCGTTCGGAGACGAGTTCCAATATGGGTGTTCCCGTGGTACTCTTGTGTACATACGAGGTACGGGGTACTGGTACGGACAGGTGGGGCGGTCGAGCACCGACCAACGTTGAAGCCGAACGACCTCGTGGGATGGAAGTTCCCGGTTTGGTCTGGATCTGTCAGGTTTGTGTGTGTACAGAGTACCCGGTACAATAATGAGGCGTTATTTTGCACGGATACAAATACCCACCAAAGCTATCCGCTGACAAACTCCCCGGCCGTACTCCGTACTTTGGCATTCCAAGTGCGTACTAGTAATACGAGTAGGGTAGTCCGAATCGAGAAACGCTCCCATCGGACCCCCATTTTCCTCCACGACGATGGTGTCGATCGCGTGAAACATGGTGTGTCAAATCTGGTTTATAAGAACCCCATCAAGGGCCATGTTCTCAACCTAGCCTGGCCCGGCCCTAGAAAGCGCAGTGGATCCATCACTCAGTCTCGTTTCACTACATCGCCCTTCCCTGGGGCAGATCAGCAGGTCGCTGGTCCTTCGATTACGAAGTACCCGCCGAGGAATATCACACCTCATGGATCCCGAAAACCTAGGCGGGTGGCGGAGCTCGTAAGGCGGGCTCGGCCTGCAGATCTCGGCCGCCGCAAGGGTCGGCGACGTCGACGACTGGATAAACCCCCAACCATGGCTAGTCCCCGCGGCTTCCCTCTAACCGAGCCAGCCCATGTGTATGTGGTGCTCGTGTGCCATGTGCCATGTGCAATGTGTGACGAGTAGAGGTAGAGCCCAGGTGGAATATTCCATCTCTTCGTTCTGTCGGATCCTCCTATCGCGTAGCTGACATCGCGGCCGCTATCGACTAGCTGGTTCCACAGCTTCATATGAGTCGTTTCGCCAGTTTCGGCTCAAGCTGCAAATGGCTGTTGACGACTCCCAAGGTAGGTAACACAAGTGTCGTTGCCCTGCCCTGGAGGATTCTAGTCCCCCTGAAATACGCGAGGATGAGGGTAGGTTCTCGGAGGGGGCATCCTAGTGCTACAGGGGTGCTTTGCACCTCGGCTGCTCAAGACAGTGTCTGTGATGCAAAACCCTGCCTCGCTTCGCCAACAGGACTACGTACATGTAGAGTACTCGTGCGAGTAATGATCGAACACGAAGTACAAGTAAGAATAGCACTCATCCGACACTAAGTACAGGTAATACAAGTCAACTTGGGGCCACGACCCGCACAGACCGAACAGGCTCCCTATTCATTGTTCATGGCCCAGCCCTGTGGAGTTCCAAGTATCCGCGACTTTCCCATCCAACTGGTATATTCATAACGCCGTCTTGTTCTCGCCCTTCATGGCTGTACATGTATTGTTGGGGCACAATAGCACAGCAGTCTTACTCCAGATTTTTAGTGTGCCAATATCCTCAGACTGAATAATATTAATGGTACTCATCAGAGGATGCGCAAGTTCTTGTATTCGTGACTTACCCCTAATTGTACTGATAGGGGGAGAAGCTGGGCACGACGCACAACCTACATATTCGTACAAGCAGTAATACGTCACGGACCGCCAACGTCTTCGTACTCCATACCGCCAACGTAGCAGTCATAAGCTCTCCCCTGCTTGGTCAACATGAGAAATGCCGAGCGCCTTCCCTGTTTCTGCCGTCACAACGGAAGCCCCTATTAACGACGCGGCGGATTGGCCGCCCCCTTTCATGACCCCCCTGCCTCGCCCAGGTGAGGCGAGGAAAAGCACGATTCATGTTACATTGGGATCGGAATACGACACCCTGGAGCACGAGGACGGAATATGGCTCGATAGGGAGGGGACGGGCGCCCGCGGTCATTGGGGGAGGACAAGGTCGAGCTGTTGTTGCACATTTAATTAATTCTTTTTTTTTTCAGCGGCTTTCCATTGCGTATGCGAGATGTGGCGTCCGCCCTCTGGGAGTGAGGGCAAGTTGAGAGGCTCGGGTCGCCTTGTCTGTGTCCTTCAGCCGCGGCCCCGGTAAGGATAAGCGAGATTATCTGTCGTTTGGTTTTTCCCTGCGCCTTCGATGATTCAGATGAAGAGCTGCTATGTAGTACGTACAAGTAGTACAAGTACGAGTATGGAAGGATGTCGCAGCTTTTTGAGTGGTCCACGGAGAAGCTACTTGCACTTTGAATCATGGTATGGAAGACGGGAGGATCCCCCAATTAAACATGGCGCCTATCAATCCCGTTCTCGTCTATGATCCCGGCTTGCCTAAGTTCCCGCAAGGGATGAGGCTATTACCAACGGGGTTCTCCTCTCGTAACTCGTACGGAGCAATTTTCCAGTTTCCCGGAATTCATAAGAAAATATTACCCGGAGTCCCAAAAAAAAAAAACGAATCCGTCAGCCGCCCACGCTCCACCCCCGGTAAGAACCAAGACAGCCCGTTTCGATGTCAGGTGATTGTCGTGGTCCATGCCCTGTCATTTTTTTCTCGCGCCTCCCCTTCTTCTCCTTCACAGGGTGTTCTCGCCGGTATGGTACCGTTATATCCACGGTGGTGATCGCCAATGATCGGCGGGTGTTCTTGGTCTCCTGGCGTTGCAGTAGGGATATACTGAGAATAATACATACTTTGATTAATACTCTGTAATACTTGATGGGAAATATTTGCTCTAGGGGAGCGAAGTCGGGTGCCTATATCCAGACGGAGGGCTCGATACTTGAAGACAGGCACCAGCCGCGGACATGGCGGTGGTGGTCAAACACGCAAAAAGCAAACCCAGACACAGACCCAGCCATCCCGAGTGGAAAGACAGAACCAAATCGAAATGTCCGAATGTCGTCACCCTGCCCATACACGTAAAACCCCGTATGGACATTTACTTTCTCTTCTCTGCAAGAGCCAGTCCAGCGCGGCCCATTCTCGTCGATATTGCACAGCGTCATACCGACGGTATTTATCGCGCCATCCTTGACAGCTTCCGTCCTAATAACCCGCCCTCCTGACCAACCTTGCGAGCTACGGATAGCTCGCGAGGCAGCTAGGTCAGCCCCGATGCGATAATGTGCCCACCACTCTACCCTTGATAGTAGCTAGTGTGTTTATTAGCTCGGACTTAGTGGGGTGACCTTGACAGCGTAAATCCTAAAAGCGTAGGATGGAGTAGCACAATCACGAGCGCATGTGAGTCTCTGGAAGATTTCGGATGCTGTCTGTATGGGGAGCGGGTGGCCAATAGTATTAGATTACAGGCGAGCTTAGTCATCGGTCTGGACTTTTCTCGGAGTCGTCCGCGCCCGAGTCGCCACTACTGTGTGCAGTTGGTGAAATCGTGACGCTTGCTCCCCAGTGCCCACCATCAGTGCGTCACCACCCCACCATGCTAGCTAGCAGGTGCCACCACCTTTTGGGAATCGCCCCGCTCGTACGAGGCAGGCTTCATATTTCGGGTCCCGGGATCTCGACTCCTTCCTCAACATATTGAGAATACATACGACTCTCATTCTCTGTACATATAACTGTAACCTCTCGCTTGGGCAAATCCTCCCGTATTTGGTCTCCATTTCGCGACCGTCACTCATCCCACGTCATTCGACATATCTATATCTTCCCTTCGACATAGCTTCCCAACAAGATCGCCGCAGAGCTATAGCAAGCATCCCGCGACTATGGCGGACCATCCTTCGAATCTCATCCCAGGCGACTCGCCGCCGGGCTCGCCCAGGCGGGCTTCCGTCTCTCTCCAAGCTGCAGCTACCGTGAATGCCGGCCTGAGAACCGAGGTTTCGAGACGTAAGGCCGATTGCCCACCCAGCTGTTCCGTCCTCGTTATCAAAGATGGACCGGCCGTGTTCCCCGTTCTAACCTAACCACTTGCGACGCAGGATCATCGATCAGTTCCTCCACTCAAGCCCGCTATTCGCCTACCTCGGGTAGAAGACGGTCCACGGTCCTTATGAACCTCCAGATCAACGACCCGTCGGTCCCCGCACCGGGCGAGATGGTCGCGGAGAACCAGGGTGCTGCCTCGAACGGCATAGGACCCGGGAGTCCCCGTTTCAGCGGCGTGTCGCCGCTGTTGCCAGCCCGAGAGCCCCATCATAGTCGGGCTCCCAGCCTGGGGGAGCTACATCAAGAGCTGGAGGAGGAACAGGAAGCGCAGGTGGTGAGTGCCAGCCGCTTGAACTCATTGGGGTTTACAAGGTCCTGTCCTTTTGGCTAACACTCGTCCTCGCCAGAACCGCCTTTTGCAAATGATTCGCCAGCAGCAGCTCCAGCTACAACAGCTCCAAGTTGGACAAGGCAACGCCGGCCCCGCGGCCGACGATAGCAGCGCCGTCTCTGAACGATCCGCTACGCAGTCCTCCCAGCCAGGATCCACTCCGCATTCCGCATTGCCGGTCCCCGCGATCCCTATCTCACAGTCCCCCAGAAACACCTACTTCCACCCCCGCAGCTCCTTCGACATGGCGAGGGCGGACCTGCAGCGCCGCTCCAGGACTCCTAGCAGGGGAGCCAGTCTGGGGGGGTCGCCTCGGCTGCGGGCGGCATCTATCGCCGGGGATGTTGGCGACGGTATGATGCTCAGTGGCCGAGACGAGAGTGCATTTTACCAGGCAGAGACACAGATGTTGGTGAGGGAGAACCAGATGCTGAAGCATCGTATTCGAGAGCTTGGTGAGTTTATATCCTACGGCAGCAGCTCGTGCGTGTCGAACAAATATGGCTAACGCGCGATATATCAGAGAAGCAACTTGTCGAAGCCCAGGCTGGCACTCCCATTCCGCACGAGCCGAGTACGCCCTCTCTGCTCGTGCAGACAACTTCGGTCGAGGGTGAGTCGGGCTCTCCCAATGGAGAGGCGGAGTCGAGGAACACCAATCCTCCGAGGGATACATGAGCGTAATTCTCCCGGATCCGGCGGATATGTGCCGCCAACAAGGATCTTGTCAAACCTCCAGAGCTTCTCTTTATCTTTTTCCTTTTTGTTTGTCTCTTTTTCTTTTTTGGTCTTGGGCGGGGGGAGGGGGCCTTGCCTGGCAACGAGGCATTATCTGTACGAAATTGGTTCTGCTTTCTTCTGTGATTTACTCAAGGCGCGCGGGTCGAGCGGAACGATTGCGCAACGCCGCCTAGATATAGCATATGAGCGGTGTTAGCGTTGCGGGACTGGAAGGGGTTTGGCATGGCGCACTTTGTTTTCGACAGTGGATGGAATCAGGGAGAGAGAGTTTAGGGCCGGTAGTAGGCTTATTTTATACTATTTTCTTCTCCAGTGGTATTCCTATTCCTATCTCTTACTAGTGACTACTCATATCTTTCAAATGACCAGGTGAGTCTGGTGTGCCGATGATTAAAACTTCGCGCGTGGTGATCAACTATGTACGGAGCCCAGATTATTAGAGAGTACATGTAGGTTAACATGTTAGAGCAGGATGTGGAGTGTCATGTCCGGGATCCACTACCGAAAGTAGCGGACTCGACGCCGCCCCTCATCCCGGCTTTCCCCCACTCAACCTCACATACATGGTAACCCGCGCCCTCAATACATGATACGTACGGGCATACCAAGATGCGTGGCCTGGGAATAGCAAGGCGTAACGCCATATTAGCCTTTAAGGGAACATGCCAGTCAAGGTCATTTGCTAGCACGGCCTTCGCAAGGTCGGATTTCGCGCATGTGGTGGGTTGTTCAATTTCATTTCCTCCCTTCTCAAAACGGCCCTTAGTTCTCATCCTCTCCGTCTCAACGCGAAGCTACATCCCCAACCATACCCCGAAAACGTACTTCACACAAACCACCCAGCACTAAAAAAAATCCGTCTCCGTAGGTAATAGGAGGCGGCGTAGTCGGTCTGGCGGCGGCCTCTGCCCTCGCTCCCCACGGCCCGACGCTCCTCCTCGAGCGCCACACCCAGCTCGGCACCGAGACGTCCTCGCGGAACAGCGAGGTCATCCATGCGGGGATCTACTACGGCACCGACACCCACAAGGCCGAGCTCTGCATCCGCGGGCGGGGGCTGCTCTACGACCTCTGCGAGCGGAAGGGCATCCCCCACAGGAAGACGGGCAAGTGGATCGTGGCGCAGAACGAGGCTCAGCGCGGCGCGATCGAGAAGGTCCACGAGACCGCGCGGGCCCTGGGGGTCCCCACGCGCTGGGTCTCGCGGGGCGAGGTGGAGCGGGACGGGGAGGGCGTCCTGGCCGCGGCGGGGTGTCTGGAGAGTCCGGAGACGGGCATCGTGGACTCGCACGGGCTGATGATGGCGCTCGCGGGACAGCTGGAGGAGAGCGGCGGGACCGTCGCGCTCAACTCCCGCGTCACGGACGTGTCACCACTGGGCGGCGGCCGGAACGGCGATGCGGGCTGGGAGGTGAGCGTGGAGGACCCTGCTGCGCCGGGGGAAGCGTCGGCCATCACGGCTGACGTGGTCGTTAACGCGGCGGGGCTAGGTGCCGTGGCCGTCCACAACATGATCGTGCCGCCGGAGAGGAGGAGGGAGATGTTCTACGCGAAGGGGAACTACTTCTCCTACTCGCCCTCGAGCCCGCGCCTCTCGCGCCTCATATACCCCGCGCCCGAGCCGGGGAAGGCAGGGCTCGGCACGCACCTGACGCTGGACCTAGCGGGCAGGATCCGCTTCGGACCCGACGTGGAGTGGGTCGACTCGCCGGACGACCTGGCCGTCAGCGCCGCGAGGCTGGGGGAGGCCGTGAGGGACATCCGCGGGTACCTGCCCGGGATCGACGAGACGGGGCTTGTGCCGGATTACGTCGGCATACGGCCGAAGCTGTCGAGGGCGGGCGCCGTGGGGGCCGGGAAGGGGTTCCAGGACTTCATCATCAGGAGGGAGGAGGGGTTCGAGGGGTGGGTTAATCTACTGGGCATCGAGAGCCCGGGGCTGACGAGTAGTCTTGCGATTGGGGAGAGGGTCGAGAGGATCTTGTATGGGTGAGATGGGGGACTTGGGGGCTATTTTGGCGAGCAGCCCTCGAGCGATCGTTAGGAGGAAGTGGGCACCTAGAAATCCCGGGGAAGAGTTCGAACACTGCTCGTCACACTAAGGATAGCTGAGGAGAGTAGAGGAGAGCAAGCCAAATGTGTATGTTGATATGAATGTTCAAACAAAGGCATTGTTCGTGTTGAAGTTAATATATAGCCGAAAGAATAGAGTGAACAAAGTCGATAGGCGTTACTTTTCTTCCCGAAAAGGCAGATGTGAGCAAGAAAGACACACTGGAATATCAGTCGAAAAGACAACAGACAAGAAGTCGCGAAAAAAATCGCAAGCCAAGCAAGACAGGCCGTCCTTGTAAGAACAAATTCCTCTCTGCCCCACAAGCTGACCCGGCAGGTACCAACTTCTTCCTACCACCACAGTCGACGACGCATCTGGTCTTTCTCCCTCCTGCTTGCCAAAGCCATAGCCACAAAACAGCCTATACGTCGTATGAAGAAAGCTTCCAGAGATCCACACATTCAGTCCCCCCCCCCCCACCTGCTCCCTTCGTTCTGGCCATCATTAGCCATAAGATTAGCCCGTAAAGCAAAGAAAACGCCCCCTTCCCATCCCATGTCGTGTCGAAACCTATGTACGTTTGTTTGTTGAGCCGAAGCCGGAACGCCGCCGGTACCGTAACGCCCACCGTGCCAAATATGGACTAGAAATAGAAAAACAAAACCAAAAAGAAATATGGCCCGAGTATAAAGTCGGGATGTGTCCCCAGGGTTTGGGGGTAAAAAAAAAAGATGCAAGTGGGTCATCAGCGCAGCATGATGCTCGGGTGCAATTTCCTGTCCAGCACGTTGACGCGGAACTCGTAGATTCCGTTTTCAGCGCCCACATACCTGCGTGAGAAGGTTAGCTAGGTTCGGCCCCTCCGACCTGGATCAGAACACTTACAGTATCCGCCCATCTTCGCTCCATGAGAGACCCGACGTGTTGTCTGGGAGCGGTGGCACCTGGTGGATGCCCTGGTCGGAAAGATTGCTTCTGCGCATCGTCAAGTCGTCCCATTCTCTCCCGGATAGGAACGCGACGAAGGGCGTTCGGTCACGACGTCCGGTATCTCCCTCGTTGCGTGATTCTGGCGGGTTACCATAGGCGAGGCTGTAAAGGGCGTCTAGGTCGTCGAAGCGAGTTACAATCGCCTCGCCTCGGGTGCCCCTTGACGACCGTGGAAGCGGGGGGTCGCCCGACGTGTCCGTGTTGGCACGTTGGGTTGTACTGTTCCGCTCCTGCTCGCGGGCCGCTTGGTCCGAGCCTTCTCTCAAAAGGAAGATGGCCCGGGTGATCGTACCAGTAGGGTCTGTGGCCATGTCCGACTCGTTAGGGAGCGGGGCCCGCCGGGCCGCGCGTTCAGCCCACGTGGATGGGCCTCTATTGTTATTCCCTGACGACGACGACGACGGGGACTCGTCCGCATGCCTTGACCCGGACTCTATGCCTGCTGCTCTTTGCGCCGCTCGCTGCTCTCGACGTCGCCGTCCATCCTGCATGGCCTCGAGAATCCGCGTTTCGTTCGGCAACAGGGGCAGTTCATGACGGGAGCGACCCACGCCGCCGCCGCCGCCTCGGCGCCGATCCGAGGGTGTAAGGAGAGCGTTGCTTAGTGTAGGAGGCGAAGAATCATCGCGATCGTGGCGGCGGGCTAGTAACCTTGGGTCAATGGCGTTCTCATCCGACACCGCGACTTCCTGTATGCCCTCACGGTCAGTGAGATCCACGATTTGGCGGTACACAAAGTCGCTCCTTAGGTCGGCGATCCCGACGCGGCCCTTGTCCTCTGTCCACGCTAGTAGATCATATGGCCCGGGGCAGAAAGCCATATCCCTAACGGCACCATGGAGGGCCTCCGGCCGCGATGATTGGAAGGTGGTGATGACGGGGTTTCTAGAGGGATCTGTAAAAGCGGTCGCATCGAAGATTGAAATCGTTCCGTATTGTGTGCCGACGGCGAGGAACGCGCCCGAGTTCGAGAAGCAAACGGCGAAGCTACCCCGGCTTTGTGAAACGTCGTCACGACGCTGGCTCTTGAGGAGATACCGGTCACGATACTCCCACTTATCTTGTGGGTTGAAGAGGCTGCCGCCCTCACTAGGGGCGGGCGCTTGCACGCGCTCATGGACGTAGAGGTATGGGTCATCGAGGACAGCAACGAGCAGCCGCCCGTCAGGTGATATGACGGCTCGGTTGACAAAATCGGGATAGGTGATTGTATGACAAGGGTCGATTTTGTCGTTGTCGTCGAAATCCTCGAGATTGACTAGGGCCACCGTCTTATCATTGTTGGCTAGGACTGCAATGGGTTCCGTGTGCGCTCCTGGCCAGGCGGGCATGTCGACTGGGGGGAACCAAAGACTAATGCAGTTGACCCTGTCGCGGACTAGCTTCATGCTCTTTGCAAGAGTCGTCTTGGAGGAGGATCCGCCGGTGACTCTTGACAGGGCTGCTCGCATATTGGCTGCGTCCCTGGGCGAATCAAGGTCTAAGAGTAGCCGAGAGTCGGGGTCTAGATCAAGCTGCATGTCGACGTCTCCCGAGTCGCGACGAGGCTCAAGTCGGACGGCGGCGAACTCTCCCGTCTCGCCTCCACAGCATACCCACCCATTCTTTGCGACAAGACATCGGGGAGAGAAAGAGAGGAGTCTAACGGGTTCGAGGCTGTGCGAAGCGGTATCGAGTTTGAGGATATGATTGTTTTTCGTTCCTCCAGGGAAATATACAACGTTCTTCCTTTCAGCACCGATTAGGGATCGAAGCTGCCAGTGCCTAGGAAATGGTCAAAACATATCACGAGGCAATAAAACATCCGTCCCGCCAATATCGAACGGGCTCGTCAAGGAGTGAGGTTCTCGGGGTCAGCGCGGGGCCGGACGTACTGCGAGCGGACGGGTATCTGGTAATGTGATTTCGGATGCTTGAGGATAAAGGTTTCAGTGGGAAAGAGGCTACAGATCACAGCGGTCAGTAAGGTACTACATCCTTCGGAACATGGGTTGACCGTGGGTCTAATGCAGGACGTACGGAGCTTCGTCTCCCCCGCGCATGTTGGAGATTACGATATCGACGACAATAGAGGACTCATTGATAGGATGGACAAGATTCAGATTCTTGTTCCGTTCGTTGCGCCACAAAGAATCCGTGCTCTAAAGACCGGCCGCTTCGATGTGCTGGTAATGCGCTTGGGTGGAAAGGGCAGTCGCGAGGTAGCTAAGCGCCAGGACCCTCGGAAGATCTGACGCAACAGCGATATGTGCGTTCGACAGCAGGCAGTATATAATAAGGGATATGGGTGCTCTGTGTCGATTGCAATTGTTTCTGGGGATGAGAGTGTGGGGAGGCGAAGATAGAAAGTGAGGCGATTGGCATGACGTTGGAACGAGATGCTTAACTCATCCACCTACTCCGTAGTTTGGTAATAAGGCGCGGAGACGGACTCGTGGCGCGTGGCAGGGTATGGCGTACGTACCAAGCGTGGCGGTGGCATGGGAAAGGCGGGAGAGCTCAGAAGGAAGTACTATGTACCAAATGGGGGACATGGGCTTCCATTACCATAGGTAGCTGGACGATCTCGATTGCGACAGTACCTTTAGTCAGCTGAGCATCGAAAGCCATCGCTGCTTCTAGTCCCATGTCGGACTGGATACTGAACAATGGAAGCTTTTGGGTGTGTGCTGGATTTATGATCTTGGCCTGATATACTACCTTGGATGGTGGAAGAGTAATAGTTTCTGTAACTGTATACCAGCAATAAAAATCTTCAAAATTGGCTAGCAAGTCTCGTGCTAACCATTATGGACGAGTCTCATAGTACCCAGCTGCTTTGGGCTCTGTAGCACAGCGTTGGCCTGGTGAATGAGAGCTCCAACGAGGCCCAGCATTAGACTATTTAACATTGCTGCGGTTATGTGATATTGTCCCTCCACCTCTCTTGCACTCATGGTCCCAAACAGTATAGTGCAAGTGAGTGCTGAAAAGAAAGAAGAAAAAAGGGGGTGACCAACATGCTTGATTAACATAGGGAGGCAAATTCACGATGAGAAAGCAAATCTTGAGCCTATCCCAGGCTTTCCCTGGGTGGGGCGGGAGCTTGAGCTTCACACGTGACCCGATTTCCGTAAGTTTCCATGGCCGGAATTACCGAAGGGAGGCCCAGGCGCAGGGAAGTTTTTTCGGTCATAACTAACTCGTCACGTCACGCAAAAATTTCCCACCTTCCTCTCTTTCCATCAAACATCACCACTATCTCCAACCTCATCCTCGCCCTTTCTTCTACCTTCTAATACCACAATACCCCTCATTTGTACACCAGTTTCATCTTTCTTTACATCTATACCCCCGTCATAATTCACAAGATGTTCGCTTCGCGACTCACCCGAGCTGTAAGTTTCTTCTCATCGCGACGCGATGACCACCAGAGCTAACTCGAGCTTGTGCCATTGTAGCTTCCCCGAGCCTCGCCCATCACCACCCGTGCCGCAGGCATCGCCAGACAACCTCTTGCATCCAGGTTTGCGCGGTATGAGTCGACTGATGCCAAGGTCACTGGCCCTGTGATCGGTATCGATCTGGGTATGTTGCCCCATGCCTTCTTCCATCAAATTTGTATCGAGGTCCGCTTGCTAATACCAATCTTACAGGCACCACAAACTCTGCTGTTGCCTTCATGGAGGGCAACATCCCCAAGATTATTGCCAACAGCGAAGGTTCGTCTCTTTTACTACAACTGCTCTAATGAGGTTTGATGGCTAATTACTAGTTCATAGGTGCCCGGACCACTCCTTCGGTAGTCGCCTTCGCTGAGGATGGTGAGCGCCTTGTTGGAGGCGCCGCCAAGCGTCAGGCCGTCGTCAACCCTGAGCACACCCTATTCGCTACGAAGAGGTTGATCGGGAGGAAGTTCAAGGACCCCGAGGTCCAGCGCGATATCAAGGAGGTCCCCTACAAGATCATCCAGCACAGCAACGGTGATGCGTGGGTTGAGGCGCGCGGCCAGAAGTACTCGCCCGCCCAGATTGGTGCCTTCGTTCTCCAGAACATGAAGGAGACTGCCGATGCCTACCTCACCAGGAACGTGAAGAACGCCGTGGTTACTGTCCCCGCCTACTTCAACGATTCTCAGCGCCAGGCCACCAAGGATGCTGGTCAGATTGCCGGCCTTAACGTCCTCCGCGTCGTCAACGAGCCTACCGCTGCCGCGCTTGCCTACGGTCTGGAGAAGGAGGCTGACCGTGTCGTCGCTGTCTACGATCTTGGTGGTGGTACCTTCGATGTTTCTATCCTCGAGATCCAGAGCGGTGTCTTCGAGGTCAAGTCGACCCACGGTGACACCCATCTTGGTGGTGAGGACTTCGATATCCACCTTGTCCGCCACTTCGTCCAGCAGTTCAAGAAGGAGTCTGGCATTGACCTGTCCGACGACCGCATGGCCATCCAGCGTATCCGTGAGGCTGCCGAGCGTGCCAAGATTGCCCTCTCCTCCTCTGCCCAGACCGACGTCAACCTTCCCTTCCTCACTGCCGACGCCTCGGGACCCAAGCACTTCACCACCAAGTTCACCCGCGCTCAGCTTGAGAAGATTGTTGAGCCCCTCATCAACAAGACGATCGAGCCCGTTCGCAAGGCCCTCAAGGATGCCAACCTCCAGGCTAAGGACATTCAGGAGGTCCTCCTCGTTGGTGGCATGACTCGCATGCCTAAGGTTGCTGAGACCGTCAAGTCCATCTTCGGCCGTGAGCCCGCCAAGTCGGTCAACCCTGACGAGGCCGTCGCCATGGGTGCTGCCGTCCAGGGTGCTGTTCTCTCTGGCCAGGTTAACGACCTCCTTCTCCTGGACGTCACTCCCCTCTCTCTCGGTATTGAGACCCTCGGCGGTGTCTTCACCCGTCTGATCAACCGCAACACCACCATCCCCACCAAGAAGTCGCAGACCTTCTCCACCGCTGCCGACTTCCAGACCGCTGTCGAGATCAAGGTGTTCCAGGGTGAGCGTGAGCTCGTTCGGGACAACAAGCTCCTAGGCAACTTCCAGCTTGTCGGCATCCCTCCCGCGCACCGCGGTGTCCCCCAGATCGAGGTCACCTTCGACATTGACGCTGACTCCATCGTCCACGTCCACGCCAAGGACAAGTCTACCAACAAGGACCAGTCTATCACTATTGCCTCTGGCTCCGGTCTCTCGGATGCCGAGATCGAGCGCATGGTTGACGAGTCTGAGAAGTTCGCCGAGCAGGACAAGGAGCGCAGGGCCTCCATCGAGGCCGCCAACAAGGCCGACAGCGTCCTGAACGACACTGAGAAGGCCCTCAACGAGTACGCCGATAAGCTTGACAAGGAGGAGGCCGACGGCCTCCGCAAGAAGATTGCCACGCTCCGCGAGTTCGTCACCCAGAGCCAGGCCGGCGAGGGCACCGCTACCTCCGCTGAGCTCAAGGAGAAGACCGATGAGCTCCAGGTCGCCAGCCTTAACCTCTTCGACAAGATGCACAAGGCCAGGAACGAGAGCCAGCAGCAGTCCGAGAACCAGTCTGGTTCTGAGGGCGAGAACAAGGGTGAGAACAAGTCCTCGTAAAGGATGACTTGGACTCGATAGCCCACCCCGGTGTACGACCAGAAGGTGAAGCATGTTTTATTATTTCAAGGAATCGCACGGATAGAATTTTTGTGTTCCCCGTTTAGTTTTCCTTTGTCTTGTCACTATTATTGTATCATAAGCCTCTTTGGCAAACCATTCCAGCCTGGTCTTGGCTGCGGTTGGTGGCGTTAGGGATTGAGAAAATGAGGGACACCGGTGAGCGAGGAGGGAAGAAGATTTACTTCTCTTCTTTTGTTTCATGGTGGCATATGGTTTTGGGGCGAGATGTCTCAGTGTATATAAAGGTTGGGAGGTGTGTGATCACTTGTTGAGCGAAGGGGAAAATAATATGACATCGCCACTCTATATGAGGCATCTCGACCTAGATACAGTGTTGACTTTTTATCCCTTTAACAATTACTTGGCACACCTTGTGAAGCTTCAGTTAGTGACCATACTACGTAGTTATTTGCCTCGACCTCTCGAGAGAACATCGTTGATTGAGATGTGAGCTACTACACATGTCCTATAGAGCTTATCCCATCTTCTACTACGACCTCCCGAAGCCGAACCATCCCCGCTTCTGCTGCGCCGGGGCTGCGGCCTCCTTGGCCCCGTCATCCCTCTCCTCCCTGTTCCTCTCGGACTCCTTTGTCCTGCGGCCGGGATACTCGATGTAATTCCATGCCACATCCAGGAAGATGGGCTTGACGGGGACGAACGTAGGCTTGGGTGGGTAGTGGATGATGTTCTCCAAATCGACGACGCCACCCCGCGGGTACTCGCTGAGCCTGTCGATGAGGGGGACGGAGGGGTGTACGTCCGACTCGCCGGCTCCGGCGCCCGTGTTCTGGAGGTGGACCAGAGCGCGGTAGCGCTGGACCTCGCGGTCGAGGAGGGACTCGAGGAGGCGGGCCGAGTCGTTGGAGATTTGGATGTTGAGCGGGGAGTTGGAGGGCGGTTGCGGGTTCGCGGAGAAGACCTGCGCCGCGGCCTTGGCGAGGGTTTGTGCGTGGTGGAGGAGGGCGAGAGCGTTGATGTTGTTTTCAGAGAGGGCATGGGAACGGGCGATGGAGAGTGACCTAGTTTCGCGTGAGTAGACGAGTCACTGGGGAAGGGGAGGGGAAGAAGGGGAATGGTGATGGGGGCCTTACTTGAGCGCGGTAAAGTACTTCTCCGTGGCATCTAGCTGCTCTGACAGTTCTTCGTCGGCGGGGATACCGGGGAGGACCTTCGCCTCCTGCACGTTTTGCAGGGCACCGTCATACAGTGCGACCCTCTCCCTCAGCTTGGCGAGCTTCCGCCTCGGCTTCTCGTCTCTGGTGCCAGATGGCTCCTTCGCCTTCTTCAACTCCCGCTTCGACACCTCGCTGTAGTCCTCCGGCGCGCCGTCATGCTTCCCAGTAAGAACCCGGTTGCGGCCTATCCTCCAGCTTATCATCTCGTAGTTTACCGCCGTCCGCGTGATTTGGAGGCTCTGCATGCGGGGATCTGTCTGCGGGACGTTCTCCCCCCGTAGCTCGTCGATGGCCTGCTTCGTGGCGTCGACGGCGTCCTGGCTGGCGGCAAGGATGTCATCGTACGAAGAGGCGACCTCCTTGGGGAGCATGCCACTGGTAGAGGCAAGCTTCTCGCCCAGGTTCGATAGGGCTGTCTGGGTCCGTCCCCAGGCCTGGGCGATCGCCGCGTCCTCAAGAGGAACCTTCCTCCCCCGCCACGTGATGTCCTTGGGGACGTCTTCCGGCGCGGCCAATTCCTTCTTAGCCTCCTGATCTCCTTGCCGTAGCACCGTGGGATCCAGCTTGTTGATCTCATCGACGAGGAAAGTGTTAGAACTCGGGAATGCCTTCCGGGCGATGATGTGGACGGGTACGGTTCGGGGCGTCTTGAGCTGGTAGGCGGCATATTGGATCGAAGGGTCGATGGTCTCGGAGAGGAGGTCCTTGAAGGTCTCGCCGTTGGAAGAGTTCGTGGTTAGAGCACTGTAGATGGCGCGAGATACCGCGTAGTTTTTCAGGCACTGATCCCAGCTCTGCTTCTCGAAGTTGGCAGCGCCTCGCATCAGGCCGGCGTAGGCGTATGCTTCAAGGAGGTCCGTGGTCGTAGCTCCGGACTCATCAGTGTCAGCCAGGGCGGCCACGAGCGATTCGGCGGTGCGGGCGGCCTTGTCGATCCTAGAGATGATGTGCGATCTATTCCGTCCCGTGATACCTTTCGCATCGGCCATGTGCACCGCCCTCATGCTCATCCCGTGGGCCCATGCCCGCTCGCTGGTGAGGAGTAGTACATGCGCATACCTGGCGCAAACGTCAGCATGAGACGAAGAAGGGGGGGACAACGCGAGGAGGCATACTCGGGCTTCTCCTTGATCTGCTCCGGGGAAATATCGTCCCTCTTTTGGAACTTCCCGCGGGGCTTGGTCGCGATACCCAGTCGGCGGCGGCACTTTTGGAGTCTCCTCGAGAGCTGGCCGCGATATGCTGCGTTGTCTCCGAATGTCTGGGCCCTCCCTGAGACGACGAATTTGGTGATGTCCATGGCTGAGCTGTGTGAGGGAGGATGGGGTGATGGGGGAAAGGGAGGACGGGGAAAGTAGCTTAAAACACGCTTCTGTAGTGAGGGCCGCTCAAGACGCAATGCACGAATCTGTCGTCAGTCCCAAGCTGGTCTGTCTGCGGGGACACAATTCTGATAGTGGGGTAGAGTCGACAAGTATTACTGATAGAAGAATTCTATAGTGGGTTACACCGATGCCGATTAGGGTATGTTGGGACATGCATTTACCGAGGACTTTAGCGTATCCCGGTGGTCTGATGTTCCTATCTGGAGGACCCACTATTAATGTTAGGAAGCTCGCCTCGGACGAGGACATTGAAAATAAATTTACTACTAGCTCCATCGTGCTGAAGTCTTCACCAACTTCCCCGGCGATTCGTTAATACCTGCAGTGCACAACTCTCGATATCCCTACGACCGAATACCCGAATACCTACACGGACCGTCCCATCGGCGCGCATATGGACTAGCATCAAGGACGTCACCGCGACACGCGATAGTGCCTCCCGAGGTCAGTTCTCCATCCCGACTCAAACCGCATATGTACGAACATATATTGCGGCGAACAACGGAGGACACCATGCTCAATCTCACAAGTTGCTAATACCTAGCATCTCGATAGACTATTCTACATGTCGTCCAGTAGCTTAGGGGCTCAGTGTCTCCATTTCCGACCTAAATGCTGGAGAGGACGGCATCCTCGTTGGAGCTACGCGCCCTCCACCGAATCCTCTACTGCCCCCCTAGACCAGCGCATTCCGGAAGGAGGCTGCGGCCACCATTCTCTCAGCACGGCGCCTATACGTTAAGACCCTCCTCCACCTGGCCTGCTCTTCGGAGATCCAGAGCTCGCGCGCGGGCCGACTTGGATGGAGCACCTACCAACCGCTCGAACCCAACCTCAAATCATTACGACACCTTCGAGCCACCATACCTCCCCGCCACGAGCCCGTTTTCGACAGCCCGAAGGTCGCATTCCTGGTTAGGCCCACACAACAGATACCCACGCCCATCCCCTCATCCGCAGCTGCTCCAGCACAGATCCCTCACGTCGGTTGCGCGTCTTCGTTTTCCCGCTGAACTACACCAGACCGCCACCTCGGCCCCGCATAATGAACAAGGGTGGGCCGTGAGACTCGGCGACCATGGAGATACTCCCGCTTCGCCCCAGCTTCGCAAGAAGACTCAAAGAGAAGAGGTGGACGCTACTCCAGAGGGAGTGCGCTATCTGATATCGCTGAAGCGCCGTAAGCTGTCGCACCAAGTGTGGAACTTGTATGAGCAACTGCCAACGAAGGATAAAGATGCTCTGCGACTGGAAGTCTTGGGTTACCTCTCCCGGTTTCCATCCTTCCATCTCAACCCCGGACGGTGCTGGTCCCTTGTGGCCCAGCTAGGCGAGGCCTCGCTAGATGATGTTGCCCTCCTAGCTGCCGTCCGATCCAGCCTCGTGCTCGGCCTCCACACAGAAACTCTGCGGTACTTCCGGCGGAGCTTGGATCGCGACGTTTCCTCGACCATGTTCGAAGAAATCATACGCTTTAGTTTCAAGGCCTCGTCCTGGCCTCTGCTCTGGGGCGTCTGGCGCACTTGGTATTTGAGTCGGCCTCAAGGCACCGAGCCCCTGTCGATAGCATGCCTGCATACCGTCCCCAATCTGTTTCTTGAGGGTGCCGTCCCTAAGTTTCTTGCGCATCTTGCGCATCTTGCGAAACAGGGCTACCGCCACGAAAACACCGCTGAAACAGATCATAGCCTAGATACAGAGGATACCGACGATTTGCCCCCGAATAGTCCTAAGGCCATCGCAGAGTTCCTCGATGATTTAGAGTCAACACAACGGCTCCAGGAGACAGCCTCCCATCCTGTTGTCACAACCGATTCGATGCTAGCATCGAATGGACATGATCCCCTCATCCTTAGCCTCGCCAGCTTCGTACTGGAGTTCCTGGGGAAGGCCCTGCCCCGGTCCAATCCAACCAAGGCAATGGATATCCTCCATCGGATCCGGAGCCCCAAGTTGTATGTCGACTACTTCCTCGAGACGGCTCAACAAGGACCTACTCTCCATCTTCCCCAGCTATTCCGCTCCCACAAATCGCTATTACTAGAGGGGGCGGATCCCCGAGTATTGCCGGCCGCATTCGACATTTTCTACGTTCACCGTGATCGAGACGGCCTCCTGGAAGTACATAAGGACTTTTGCCACATGTACTACGACAGTGTTAAAGACGAAGGGTCATCTCGAGATCCATCTATCTTGCGCAACTGGTGGTCGGATTACGCGGTGCGCGGGGCGCTACCGGGCCAGGCGCAGGATCACGATACATATTCCGACTATATCGCGGTATTCAAGTTCTACGGCGACACCGACATGGTTCAATTTGCCCTGAACGATGTATTTGGGCGGCTAGGAGCCAAACGGGAGGACCGAGCTTGGTACGCGAAACTAGCGACCTACGTTCAGGCGAAAGACTACGAAGGGGCCATGGACGCGTGGAAGCCTCGCTTTGATAAAGGCGAACCAGATTTGCACACCCTGGCTACCCTCATGGGACTATCATCCGAGCGGGGCGACCTTGCCTTCACACTGGGCTTGTACGAGAAAGCTAAGGAGTGGCAGCTGCGTCAATCGCCCCGTATTCTCATCCCACTTATAAGGGTGTTCGGGGGCCATGGCTTCTTGCCTGAGGCCAGCCGCATCTGCTCCTGGGCCATGGATAACGGTGTACTAGATGTGGAGGTATACAACACCATGCTGGAAATCTACGCTTCCCGCCACCGTGTTCACGAGGCCCACCGTCTGGTGACCGCCATGGAAGCGAAGGGGATCACCTGCGATGCGGAGTCGTATAAGCACATCATCACGGCACTGGCGCGGTGCAAGCAGGGCCACGAGGCGTTCAAGCTTCTGGGTCAGGCACCCGAGCTGAGTTTTCGGGGCTTCTCTGCAAGCCACTTTGAGGTCCTCATGGTCGGCGCACTCAACATGAAGCGGTACGCAGTCATGTATAAGCTCGCGCAACGGATGGAGGACATAGGGCTCCCGATGTCGCCGAGTACCACGCTGTTACTAGCCAAGGCGGGCCATCGATGGGCCCGCGAGGAGGGATCGGAGAAAGTGCCGCGGAAATTAGTGACATCGAAGGACCTCGTCGAATCTTATCGAAAGTTTGCGGAATCTGCCGCCGCCACCAATGCTCAACAACGGCGATCGGGGCGACGATACGATGAATCGTTTGATGCCTCGGAATTCCCGAGAGAGAGACGACTTCTCCACCCGCTCACCTTCAAGCGTGTCGTCTTTGCAATGGCCGAGATGGGCGACGCCGAGGGGCTACGCGAGGTAACGTCTATATTCCTTCGACGGCCATGGAATGAGCTGGTCCTCGTAGATCTGCCGACCAGCGTGCTCTCCGCCATGATGATCCTAGACTTTGCGAACGGCGACAACCAGGGGGTTAGGCGTCTGTGGAGGATCATCTGGGAGCGGCACCTCAAGCTCAGCGTGGGATCTCGCGATGGGAGGCTACACTCTACCGCGCCCAAGGTCGCGCCCGACGCCCAGTACGCGCTGGACGAAGGGTTCAAGGTGCTGCAGCAGGTCATGGCGCAGGAGACCGATGCCGAGGGCCTGATCGCGGTGCTGCATGAGGTCACCTCGGCCGGGTTCCAGCTCGGGCAGCGGAGCTGGAACCACACCATACAGGCGCTGGCAGTGATGGGGAAGTGGAAGGAGGCGTTCACGCTCAACGAGCGGATGCTCATGCCAAATTGGACGGGCTGGAGGCACATGCGCAAGCTGAAGATCATGACGAGGCGAAGAACAGCATTCGAAAACCACGAGAAGGCCGAAGAACACCAGCCGTCCACGGACGATGCAGCGACCGCCGTTAAGAGAGCGGGAGAGCTCACCTTGGGTGCCAGCGATAGCACAGGCGCTCCTTGGGGGTCGGAGTGGTACGCCGAGCAGTCCGACCGCACGCCGACGGAGACCCCCGGTCCCGCCCCCGCCGAGCAAAAGCAGGAACGGGGCGAGCCACTCTCAGAGGAGGACCGCCAGTACCAGGAGGAACACACGTCCGTCGCCGACTACCTCCAGACTCAATATAACATCCGCCAGGTCCGCCGGCGGCAGAAGGAGCGCAAGGCGTCGGGCACGAGCCCGCGCCTCGCGCCGCGATTCTTAAACCCGGGCAAGAACCCGCGGTTCCTGCGCCCCAATTCGCACACGCTGATGCTGCTGGGGAAGATGTACCTCAACATGAAGGATATGGACGGGTGGGCCGCGGAGGCTCACGCGTGGATCAGCATGTACTGCGCGCGGACGGCGCACGCCGCCATGACGATGACGTCCGTGGGCGAGGTGGAGGGGTATCCGGGCTACGAGCAGGACGGGGACCGGGCCGCGTACAAGGACGAGGGCAGGGGAGGGGCCGAGGAAGGGGGCGCGAAGCCGAGGGTCTCGGAGGAGTTCAAGGGAGTGATTGCGCGGGTGCTGGCGGAGGCGCCTCAGAGGAAGGCGGACAGGAAGGAGGCGAGGAGGAGGCAGCAGAAGCGGGAGAAGAAGCTCGAGATGGAGCGGAGGAGGGAGGAGGCGCTGGCGGAGGAGAGACGCAGGGCCGGTCTAGGCGAGGAGTGGATCCCGGAGGGCGACGCGGAGAGGGAGAAGCTTAGAGAGCTGCTAGGGACGAGGTCGGAGGCCGAGGACCAGGAGGACCTGGCGGACCCGGTCGAGGACTCCGCCGACGAGGATGCGGAGCCGAACGGGTGGGATAAGATGGAGAAGGCCGTGGGCGAATCTACGCTGCGCTCCTCCAAGAAGCGGCGGAAGAGGTGAGAAGGGAAAAAAGGGGGGCGGTGGAGGTGGTTTCTAAGGGGGGGTGGTTTGGGGAAACGTGGGAATTGAGTCCAGTCCCCCTTGGAACGTGTAACGAGTAACTCTGTACATTTATACGTTTGTAATGAGTAGATCTGTATTATTCTGTCTATAGATATATATATATAAACCGGTTTGTGTATGTATGTGTGAAGGAGTCTCGAAAGTGACATGTACCTCAACTTGTTTTGCCATCTATCGATATGCTTGCTAGCCAGCGCTCTTGAGGAAATAACGTGCAAATATAAAATGGTATGTGGTTGTTATTTGGTAATTTAGATTCTATAATTCGATTTCTATCTAGGTAGGTATTCATTGAGACATCCAACGCCAGCCGAGCTCGCCTTAAAACGAACGAACATTCCCATACAAGAGAAAACAAAAGAAAGGGGCGAATCAAGAATATGAAAAAGAGGAGATCAACGCCTTATGCAACATGCCTAGCCAGGTTTCTCCCCGGGAACCTCAAATTCAGTCCTCCTCCCCGGGCCTAACCCCAAGGCCCCTCAGCCTCCGCGACAAGAGGCCCTCCTCCCCAGGACTCGCCCTGCCGCCGGCGGCTGAGGACCCGAAGAAGGCGTTCCCGCCATACCCCACGTCGCCCTTGCTTAGCTTCTCGTACTTGTTGTCCCCCTTCCCTTCCCCTTCCGAGCCGTCGCTCCCACGGGCGGGGACGCTGCTCCGAGGCGACGACTCCGAGCTCCCGCTCTCGCCCCTCCCCTCGGCCGGCAGCCGGAACGGTATGGGCTCCACGGGGCGGGCGGTGTAGGACGCCGCGCCATGGTGGAAGGTCTGCGACGCGGGAAGAGGGGGGTACGGGGCGAAGGAGGCCGGGTAGGGGAACCCCACACTCCGCCTCCGGAAGGCCTTCTCGGCGGCCAGCATGGCGGCGGAGCGGCTCGACGTCGTCAGGGGCGGATGCATGACGCGCACGGGCTTGTAGGGCGAGAACCTAGGGTCAGGCCACGTCGTCTCGTTGCGCAGCTTGCACGTCCCGTCAGGCACCCTGTTTGCGAAGACGATGCGGGCGCTACGGTAGAGGTAGAACCTGCCCTTTGAGGGGCAGCACATATGCAGGTGGACGAGGTAGCGCAGGACGGGCCTCTCGCCGGGAGAGCCCTCTGGGGCGGGGGGCAGGCCGTCGACGATGGGCCCCGCGGAGTAGCTCCTCTGTCGTATGAAGGTTTTGGTGCCGGGCTCCATACCCGAGAGGTCATAAGGCACGAGGAACAGCTTCACGGCCGTCTTGTTCTGGTTCTTGATTATGATCTGGATGCGGCCCTTCTCGGGGATACGGTAGCTCCCGCCTGGTGGCGCCTTCGGTGACCCAGACCTCCGCCGCTGCGGGCCGGAGGGCCGCTTTCCTTCCCTCTCGACATGCGCATCGTCCTCCATTGCGTCGTCGCGGTGAAGCCTGCCCGCCGTGCGGCTCTGGGCCTTCCTCTTCGAGCGGACCTCTTCCTCGGTGTTTGGGAGGCCGTTCTCGAGGTCTATCTGCCCGACGTACGGGCTCGGCCCATCGTCGCCCGGGCCCCCCGCGTTCGCGGCGGTGGGATAACTGTAAAAAACGGCGGGGAAGGGCAGGGTGACGTGCGGCGGGCACCGCAGGTTGGGCTTGCACTTGCCCAGGCCGAGGACGCCGATCTGGGCCAGGAACTCGATGGGCTTCGAGGGGTTCGTGGACATGCGGCCGCGGAGGATGCTCTCCTCGTAGGAGCCCACCATGGATGCGTGGTGCAGCGGTGAAGTGTCGGCGCCGAGGGACGGGCGGCGGGCGTGGAGGTGCGCGGGAGTTGTGGGGGGACCAGTGTGTGAGTTCTGGAGACTGAGATTCGGGGTCGAGGTGAGTGAGCGTCGGGGTTGGTGCGCCTGGTACGGGAAAGCGGGCTCGCGGCGGAAGGAGGGTGTCCTCTGGTGTGTGGATGTCCTCGGAGAAGGGGACGCGAACGGGGTGCCAGGTGAGATTCCGTGGAAAGGTCGACCCCAGGGGCCGGGGGAGGGTGAATGGGTGCCCAGGTCGATCCCGGTCATGGGCAGGGAGATATCGAGGTCGTCGTTGCTCTCCGACTGCACGAGGGGGCTGGTCGGAGGCTTGTACACGAAGCTGGAGGACAGCGAAGAGGATAGGGACGAGGGAACGGATCTGAAGTCGTCTATCCTTGACGACGCCGGGGTCTGGGGGCCGCCTTGATGGAAGGAAGGCTGAGGTCTCGGGGGCGAGGTGGCGACCCAGGGACGAAGGTGCGGTGGCTGAACATTGCCGCGAGTTGAACGAAAGTCGTCGCCCTCTAGACGCCTTGCTTGGCCGTGTTCGTTCTGGGTAAAGTCTCCGGAGTGTAGAGCCGACCTCGGACGCTCGATCGTAAGGCCCTCCCTTAGCCTCCGCTCGTCTTCGCTGGTTGTATCCTTCTCGGGGGTTATCTGTGCAGGCGGCAGCAGTGCCGGTGAGTCGGAGCGGCTGCGGGGACTCGTGGGAGGTGGGACCGGCTGTGACGGACACAGCACGGACACAAGCGGAGTGTGGGGGAGCAGAGGGGAGTAATGATATGACTGGTGTCTATCACGGGGCTCGAAGTGTCGGTTTGGGGCCCATGTCGGGCTCTCGCCCCTCTTTAACCTCTCGATCAGCTCGGCGCGGTCGGATGTAGACCTGAAGTCCTGTTCCGGGGAAGGCGGCACGATACTGTCGGGGTCGACCGGCCCCTCACAGAGCTCGGTTCGAAGGCTCTCTTCGGAAGGCCTCGGGCGGAGCCACTGGATATCTATGGGCGGCGAGCTGACTTCGGGAGAGGCCTTGCGGGAGGCATTCCCATTCTCGTCGCCATTCCCACTTCCATCGGGTTCCGTCGGTTCGCTCTCAAAGGCGAAGCCGAGGTGTCTCCGCTCCTGCTCTAGCTGCTGCTCCTGCTCGAGGTCCGTCTGAAATATAGGCATGGTTATATTTCGTGTGTCTCTGCTTGGCTGGCGGTCGTGACACCCTCAAACCACGAGGCAGGCGGAGCTGCGGCGTGGTTCAAGAGGGGCAGAGGCAGAGGCAGTGGACAGCGTTCACGAGAAAGCTCATCAATGATATGAGGGTTTACGGGGATATCATGACGTGAGGAAAATGTTGGTTTCCCTTAATTCTCCGAATTCGGGTGACGACAGGTTTCGGGCTGGCTCTTGATTTGACTTTCCTTTTCCGTCCCTCCCTTTTTTGGCGGCGTTGGCGTTGTTGACGTTTGCGTTTTTGCTTGTTGGCGGGTATCGAACGGTGTTTCTTGTACGAAGGAATGAAGCAGGGGACGTCATAAGGACCCGCCTTTTGGTGACTGACACAGGCAGAGGCTTTGCTTTTAATTGTGGGGGTAGTTCCTCCGTACGGCGGTACTAAAGTACAAGGAAATGCTCTCTTAGGTAGTTTCGCAGGGGTCTCTCCGTTTCAGTACTTCTTGGTACATTACACATTATTGCTCGGGAGGGAGCGAATGGGGATTAAAGGGCTCTCGCAGACTTGTTTGGGAAGAAAGGATATAACGTTCCGAGGCATGGGTTACTGGGTAAACGAAGATTGGAGGCTGGCTAAATGATGAGAACCAGACCAGAGCGAGAACATATACTTGTTTGTACTCTTCGGAGGAGGAGGGACGAGCCAAGAGATGATTCAGAGTCACCAAACTAGATGTGAAAGTTATTATCTGGTGATTCGACCCACCCTGGCACATGACTCGATTCCACATGTTGCTTCTCGGCCTTTGTGCTGTGGTGAAGCGAGTAGCGTGCAGTGCTAGAATATGGATAACTCGGTACTTGTACTAGTATGTACCCGCATGCATGCACTTAACGCGACCCTGGACCGGTAGCGTGTACTTGTACCTGTGCTTGCAGGGCCTCCAGCACACACTGCATGACCACGGCCAAGCTTGCGCATGCAGCTCCCCGATCCGCCGGATCCAAGTTTCGTGCTCATAACGCTCACAACTTGCGTCTGATGAATAAGGTTCAGCACAAAAGTTGCGACATAAATTCACAATCTGGAACCCCACCATCCATCTCCGTTGCATGGTCTGGTCCCGAAGCTGCCCCACCCCACCCCACCCACCCTTTCCATCGATGCTTCCATCCATCCATCCTTTGCGAGTGTGCTCCTATCACTCCATCCTCCACCTCCACCCCAACACGGAGCAGACTCAACCCCTCTCGACGGCAAGCTAAATGGCGCCGTGGCTTCTGCGGGCGCGCCCGGATGCATAGATTGTGCAGGCCCAGCCCGCCATCCCAGGCGAGACGACCTGATGATGATCAGGCCGAGGTGGTCGGGCCTGATCCAAATCACACACTTACACTCGTAGCTTCCAATGGCTTTTGATCTGGTCCATATCGGGTGTACAATGGAGTATTACTTTGTAGAGCGAATAGGACCCTGCCGAAGTCATAGCCAGTGTAGTCCGTACTTATGTGGGTTCCCTCGATAGAAGAGTATGAAGTCTCCTGTCCCGCTGCTGTCGGATCCACATCGTAGTATTGATAATTAGGGGAACTCTACTCCGTACGTACTCGCCCTCTGTCCAATGATAGCATGTATCAATATAAAGACTCTTAAATCGAGGATGAATAGGAGCAGCCTACTCCAGCGTCTTCACGACGGCGCCATATGTACCAAGTACCCCTTCGGCTCCTTATCTTATCACCCTGCCCGAATATTACCCGCCCCACCCGTCCCCAGAATTATTTCCATCTCACCTCCCAAAAAGTTTGGGAAAAAGATCACATACAAAGGGAACCTACCCAAATAAAACCAGCAAGCGAAACAATGGCCCCGAAACGACCACGAGAGGCGACGCGCGATGCCTCCGCGCCGGAGGCCAAGAAGCGGAAGGGCTTCCGCGTGGGACCAGAGAACCTGCCCGACGGGCCCTGGCGGAGGAAGGGTAAGTTTTCTTCTCTTTTCTTTCTTTCTTCAGTTCGCTAACAGGTGACGTTTTTTGTTGGCTGGCAGTCGACAAGGTGAAGAAAGACCTCATCCACCGCGCAAAGGTCAAGAAGGCGTACGCGAAGATCAAGGCCCGCGAGACCGGCCAGGAAGCCAAGACCACAACACAGGACCCGGACGAGAAGCTAGAGGTCGAGGACGACGAAACCCCGGACCCTAAACCTATCCCCGACGCCGAATCCGACGCCGAAGTCCAAGAAGAGGAGGAGGAGGAAGAAGCCAAACCACAAGCAGAAGAAGAGAAACCCAGAACCAACACCGCAAAGAAGCACAAGCCCTCCAAACCGGAGGACGACCCCGGCATGCACCCCTCCCGCGCCGCGGACCTCAACCTCGACGCCAACGCCCGCGCCCGGAGGGCCAACAGGCCGGGCTACTTCAGCAAGCCCCTGGCGGAGTCGTCGCGCCGCGAGGCCGAGCGCGCCGCGCGCGAGGAGGCCGCCCGCCAGAGGCACAGGGAGAGGGAGCAGAGGCTGCGCGAGCGACAGAGGCTGAGGCGGCTGAGCGCGCGCGCGAGGGAGGTCGGGCCCGACGGGAGGAGGAAGCTGGGGAGGGAGAGCGAGGTGCTCTTGGATAAGGTTAAGAGGATGATGGGGAAAACTTAGGTGGGGGGTTCGGACTGGGTGGATTGGGGGGTGTCCTGCTGTTTAGAAAAACAACGGGGCCAGGGTAGAACCGGGGGGGGGGGAAGGAGGAGGGTGGTACGAGGAGCGAAAAATGGTTGTTCAATATCACGATTTAATGCGGTTTTAACTAGCGACGAGATGCGAGAATTCGACAAAGTTGTCCTTCTACTGGCTCCTAGGTTTAATATCCTCATACCACCCTATCTAGGAAACTGTCCACCCTCCTCACGAAGTTGTAATGCACAAGCTGGTATCAAGTAAGTAACCAACACGGTTCCATTCTAAGCAGACTTGTATGCACACTCTAACTACCTCCTCCAACCCACCATCCTATCCAATACCAGGGAATAGGGGAAGTGTCGCCTAGTCACCGAGTGCCAATAACCAAAGGGCACGCACTCCACTCACTCAAGAAACAACGACAAGGGAGGGGGATCCCTCCAGTGAAGATAAAAACCAGGGCGGTCCAAGAACCAGGGATATCATTGAATCTTTTTCCCGCGAAGAAATGAAAATCAGAAAACATTCCACCCTTCCCCGTGAAAGTGTCATCCCGTGAAAAGCCCCTCAGTAAGGACTGAGAACCAAGCCCCCAAGAAGTAGGGAGTAAAGAAAACGTAAACCTCTCTCTCTTTCGTATTGTTCCTCCACCACCCTATCCAAAATGATAATAAAAAGCATGCTTGCCACAACCAAAAAAGAAAGTGTAAAAGCCACTAAGAATATGTAAAAACTTCCAACGATGCATAATCAGGGCCCCTCCAAGGTGGTCGGCTTAGGAACGGATGTATGTACAGAAGAAGGAGAAGCGCCCCAACTAGTCGATGAATATGGCGTCCACATTCTCGATGATAAACTGCACGGCAATGTTCTTGGAGTGCATGTCGGTCATCTCGCGCTCCAGGCTGTGGTCGCGCATGATGGTCGGCGCAAATACGACGGCCAGGTTCTTCGGAGACATCTACATTTAGATGTTAGTATTAGACCTCTGAAGAAAAAAAGACACGGCGGAAGGGAAAAGGGGGCTTACCAGGTTCTCGGGCTCCCGCTGGGCCACGCGGGTAAGGTGGAACATCAGGAACTCCAGACAATCCTGGTGGCGCTGCGGCAACGTCGCGAACGTCTGTCTCAAATGTTCGCACCGATCCGTGTCGTTCACAATAGCTACCCATATAATTAGACTCATCTCCACAATTGTCATCTGGTGGTTTGCGGGAGGGAGGGGTTTGCTCACCGTTTGACTCGAGAATCCGATCGTAGATATCGAATGAGAGTAGAGGCGTCGGTAGCTTCCTAAAGTACTGCTTCAGGACACTCGTGACGGCCGTAATGTCGATATCAGGGTCGGAAATGTCGTAGTCCTCCGCCTTCTCGAACCCTTCCTGCAATACCTTCACCAGCGAGTTGCCACCCGTCTTCCGGTAGATGCCCTCGACGTCCATGCCACGGAGCTCCACCTCCTCGATGCAGCGCGTCACGACAGTGGGAATCTGTCGCCGCTCAAAGTCCGCGCGTTCGCTGAGCTCGGAACCAAATAGCGTCGAGGACGCGTCTGGTACAGGCGGAATCCCCACGTTAGTCAACGACCCGGATCTCGGCGCAGGGTTGGCCCCCCGCTTGCTGAAGAAGCCAAAACCCTGGTGGCGGTCAGCGCCGCCCTGCGGCTGCCTTGGACCTCCCGGCGTGTGGCCGCCGCCTCCTCCTCCCTGGCCATTTTGCGGGAGGGGGCTCGGCATTTGATCCACCTGCGAAACAGTCATGTTGTACGGGAGCCCGATGCTGTCGCCACTTAGGCCGCTGGCGTTGTGCGGGTTTCGTTCTCGCTCTTGGAATGCCCCGACAGCCCGATTGACACCCTTGCTCACGTTCTGCGCGAGACTCTTCGAGCCCTTCTTCCAGTTGAACTTCTTCACCTGGCCCTTCCTGATGTTGACAACGGTGGGGCCCGCTTCGACGATCGGGTCTTCGTGATCGTTAGGAACCATGGTGGTGGCCGTGCTGATGCTGACGGCGTCGGACCCGAACGCCGGTGTCGCCGCGGACGAGCCCCTCAGCGGGTAGATGCCCAGTCCGTTAGCGGCCTTGGGATCGCTACCCATGTGAGACTTGAATCGCTCCTGGATCTGGTGGGTCAAGTCGTTGTTCATGTCGGCCAGCTGTGCATTCTTCGAAGACAGCTGCTCAAACTCGAGTAGGGCCCCGTCCCTGTCGGCGATCGCCTGATTCTTCTCATCGACGAGCTGGTCGCGCTCCTGGTGAAGCTGTTCGATAGTTGCCACCATGCTCTGCTTAACCCTTTCGAGCTTCTGAACGAATTCCTTGATAGCCGAATCCTCAAGCTCGCGCGGGTCGACGGGCGTTTTGGTCTGCTTCGCCCTCTCCACATACCCAGCGAGGACCTCCAGCTGCCGGATCATAATCTCCGCCTGCGTGTCCAGCACCGACACAGTCTTGCGCTTCTCGTCAAGTTTCTTGTTGAGGTGCACCAGATCCTTCTCCGTGTTGAACTGCCTCTCGAGCTCCGCCACCCGTTGTTCCGAGTGCTTCAGCTGCCTCTTCAAAAACGCCCGGTCTTGGTTGGGTGATGTGATACTGATCGGATTGCTAATTTCGCGCGAGTGGCCGTTGACCGGGTCTTCGCCGCTGGGGGTTCGAGGCCACCTAGGAGAGGCCGTCGCACCGGTTGTCTCGCTGACGCTTCTCGTATGACCCGTGCGGCCCTGGAGCTGACTGAATTCGGACTCGCTGTTCCGGCCGTGGCGAACGGCATTTGATACGCGGCGCAGAATAGATGAGGAGCCCTCGTCCGTTCCCAAAATCCTGGCCATATCTTCGTCCATAGTGAATTCCCCTCCAGCACTCCACCTGAGCTTCGGCGATGTGGCGTCGGCAGAACCCTCCTTGCCTGGGGCAACGGATGGGGGAGCTGCAGTCTGACCTGGCGGAACGGGGGGGGCTTGTCGCGGTTGCATGTAGGTCTGTCTGGAGGGATTTGTTTTTGACGTCTCATCGGCTGAGGCGGGGGCTGCCTGGGTTTTGTTGGCTACAGATGGTGAATCACATTAGTCTCAACATAAAGACGCTTTGCTAAAGACAACAACAAACAATGGCCAAACTCACCACCACGAGATGTGCTCTGAGGGACCTCCTTGCGAACGACGGGCTTTGTCGCGAGGGGGGACATTTCGTGGCGCAGGGAATCAGACCGCTCGCGGATCTGCTCCCCTGAACGTTTTCGTGAGTCCCGGGATGAGGGGCGGGTTGAAGATGATGCCTCGAGGTGTATCTGGAGGTTATCTGTGTTGGCATCGGAGCCGTAGTTACCGACATTAGCAGGTGAGTCGACTTCTTGGCCGCTGGACTGGGAGCCAGCCCTCGAAGGTTGCAACTTCTTGCCCCTTGGCGCATCCTGAAGCTTGAAGTCTTCGCTAGGGGCGGCCCCCTTGCTTGACGTTCGAGGAGGTCTGTCGTCAGCAGACACGGGCGGCCTGGGTGCAGTGCCAACAGAGTCCGTCCGGCTCGACTTGGAAGACTTGCGGACGGGTGGCCGGAACTTGGTCGAGTCCTGGTCGGAGCTCTGTCGTCCCTTCTCCTGGAAGGCAATATGGGGGGTAGAGGCTTGAGAGTCCACCTTGACCTCGGGAGACGAGGCCTTCCCGGGACTGAAGTAGTCCTTGTCGCTGGCGCTCTTCGTGTCGGAGGTTGACTTGGGAGCCGGGCTGATCACAGGGCTCGGATCAAGAGCGACGGGGATGAAAAAGGTCTCGGGGTCACTGGACAAGGCATCGCTGGGCATGAAGATGTGCGAGTTGCGGTTGTTGCGGTAGTTATTGCTGGGTATGTTCAGGGAGTCCTTCAGGGACGAGTCGGTAGCGGATGGGTCCGGAGAGACGACAGGTCTCGAGCTCCCCCTAGACAAAGACTCGTCGTTCCGGCTGTACGCCTGCCGTGGCCGTGGGGATAGCTCGGTGGGGGTGTCGGATTCCGGTTCAACACGGTCGCTCGCAAAGGCGTTGGGTGGTATTGCGCTGGGAGGGAGGGCCGGCAGGGACTTCTCGGTTACGTGAGGAGATGCTTCTTTCTCGCGGGCCTTTGCTTGAGCGGCGGCTCTAGACTTCTTTTTCCTCCTGGCCATGAGCGATTCGTGACAGCTCATGCAGAAGATTCCCTGCGACGTCCTCGCATAACGCAGGTTCTCAATCTTCCTCTTGCAGTTCCGGCAGCGGAAACATGTTGCGCAAAAAGCCTGGTCCCCGGTGAGGATAGCAAGGTCTTCAATCTTGTTGCCGCAGGCGGTGCAGCTGTATGTACAGTTGTTGCATATCAGGGAGCCGTCGCCGAGGAGGAGAAGGTTCGCATCGGAGTCGAGCAAGGTGCTGCAGGTGTTGCATCGGAAGCAGTCCAAGTGCCATCGATTACCGGCTAGTTGGTGCGTTAGTAAGGCTAGGATCAGAGAGAGGAGATATAGCCAGGTAGCTTGGGCTTCAGGGATAGGTCGCATCGGAAGTCGGATTGCGGGGGGCCAAGGATTCTTGCTCGTGAGATGATATGCGCTGGGGATGCGTACCAAGTTCAAATGCCTTTCCTTCCTCGAGAATCTATACCAGGGGCATCTGCGTTAGCGCAATCACGCTCGAGGACACCAAGGGATGAGGAGCAGCGCATGATGGATAGCACCGATGGGGCTCCGGGCCAGGAGGAATAGGCGGACTAACCTCTCCGCAACCTTTGCACGGGAATATCTCATCGTTATCCATCGTCGTCTCCAGGTAGTCATCCAGGACTGCGGCCATATTGTCGGTAGGGTATGGATGTCTAAAAATGTTTCGGACGGGGACGCTACTCTCGCGATGCCGCTAGTAGGCGCGCAGAGTCATGAACAGCGACGGTGCGTGTATGGGGAGGGATATCGAATGGGCTCGGCGGAGCGAGGCTCGATGGAGATGGAGGTCGACGCCGGTCGGCCAGGGCGGTGGTGATGGCGGTGGAGGGTCGGCGCCCGGAACACTAGGAAGGGTCGGGGATGGAGATGGAGATGGGCGATGGTGGCGATGGCGACGAACGGGTTTAGTGTTGTGTGGGTGCAGGACGCGGCGTACAGGAGCGTGCAGCCCAACTTGCTTTTTTCCTTAAGCGTACAGCGGTGGAATTCGGTCGGAACAATGTCCTAGCGAAAGAAGGAAAGAGAGGGAGGGAGGGAGAGAGAAAGAAAAAGGTGAGAAAAAAAAGCGTGCATGTACTCGTACTGAGGGGCGGCGGCCAGCTTCTCGAGAGGTTAAAGGTCAATCGAGGACGGTGGTGGCCCAAGCCTGGTGATGATGCGACACAGAGGGCAAGGGCGAAACAACTAGAACAAGGAGGGAAGAGAGAGAAGAGTGAGGTTGTGACAGGGTGTGTGGGCCACACACGGGTTTGGAGGGTGGCCGTGGTCCAAGTGTGAGTGTGAGTATGAGGACGCGGAGCAGGAGGCAACGTGGTGGTACAGGCACAAGTATCCGTACAAGTATCGGGGGTCGGGGGTCGGGGGCGGCCGGGGGGTCGAGGTCAAAAATAGAAAAGGAGGAGCAATCCCGCGATGGAAAGTGAATGGGGAAGGCGGAATCCGGAGAGACACCGAGTCGCGGCGGGACACTCGAGGAGGGGACACCAGGGAGGTGGGTGGGTTCAACGAGTATTACTACTAGTACGACTACATGCATTATTATGGGTCTTTTTTTTAGAGGGTCTCTCTGGGGGCTCTGAACTGAGTCGATTTTGATGGATCTCCATGCTAGAGTACGATTAGAAGGAGAATAAGTAATAGGTAGGGTGGGCTAGCGAAGTCACTAGTGTACGAGTAGGTACTCGTACTTTGCAGCCCATGCAGATGTTGTGTATTTTTGCCGCTGAAGACCGACTAGAGGTACAAGTGTCAGATCATCAATCCTCCCAGGTCGACGTTTGGATACAAAAGCAGACACGGAGTACAGCACCTACTAACTCTTACTCCATAAGTGTGCGCTTGATTCCATTTCTTGTATGGTATGCATGTAGTGTGTGTGTGTGTGTGTGTGTGTCGTGTCGTGTCACTGTATATATGTGCTCCACGCTCCGTGCTCCGTACCGGGCACCCATGGCCTAATACAGTTAATACCCGGAATCCTGTACAGGGGTTTATCATTATATCACAGGGATGAAGGGTTCGAGGGGAGATAGCCACCACCCATGTACTTGTATGCGCGAGTACAAGCATGTATGTGATGTGTGCAGCCGGAAAGGAAAGGGGCTTTGAACGTGGCGAGATTTAGGTAACACCAGGCCGGCCCCGTACGAGTACGCCCAACAAGATTGTTGTTCATGTGTGTAACCATCGAGACAGGATGGTGGACGGGATAACTGCTGGTAACAGTGCCCGGTTGTAGATGTGCCGCCCAGGCTTGCCTGTCGGTCCATGTACAGGTACAGGTACTTGAAGATAATAAGGTTCGGGCCCGAATGCTGGAAAGGCGGACAAGAGAGGACGAGGAGGGAATGAAGGATGAAAGCAAAAGTAAATCCGATGTTTGGGGTGCACATGCAAGTTTTGGTAGGGTGGACGGTATTAACATAGAGCCGGACGCAACCACGCGAGCGAGTCAGGCTTGCTTGCTTGGTTCGATGCAACGCCCTTTCATTCTACTTGCTAAATAAGGCACACTCGTACAAGTAAGTATTTACGAGGGCATATCTTAATCGTGTTTCGTAGAGCTGGACACGATAGCATGCAGCTCCCAGATCCATACCTCAACTCCTCGGCCCGAACTTCGTGCATCGAGCAATTTGAAGCTCTCGGAGCAGGAGTACAACTACTCTCCTATCTCCCTCCTCCCTCCCATGGACGCGCGCGATGGAACCATGAACCCCCGTCTCCTCGTGCCTGCCCTCTATTATCTCTTGCTGAGCGATCCAGTATGTGTTCCGTAGTTACTCGTCTCGCTCCGAAGACAACACGGCGACATCTTCACGCCTCGACCAAGTACGAGTACGAGCATGAGTATCCATTATTATACCACGCGTCCCCTGGCGACTGGGGGACTGTCGTGCAAAACCAAACGGTCATTGGTGCAGCTCCGCCGCGACCCCTGCATCGGAACCCTCTAATACGAAGGGGGGATAGCGGGTGTTTCAGTGGCCCAGTCGGCAAGCGGGCGGGGAGGGGGTGTGGTCTCATACAACATAACCATTCACCCACAGCCCGCAGCCCAACGACCCACAGCACCCAACATGAACAGCCCACAGACGCGGCGAGAGCCACTTTCACCCCTCAAATCCAGGGGTAGAGGGCATGGATCTAACGCCCCTGTGGAGACTAATTATCCGTCCTCATACTTGATGAACGTTGTAATATCCATACTTTGTACTTGTACATTCACTCCGCCTCGTTCATTCATACATACTTGTCAAGATATAGGTTCCACCTATTACCTTACCCCCGGCTAACTAACGATGGAACGAGCTCCATATCCATGCGCCGGTCGGGTTATTCCTGCCCACGGACGAGGGAGAAATTTCCCGGCGCTTTCTGTCGAGGATGATCGCCATCCACGATTCACAACTACACGCAATGCGACACCGAGGCCATCTCCACAGGGCCGCAATCAGGACTAGTGCCGGGTGTGAGAAAGAGTATTACGAAAGAGTAGGAAGCCAACTTCGGGCGCTGGATCGAAACGGCCTCCTCCCCGCCATTGCTCACTGCTTGTACAGACGGAAAGGGGGGGGTCGTCCGGCGAAACGACTCACAGCCCATACAAGTAGTATTACCGGGAGGAAGCCCATGCCTTTAATCCCATGCCATGCCAGGTCCCATTGAAGATCTGCTTCGCAGCCGCAGCCGCAGCCGCAGCCACAACCACAACCACAGCCGGGGGAACGGACGGCCCTTTCTTTGGACGGCCCCTTGTTGGTAGTATTCCATAGTTATGCCTATCCGCATTTTCGATGAACTCCTGCGGCCTCCCCTCCCTCCCCCCTGGTCTAGAACTAACGCGGCACCGGATGCAACTCCAGGATGATCCTCCCACGCTAATCCCACCACACCAAACCTCCCACACCTCCTACTTAGACACCTCTAGCTCACCCATGGTCCAGCCGATGGGTATGCTAAGGGTCGCAGAGGCTCATTTCGGTTCAGGAGCACGGGGTACAGGAAAAAAGGGTCAAGAGTCGAGAGAGTATCATATTCTCAAAGGGTAAACAACACAATGGATCTTACTCATACAGGTACCCCGTACCTCCAAAGAAAGGCACGAGTTGTGTCGTACAAGAAGCATAAATCTAAAACCATGGTCGGAGTATAAAGTAACAAGTCGAAAGTCGGTAATGGACAACAACGGGGCTTACATGCAAGCAAGCAAGGCATCCATGGCACACCTGCCGCAAAATCAGAGAGCAAGCAATATCGAGCGCCTTGTTCTCCTGAACAACGGCGTCATCAACCCCTCCAAGCCCAAGGTACCGGGGCCAATTCAAGTAAACTGCAGTACGGGGTATACGTGTTGCTCAGGATAAATACAATACCTACACTACATATAAGTAACTAGCTCAGGTATTTTCTTCGCAAAATACTCCCGGTACGGAAACACAAGTATTACGGAATTGGGGGGGTGGAAAAAAGGGGGGGGAGGGGGGGGGGGGGTACGTGCCAACCTAGAAGCTTCTGACACAACCTACTGGGCCTTTGATCACCGACATGGTTTTCCGATGAATCAAGAAGCAGCCCCTCTTTTATTTCTCTCTCTTTCTCCCTTTTCAGATGTCTCGTCACGGAGATGGACCACCAGGGACCTCCTCTTTGTCCATCCCGCAATCTGTCAATCTGGATAGGGGGCTGAAAAGAGGGGTGACCGACGTGAACAGAACAGAACAGGGACAGTGTCCTCCCCACCTTGTCGCCCGTGGCGCACCACCATGGAGGCCATCTCCCCGCAGCGGCGCCCTTAGCGCGGTCCCTTATTAATATAAACTTTGTTTTTTTCCCTGTCTCTGCCAACCCGCCCACTCCATGTTTCGAAGATGGATGTGGAGAAGGTCCCCCCGCCGAACTCCCCCAAACGGCGGGATATGAAGATTGGCGAGGCGAGTGCCGTAAAAGGGCTCGCTCGCGGGCAGAGACGAGGATAGGCGAGGGATGAGGAGGGAAGGGAAGGGAAGGGAAGGGAAGGGTAGAGGGGGGGCGGAATAATACCTGATACCCTCCCGCCGTCATTTGATTCCGGCAACGTAAATTGTACGCGTACGCGTAAGAGTGAGTGGTCCCAAAGTCTGCGGGCTGGAGTTCAAAGGTGAAGAGGGCGGGGGGCGGCCGGTACCACTTGTGCTACACTTTGTTGGCACCTGTCTTCGTAGATGGATAGATGGGATCCCAGCTTGCCGTATTATTAACTGACACGCCGTCAAGCAACTACGCCGGCTGTTTCAAAGCACTCGTACAAGGTCGATGACAGCGCTAGATCAGCCACGAGTTCCTAGTCTATTAGTCGGGGGGGATCCAAACATCCACGCCACGCCACGCCACGCCACGGCCCACTTCCGCTGATGAAGGGTGATGTCTTACCTGCGCGAGCAGACTCGTCGTCTTACAAGTAAGCAGCGTAGCGTGATGAGTGGATAAAGTAAAGAAAGACAAGCTGTAACCGCCTCAGATGGCGGGCCCATTCCATTCTTCATGCGACCTTCATTAACTAGTTTCCACCCGTAATACATCAGAGGAGGAGGATCCCGTCCCCACCGGCGATGGCGCTGCCACCGCCCCCCCGCCCCCGCCGTCGTGAGGTGCGGCGCTAAAGTGAGACAGTCGGCGCCGTCGACCCCCACTTTCGTACCTCAAGCATCATCCGGCCGCCGATCGGTAATATCAGAACTATAACAGCACATACACATAGGCACACTCACTCACTCACACTTGCTCCCTAGCATAACTGCAGCCCTTGGCCACAAGGTACTAAGATTTGGTAAGGTTTCGAGGTAGGTCTATGTATGTATGTATGTATGTATATGTCGCTGGATTTCACCGTCGCCGCCTCCCTCCAACTAATCAGAACCCAAAAGACGATTTTCCAGTGGTAGTCAAACCCCATCATACATACATGCATGCACAATCGGTGGCAGTTCACTCGCCCAGAACGTCCTCCCCGATCTAGGGCTTTGCCAATAGAAACACCGTGCGCCATCCACCGTCTGCTCCGTCCAGTCCTTCAAGGAGTCTAGATCATAACGGTAGGCATGAGGGGGCAGGGCATTACCCAATCTTGTAGAGTAGATGTCGGGAAGAAGTCAAGACGAGGTAGTGTTAAATGCTTGTTCTATACTGATACCGAGCCACCGATGTCGTACAAGCACTGGCCTGCTTCATCACCTTCACCCCGTTCTGTAACGTGCCTCTTCATCACCCTCGCCTTGTCGCCATTGGTTTTCTCAGACCCCATCACCTCTAATATCCAGAGCCCTCCTTCTATTGAGCTGTCTCGACGACCGCCCCGGTGGTCTTGGCCTCCACCCCTGTCTTTTCTAGCAGCTCCATCATATCTCTACCAAACTCGTCCCAAAGAGTCTGGATCATCTTCGCTGTTACCTCAACCGTTGCTCGCCGATCCAAGAGCAGCCTTATCACATCCGCTCCAGAGCCCTTATTCCCTGCGGCCGCCTTGATGACCGCCTCTGTGACCTTGACCTCTGCACCCCGTCTATCCAGAAGCAGCTTCATCACATCCGCTCCAGAAGACGTATTTCCTGCAGCGGCGTTGACGATTGCTTCTGTGATCTTGACCTCTGCACCCCGTCTATCCAAAAGCAGCCTCATCACATCCACTCCAGAAGACGTATTTCCTGCAGTGGCGTTGACGATTGCTTCTGTAACCTCAACGTCTGTGCCCCGTCTATCCAGAAGTAGACTCAAAGCCCCTAGCCCTTTCCTAGACTCTGTAGCTGCCATGACGACTCCTACTGTGACCTCGACATTGCCTATGTCGAGAAGAAGTCTGATGATGGCCTCATGTCCCATCCTAGCCGCCCATAATAGTGGCGTCTGGCCTTCGCGGTCCTTCGAGTCGATCTCGGCCCTTCCTGTATCGAAAAGAAGTTTGACAATGGCCACATGCCCGTTCCTAGAAGCCCATGATAGTGGTGTCATGCCTAACATGTCCTTCGAGTCGATCTCGGCCTTCCCTGTTTCGCAAATAAGTCTGGCAATGGCCTCATGCCCCATCACAGCAGCCCATGATAGTGGCGTTTGGCCTGTGCCGTCTTTCGAGTCGATCTCGGCCCTTCCTGTATCGAAAAGAAGTTTGACGATGGCCGCATGCCCATTAATAGCAGCCCATGAGAGTGGCGTCTGACCTTCATAGTCTTTCGAGTCAATCTCGACCCCTTCTATGCTGAGAAAAAGGTTGACGATGTCCTCATGCCCTTCCCCAGCAGCCCACGACAGTGGTATTCGGTCATAATCGTCCTTCTGTTCGGTAACTCTAATAACTGAATCTGTCGTCTGTAGTAAGGTTGCTAACGGTCCTAAGACCCCATACCTTGACAGAACATGCGCCAAACTAGTATTTCCTGGCGGACAATCATCGGAATGCCGGTCTACCCTCCTATAAACCTGTGTCCATAATTCTATGAAATCATTTGATGGCCATGAGGACAACTCTAGAATATCATCTTGAATGATGCCTCTAGAATAGGACTCCTTAGTATGGGCCACCCATGAAGTTGTGGCATAATGTAAGAAAGGAAAGGGGCTAAGGTCGCCGCTTGTTGACTGACTGATCTCCTCCATTGCCAGGTAGCGTATGCAAGTGCTGGATAGCCTGTAGTGTGCCATTCCGACTGCCGCATTAGTCGACGTAAAGCTACTATCGAGAAGGAATAAGCCCGTATTGATGAAGAAGTCCTTGAGAGAGTTGTGGATGAAGTGAACAAATGACACATGGGATAAAGTTATCACCTCGACAAGACCGCAGCTGAGCGTCAGAACTAGCTTCTTCATATCGTCACTACTCGACATGGACTTGTAGTCTTCTGTGTTCTGGCATGCTCGTAGTGTTTGATGTGGGCAATCGGCTTTGATGACCATAGCCCATCGCAGTTGATCGATTGATAGGGGTCTCGTGGCAAAACAGATCCACTGGATCAGCCGTAGGGAAGCTCGTCTGTCGTGCGTGCATCGGAGGATGTCGCGGTATAATTCCTCCAGGCCGTGGGGGATTGAATTGATCTTTGCTTCGATCCCCCATGATTCCACGCCCATTTGATGAAGGCTCTGGACTTCATTTACTTTGAGATGCGTCCATAGGAAACTCCCTGAAGCGTTGTCGGTGACCCGACTTAAAATCCGAGATAAATCCAGCTTAGAGGAGTCAGAAAACTGACTTTGTACGAAAGTAGAGATATCCTGTTCGTTTTCATCCTCATGGCATATTTCAAAATCGCTGTCCAAGACTAGAATTGGATAGTGACGGGAAGTAACACATATACGAAACTGTGAGTGGGTAGGCGGAAGCGTCCGGAGCAGGAATTGGATCCACTGAGATAGGTTGACTGCACTCTCTCCACTCTCGTCCAAGGCGTCGATAAATAGCCAAACCGAGCGGGTCTCGAGGACTTTCAGAAGAGACGACTCGAAGAAGGATTGTAGCTCTTCCAGATGCCACTGCCATTTATCACGTGGGCCACCAAGGTCCTTGCACTTTGCGTCAAAGGTATCGATGAGATCTGGACTCGAGTCTGGGACCTGTTTAAGAATCTGATGAAGGAGAGACCGGAAGAAGCCGAGAGGAGATTTTTGGAGATCATTGCCACGGCCATAGAAGAAGAACGAAAGAATGAGGTCGTCCTTTCCAGCTGAGTGATTCTTGAGAGCATACTTTAACAATGTTGACTTTCCGGAGCCTGGCTTTCCCTTGATCCAGAGCAAATCTTGATTCCTGGAAATCCAGGCCTTGTACTTCTGGTGTTGAAGTAGCCAGCTGTATGTTCCTTTGGCGGCGGGGGTGATATCCATCGATCGGTCGGTCATGTCGGGGAAGGCTAAAGATTGAAGGCAGGTTGGAGATGAGTTTTGACCTTGAGAGAAAATTCAGCAAAGTGTATTCAGTTTGTAAGCTGGGTACTAGTGGTCCCTACTGAAGTAATTATTTTGAGAGCTACTGCTAGTATGCATACCGTTGATAACCCCAGCGGTAACTGGAGGAGCCTGGGTCACTGTGCCGTGTGCAATCGACGAGTCACCACGATTTCCCTCTGTTAATGAGGGACCGTCATCCAGCTTAGCTGCTGGCACAAGCAATAGGATCTCCTTCGCACACGCTGCTGCTGTAGCTGCAGCATATTTCTGCCACCTCTTGTTCTTGTGCGAATCTGCATAATCACAGATACCACGGATCACCAGGGCCTGGTGGTTCCCCATCACGCCACCTGATTCCATCTCAAAGCAAATAACTTCATACTTCTTATAAAGTTCATTCCTCTTCATGCTTGATATAACAAGTGCATTGGAGGAGCCGATGATGCCATAATGAACCCGAGGTGTGTCCTGCCACCGGACAGCTTTGCGGCCTCGCTGGCTGCGTTGCTTGGATTTCGATATGTCGCAAACCCCGTCGCAGGGCTTAGTTCTATCAGGGTGGGGATACTCGTCTAGGAAGAGACGGTCTTCCTCGCCCCCGGGGTCTTCGAACTCTGGCTGCTCCTCCTCCACGAGGCCTCCCCGCATTTCACCTAGATATATCGGGATTTGAGATCCGGGTTTCCTCATGTGGTTGGACTCAAGAGTGCGGACTGCAGTGAGAAGAGGATCAGAAGGATGGAGTGTGTGAGACTTGGTCGAAAGCTCGGTCTTCCCTTCCCAGGCGCCGAACTCGTAGTGTGCCACGCCTCCTTCGCTCCCCCATGGGCAGCTGACGACCACATCCCCCAACACGATTTGTTTCATGTCGGGACCGTAGTAGGGTATCCCCCCTGCTATGCCAACAACGAGGACGTGCTTGATATTCGGGAATGAGCGGTGCATGTCGGTGACGACGGTAGCAGCTGGACTGTTGCCAATTCTCGGGCAAACAACCACGGCAACCCAATGGGGGCCTATTCGCCCTATATGGTAGGTCGTCTCATGCTTTGGGAATAGCTCGTAGTCCTCCAGCATCAGAACAGCAGGCGTGAGCTCCAAGGCCATAGGCACAATCCATCCCACGGTGACGTTTGCTTCGTGTGGGGAGGTCATTTTCGAGGAGAGAGTGGATGGGAGCCTGAATAGATGCAGTGGCTCCTCTGTGTCTGAAGGATTCTCGACGGACAGAGACCCGTCGGACGTCGCATTAGACATCGCTTCGAGGTCATGGGAACTAAACTGGCTGCCTCCCTTAGTCTCGGCAGAGGCACCTTCCTTGGACTCCTCGGCAGATGCCCCAGAGTCGTCGTCCCACCAGCGGAGAGACCACAGGGAAAGATACTCTAGATGGTCCGCGATGTGCTTCCACATCCTGATGGCGAGTGCATCCTTCTTGGAACTTTTCAGTGTTGCTTTGGCGTCATGACTTGGGCCGTGGGCTGTCGACGGTGTTTCGTTGGCGGTCGGGGACAGTTCGCCAGCTTGTGCTTCGACACTACGTCTCCCAGTCACTAACTTTCCTGGACTTTTAACTCCTTCAACTGTTCCGACGCTTGAAGTTAGGGCGACGTCCTCGCCACAGAATCGACAAATTTGAGCTTCGGAAGGCATGGGCACCTTGCTCCTAGAGGCGATGAGAGCGTATTGGGAGTCTGGGAGATCTTTTGGGTGCTCTCCCCTTAGGTGTTCCAGGAGAAGCTCTTCACTGTCAAAGGTGAAGGGCGTGCTGTGCTGTAGAGTACACAGCCAGTGATGGCGGCTGGGATGGATATATCGCGCCCAGTCGGCGCCGTGCTTGTTCTGCATATGATTGCGCCAATCTTGACGAGTCGAAAATGCTGGAGGAAGATTGCCGCATTGTTCGGAGATACAGACATATGGTTTTAGATCCTCATCGACATGTAGTCTAGATAGTCAGTCGTCAGAGCTACTATCCGGACCCAAATCGTACCCACCTCCACTTCTTTTTGTCTTCCAATAATTCCTTCGACTGTGGTTTGCGACAGATTGTGCACTTCGAATCCGAGTGGCCTGGGGGAACAGCGGGAGCTTGGGGATATTCGGCATTAATGAAGGGGTTGTTGGAGCGTGAGCTGCTGGCATCGTCGGACTTGGCCCCGCCTTCTCTTAGGCCCTCAGGGACCCTGTGCGTGAGCACTTGCTTGAGAAGTGTATCTTTGGCAGCGAGACGTTGTGCCAGAGCGGGCTGGCCTGTGTCGCTTTGCTTTTGGGTGGCTACCGGCGGCTCCGTCGGAACTGTTTCCGACTCGGTCTCGTCATTCCTGTCGGCGCTAAGCTTCGTCTCGTGCCTGAACTGGTATCTCAGCCGGTTACGTCGATATATGATCGAGCTTGCCAGCTGGACTTGGAGAGACTCGTCCGTAGGGTCGACCGGGGGAAATCTCCACTTGACTAGGGCAAATATGACATCGTCGAAGCCATCCGGTTCTCTCTTGCGGCTAGACCTGAGTATTCTCTCGACCCCTTCTGGTTTCGAAGAAGCTCGAATGATGAGTGCCAATCTGCTTAGCCGGTCGATGGACCCCGTGATGCCAATTATCGCGCCATCACTTTCGGCCGTCGCCTCTGCGTCTGGGCCGATCTCCTTTTGAGCGACTAGACGATGGCGTTTAGTGCCTAGAGTTGCCATTAGCGGTATCCGAGATGTATCACGGGTTGACTGGATACAATAATTCCATACCGCGTTCGAGGTTTCTCCTGAGAACAGCCAACATAGACATGACGAGTTCCTTCATCTCCGGGGCGCCAGCCAGACGCGTGTCGAGACAGGCACTGAGAGGCGCGAAGACGCCTAGAAACTCGGCCCAAGTTTGGAAGCGGCGTTGAAACTCGGTCACTTGCTTGCCATATAGCCTAGGCACCTGTAGATACTCCTCAAAGCGGCGTCGGCAGATGGTGGCGGCCTCGAATATGTTATCCGAGGCGACCATCCTTGACTCAGGGCCCGGAAGGGCCGCTGTGACGACCTGGTCGGAATCCATGGGGATTGGGGCGGCGGAGAGAGAGGTCAGTCCCAACGGATAGTGGCCGAGTTCTGGACTTTGCTCGCCATATGGGAATTAAAGAGCCGGGCGCTCTAGTTTTATCGGGTTGTAAGGCTGTGATGGAGTTGGATGAGTTTGGAAATAGTCTCTCCCCTGGTGAGATGGGTTTTGGGGAGCTCAAGATTCATCACAAACTCCATCTCGATGGTGAGTGATTTCGTTGAGGTGGTGGCTCTACAGGTGTGTACCTTCGTTAAGGAAATACTTTGGCAATGAGAGTGGTACGAACATGCTGCTATTCAGACCAATTAACAAAACCGCCACTGTAAACACTCCGAGGCAACCACAACCACGTGTGTAAAAAAAAAAAAAAAAAAAGGAAAAAAAAGAAAGGTACAATCCAATAAGGATCGTGTAGGAGCATCGCTCACTCAGCACACTACTAAACTGGTCATACTTGTCCTTAGCATTGAAGGTGAGTGGGAAGGACTGCAGTCATGGACTTGATTTCTTCCCCTATCTCACATTCTCAAAAGGGGACCTGAGCTTTGCGGAGAGAGCTTTCTGGCATTTTGCGCTTTGTATGGGATAAGGGATATGGCATTATTCCATTTACGAGGAAGGGACGATCTATAGTAGACTCGTGAGAAGGGACGATGGAACACCAAAGTAGTTAATCAGCCAACAGACACAAAGTATTGCGTTAACACTATGAGCAGGGAAGCTGCGAGCCTGGCCAAGACCCCGCATTCAGCTGCACCTGGGCTTGTTGTAAATACTTCCTCACTTGTACTTCTACTATTATTGACTAGAATTGTGGCAACCATGGACTGGACTGGTCGGGCCGGAGTCTAAGACATCGATTGTGAGGCAGCTACTAGGAACAAAGTCTAATGGCCTCCCTCGCGATACGCCGACCTGGTAGCTTACTCCAGCCCGGCGACTTGCTTCGGCTTCTTTACAATGGCATAGATGACGGACTCCTTAGAACTGATGGTCAAGCCCAGGCTCCGAATCCTCCAGGAGACCACGACGTCGGCGAAGACGAAGACCACGTCGAAGACGACGACGAAGATGATGAACAAGCCCTGGACATGGAGGATCAAAGGGCCTTTCTCGGCTTCGAAGTGAGGCTCCCTCACAGGTCAGGAGGAATCCACGACTTTGAGGCCCGAGACCCCGCTGTGAGCAGTGCTGGGCGAAACCAGGTTGCGAACCAGCTCAGCTTCCTTGAAAACCAAGTAATTCTCTTTCTCCCCACGTCCAAAGCTTAGCACACGTTCATACGATACTGACTTTGAATGTGCGAACCTATCTAGCTCACTACAGCGCAGGTATCGTTACCGCCGTCTGAGGTTAAATTCGAGGCGGCGTGCATTTACGCTGAAAATGTGGCCAAGAATGGCCAGCCTGACGAAACGCTTCAGAAAGCGCTACAGCCGTCCACGCTGTCCGATTTGCGCGATTGGGTTGGGAGGTTCACCAGGTTCAACATGTTCTTCGAGCGGCATCACGAGCAGGAAAACGCAGCAGCATCAAGATCTAACCTGGGGAACTCCTCTGCCGACCCGGAAAACAGTCAATCCGAGATGGCCCACCACGAAAGCCTGTATGCGCTTTTGAATGACCGACTAAGCTGTAGAGCCCTAGGGCATCACGCCCTTCTTGAATTGCCCGGCTCGGATCAGGCCAGCTTCAACATGTTCCTATCAGCTTGCCGAGAGGCCGAAGCGCAAGAGTTAGACGTCGATTGGCATGAAGGAAGCCATGAGACATGCTTTATGTTCGGGAGGTGGGTGCCTGCTTCCCTGGCTCTCACCTTCGCATGATCTCGCCATGGCTGACCACGTTGCCATGCCTAACTATAGCTGTAGCCCGGATAACACCAGTCACACGCATCTGGACATCTGCAATGAAATCTGCCGCTACCGCAGGCTCAGGCGCCGCTTGTACATGTCTTTTAATAAGTCTGGGATCTGGCCGAGCAGCGAGCCCCAAGGGTCGCGCCCTCGCTTGCTAGAAACACCAAAGCCGGTCAGCCTTAGCGCACGCCTCCAGCAAGACAGCCTAAGCCAGGAGAATCTCGGCGATGGATTCAAAAAGTACCACCTGGCTCTGCAGCTGGCCTTGTCGCTGCAGCGCCTGTACCCGGGGCCGTGGATCCAGCACAACTGGAACGCCCACACCATCCATCTTCTCGGAGGCCGAAGCGGCGATGCTTCCCAAGACTTGGGCCGAATTTGTATTCCATGCAAGCTAGACAGGAACTGGAAAGAAACCAACGCTGTCTGGCGGGAATTTAACCACGCGCATCACGACCGCACTCAGGACTGTCCCGCCTTCTTCCTATCCTTTGCCCAGTTGCTGGTTGACATTTCCGAGGGCAAGGTAGAATCCTACCTGCCAGGGACAGATGAGGAGTGGTGCGAGGCGTTGATCGACAAGGCCGACGAGATGGTGAAGAACAAGCTGCTCGAGTGGTATGGGCAAGCGATCCGGGGCTGTGTCTGGTATGCTGTGGACTACGGTATTAAGCTGCAGCAAATAAAGGATCCGAGGAGGACGGCGCAGGCCGTCATACAAAACATTGCTGAGAACTTGCGGAAAAATCTCAACTTATGGAAGGTCGGCGGCTTTGACGACGGTAGCGAGGTTACGGAAACACCCGGCACTGCATCAGAACAGACGAGTATACCGCGGAAGGCTGCGGCGTCGGAGTTGGCAAGGCCTCCCCCTTCATCTCAGACCTCGCAGAGGGCTACAGCTCGGAGTTCCTTTTTCACGCTTTTCGCAGATGGTGACGAGATATATGAAGAGAGGTAAGGACATTCTGTGGTGGCGAGGTGGGCTAAGACCTATTTTAACCATGACGTAGGAAGCCAGATGGCTACTCAGACGATTTTACGCGTCTAATGAATAAGTTCAAATTTGATTTCATCCTCTCCCGGCCTTTGGATAGGGAGTCGTCCTCGATGGAGAGGCCCATCCGAATAGCCGTGCTCGACACTGGGTTTCACTTCGACGACAGCGACAACTTGTTGTATTCCGGCCGCAAAAGGATACTCAAAGACCTTTCAGGAAACTTCCTAGGCATTACCGACGACGAACGGAGAGATTATGATGACACGCACGGACACGGGACACACGTGGTGAGACTGCTGCTACAGCTCACGGTGCGGGCCCAAATCGTGGTGGTGAAGGTCTCAAACGGGAGATCTTTAGAGCTCACGAAGATGCAGCAGCTTGTCGATGTGAGTTTCAACTTCCCCTGATGCGGTGTCAGTGTGAGACCTGAAGATCTAACCGTTATTCACTTGTAGGCTCTCAAGTGGGCTGGGGAGGAGGCGGACGTAGATATCATCAACCTCTCCTTCGGGCTCGATGATGCAGCAAAACAAATCATACAGCCGGTCATCCAAGACCTCGTCCACAAGGGGAAGCTCATCTTTGCTGCGGCGTCCAATTCGGGCGGCAATGGCAGACGAGCGTATCCGGCCAAGGAAAACGGCGTCTTCGCCATACATGCCACGAAAGTGGACGGATCGATCCCGGAAAACCTTAATCCACCGTCTGTCCCGACGAGGGACAACTTTGCCACCCTTGGCTTTGGTGTATCGTCATACTGGGGGGGAAAGGAAGTGTTTATCTCTGGAACATCGTTCGCCGCCCCGGTCGCGGCGAGTATCGCGGCCAATGCTCTCGAATTTATTCAGCGGGCACCACGCGGATTCCACACCAACCCACGGTATTTTTTCAGTTACGGGGGTATGCGACACCTGCTTACTTATTTGGCCAGTCCTCAGGGGAACTATCACTATATTCGGCCCTGGAACGATGAGATGTTCATTGGTGGGAACACTGCTGAAGACATGCAGGACAAGCTGAAGAAAATGTCGATAATGGGGTACGGGTAAATGAATAAGTCGCGCTAAGGAGGAGCTGCATTTCAGCTTTAACCCCGCCTTTGGGCCGAACCTAGGTGCCAAGCTTTTAAGAATATGCTGCATCATCTTTCTGTTGGGCTGGTTTGGAGGTCCTATTTTGAGATTTATGAATATCTACTACATATAGACTTGTATATAATTAACTATATTATTACTTGGAATTCCATCTCTCCCCGCATACTAGGTCAAATAATACGCCATGGCACCCATCCGACATCCACCACCCACCTACCACATCGTGCCTCGCTTCGACATCGCCGCAAAGGGTGGCGTGCTCGAGCTCGGCACCGTCCTAGACGACCTACTGATGCTCCGGCCGCTGAACCGGGGGGATATCGTCCCCATTCCCGCGAAACTCCGCTACCCGCCCGTGACGCACAGCGGCTTCACCGACACGCGCTCCCGGCTGCGCGAGGGCCACGGCAGCATCTGGGCCAAGGCTCTCGTCTTCCAGGGGGCAGGAGCCTCTGCCTCCGCGTCGGCCCAGAACGAAACTCAGCGCACGGTGGCGTGCGAATCTGTCGTCACGTCGTATTTCGACCCGGATGTTGCCTACGTCGCCCAGAGCCTCGCGGCCCGCGGCGTCAACGATCACTTCGTCGGCTCGGGCTACGAGGACGACGTCTACCTTGTCACCGGGATCAAGGTGGCCAAGAAGCTGCGCTTTGACTCGACGACCTCCGCGCAGCGGGCGGCCAACGCGGAGATGGGTGCCAAGGAGCCCGTCACGGGAACCCAGGTCGGGGGTAGCGCGGGGGGCTCAGCGAATGATGGGCACGAGGTCGAGTTCGAGGCCGACGACATCGTGGTGGGGTTCCGGGTGAGGCGGTACACGTACGTGCCGGCGTCGCGGAACCCCTTTAGCAAGAAGAAGAAGCTGAGCGGGGAGGACTATCTCGAGAACGCCGAGATGCATGAGGCGGGCACCAAGGTGGTAAAGGGGCCGGAGGTGACGTATGAGGAGGTAACTATCGAAGAGGAGCTAGATGCCCAAAGGGACGCTGAGGCTTCTGGCGAGCTGGACGAGTGTTGGGTTACCCCGTTCAAATGAGGAGCTAACTTAGGGTGCTGGCCCCGGGTTGTCCTGTGCACCTAACATGGCGAAGATGAACAGGTCCTTGAACTCGTTGCCACCAAAGCTGAAATATCTACTGAAAAATTTGATGCCCTTCATGTATCCCCAACGTAGATCTCTCGTGGTTAGGGCCCATTGGGTCGTAGTACATCACAAGACCGATCTTGTTAAATTCACTAGTAGTGGATTGTGGAGCTAGCTCGGAGTATTCGGCCGGGTCTCGGGGCCCACTTGGAGCGGGTCTCGGAAGTTAGCGGCCGACCCACTTCGCCGAGGTTAAACCCATGGCCCCCGGGAAATGCTGGGAAACCGGAAGAGAAGAAAGTGGGACACCGTTCTAGGTAGGTTTCCGACTGAGAGCTATACAGTAGCCGTCTGTCTATCAATACTGAGCGGCCCACGGCAACGGCTCGTTTTGTCCTGGGACCTCTTCCTAGCACCAGGCATACCCCCCTCTGCCCTTTGGAAAAGCTCGTGGGCACACAGCGCAAGGAAGAGACGCAAAACGTGAGACGAGGTAGGAAAGAGAAGGGTATCCATGGAGACGACCAGCAAGGTGGCAATTAAAAACAATAAGATACTATCAGAAACTAGAAACCCGTCCATCGGAGTGAAAGGAAGAAGGGAAGAAGTATAAAGAGAATCCAGTCGAGTTCTCTCTTCTCAGCCCCTCGCTCCCTTCCTAGGTGTATACAAGAACCCGAAAGGAAGAAAAGGAAAGATAATAGAGTAGAAGAAGGAAAAATGGAACTGCCGGCTTGGGAATAAAATAGGAAAAAGAAAGAAGAAGATAGAAAAAAACGACACCCATTGTTCTAAAGCGCCCCGGCGCCCCCCTTTCGCCTTCGCTTTCGCTTTTCGGCCTTTTCTTTCTTCTTATATTACTCCACGCGTACTAAAAAAAAACGCAGACGAAACCCTAAAATATGAGAAAGAAAAGAAAAAAAAAGAATGAAAAGGTTCCATCTCCTACTACGCAGCCTGCTGCTGCTCCCTCTGCTTCTTCACGATATAGTACGTAATCACGTTCTTCGGATCATCCCCCAGACCCCCCATGACCCTCCAGAACGTCGCCTCCCCGACCCTCTCGTGCATCGCGACGCACAGCTGCACGGCGTCCCTCCTGACGCCCGAGTCCGCCGACTCCAGGCACCGGCCCCCCAGCCTCGCCAGGTTCCCCAGCTCCGTGTCGGAGGGGACGTAGCCGCTGCCCCTCCCGTCCAGCAGCCGCCTCAGCGCGTGCGTGCCCATGCTCAGCACCCTGCACCCCTCGGGCGCGCCGTCGTCCGCGCCCGCCAGCAGCGCCGTGAGCGTCATGACGAGCTCCGACGCGTCGCCGAGCATCACGAGCTCGTCCGCCAGCAGCTCCAGCCCGCTGACGATGTACGTCCGCGCGTCGTACGCGCTCCGCGCCCGCAGGAGCGCCTCGAGGCCCGCCGAGACGTACGGCTGGAAGTCGAACCTCTCCTTCTTCAGCAGCAGCCGGATCGTCGCGAGCACCTGCGCCTTGACGTCCTGCGCCCTCTCCGGCGCGCCCTCGCCGTCCAGGGGGTCCTGGAGGAAGTCGAAGAGCCCCAGGAGCAGCGCCTCGAACTTACCCCCCGCGAACACGGCCTTGTTGTCCCGGATCAGCGACTGTAGCTTCCGGAACCCGTGCACATCTAGCGTCCTGGCCCGGACGCGTGTGATGCCGCTCTCCAGGAGCCGTGAGTTCTGCCGCGTCTTCTCGGGCGATGCCGCGATGTCGGACAGCGCGGCGTCGGGTTCCCGGTTCTCCGGCGTGGTGGAGCGCGCGGGCGCCGCGTTCTCGTTGATCGGCTTGTCTTCTAGCACGGGGCCCGTGAATGCTTCGGCGGGTTTCGGCGTCGCGTTGTCATCCTCAACGAACGGATCCTCATAGACTTGGAGTGGTTGTTCTGCGTTATCTCCAGAGACCTCCGCCGGGAAGGTATCAGAGACAGCCGGGGTGGGTGCCTCGAGTATCGGACTGGGCACAGAGGGAGGGAGGAGCTCAGGAGTACTGGAGCGAGGAGGAATAGCTCTCAGATTCGCAAGGTTCGGCACCACTAGTGTGAGCTCCTCAGCCCCCGCCACACTTCCGGCCGATGGCGGACTCGACTGCGACTTCTTAAGCTTCACGGGCGTTGTCTGAGGCGTCGGGCCCTTGCTGGAAGCCGCCATCCGTGTCGGCGACGGTAGGCTCGACTCGCTCGCGTGCGAGACGTGGCCCGCGGGGCGGGGCCGTTGGGCAACACGTCGGGGCGAGGTGGTAGTTGGTTTGGGGGAGCCGGCAGCTGGCTTGGGCGCGGAGGTCTTGGGCTTGACGTTATCAGCGGAACTAGTGGCCTCGACCGACGGCCCGCCGTGAGTCCTCACGGAGTAGGGGCCGGCGGTGGCAGGCCGAGCTGCTAGTTCCGGTCGGCGCTTCGTCGGCCGCATTGGCGCGCCGGACATGCCACCGGATGAGGAGCCGGTAGGGTGTACTGAAAGGGTTGACTCCGGGCGTGGACGAGTTTTGAGCGGCCTGGAAGGCTCGGCGGCAGCTGAGCTAGCGTTCGGGCCGTTTTTAACAGGAGAGAAGGCAGACATTGCCGACCCCGGTCTCACCGGGAGGTTCTTAGTAGCGAGGCTCGCCTTCTTCTGCGCCATGACGGTATCTCTTAGCGAAGGCTTTCCAGAACCCACGGTGCTTCTTGACAGACCAAGTCCGGGCCGAACAGCAGGCGCAGCCTTCTTGGGAGAATTTGGATTGTTCGGGTCCTTCTGTAGAAGTTTCTGCGCCGTTGCGTCGAGAGTGTCCATCAGGCTGTCCTAGTTAGTCTCATATAACTCGAAGCGTACAGGGAACCAGGAACCGCCGACTTACACCTCAGCTCTGGCGGGCCACATCTTGGCAAAGAACCAATACGTAGCCCGCATCTGCTCCCTCACCCCCGGGTTAGCATCGGCAAGTCCCTTCTTGATCGCCTTCTCAATCATCTCGACGCCGCCGCCGCTCTCCAAGTGCGCCTTGTGCTGCTCCTCCTTGGCGAGTATAATCCTGAGCCATTTGGTAGCGTATTGCCGCGGCTGAACATTCTTGTCCGACGAGGCACCGCATACATGCTGGAGAAGGCGGTTATTGTACGTCGCCTTGCTCAGGATAACTTCTACAGTCGCGTTGGCCTGCTGTGAGGCAATCTTCTTCGTGGCGGCGCACAGCTTGACGAGGGTCTGCATCAGCAGCTCGACCATGGGGTCGATGCCAGCACCAAGCCCGTTCGCGACATCCTGTACTAGAGCGCAGGCCTCCTTGGAAAGACTCGTTCGGAGGGAGACCATGGCCTTGATTATGCCGTCAAGCAGGGAGCGCACCCCGTTAAGGAAAGCTTCGCTGAAGTCGGACACGGCGTTCCCGGCAATCAGCCGGCGCAGGACCCCGAGGCTCTCTTCTCGCTTCAGCCAATTCTGCTCCGTCTCCTTGCCCTCGAAGTGGTAGTGCATGTCACGTATCAATTCGTCCAGCTCGCCTTTTGTGTTCACATACATCGGTTCAGCGGGGTCGTTCTTACGGTCGAGCATCGGGGTATTGGGACGTTCCGGGATGGGCGCGGATACGCTGGCTGTGAGAGTGGGTCGCATGGGCTCGGAGGGCGTTTCGGATCGGTCGCCGGCCGTGGGGGCAAGCTCCTTTACAATGGCCTGCTCGATGGCGGGGCGGACCTTGAAGTTCTTCAGCTGGCGCTTCAGATCGGATTTCGCGGCGTTGGGGGCACCCCTATATGGTTGTCAGTCTCACTGCGAAATCGAGGGGAACGAAAGAGAGCGGGTTCCATAACGCACTTGAACAGCTCGATGACGGTCGTCTTCGCGACATCCCGCACCATGCCGTCGGCGTCCTCCAGGAGATCCATAAGCAAGGGCACATATCCACGGAACGGCAGGCCGTGGTCGCGGTGCATAGCCACTACCCAGTGCATGGCGGCCTCCTTCGCCCTCGGGTTCTTACCCGACATGGCCGTGTTCCGCACGCCGCGCTCGACCTCGGTCGGCGCGACGGCGTACATGGTGGTCAGGGACTGGGCGGCGATGGCGCGCAGCTTCTCCTTCTGGTCGCCCAGCTTCTCGACGACGAGGGGCATGGTGCGCATGGCCTCCTTGACGATGAACTTGGGCTCCTGGCGCGACATGCGCGTGAGGAGGTGGTTGAGCGAGCCAAAGCCGGCGTGGGAGAGGACGGCGTGCTGCGAGGCGGAGGCGGTGCGCAGGGCGTCGAAGAGGAGGGGGACGCCGGTCTCGGGGACGTTGTGCTGCTTGATGCCGGACTTGACGGCATTCACGGCTTGCACCTTTGCGTCGGTAGAGGCGTCAGTTTTCGCGAGGAGGGCCAGCAGATCCTCAATCTGCTGGTCGGTGATTTTGTCCGCCATCTCTGCGGATGAGGGGGGAGAGCGCCCTGTCGATTGTCAAAACAAGGAATTAGGTGGGGTTTAACGTTTCGAAAGTTGTTCAGTCGTTGTTATCGAGGGAGGAAGAGCGATCGCGGTGCGGGCATATGGGCTGGATTGAGGCGTGCGTGCGAGATATCGCAGGCAGACAAATAAGAGTTGCTGCAGACTGAGCGTGGGGCAGCGTCAACGATCGAGACGTCGAGATGCAGGAGTAGTTTCGAGCTCGTCTGATTCGGCGTCAGTGTCCAAGTCCCCGTATATGTGGATACCGGGCGCGTGGGATAGGCTAGTATACGATGGCGATGATGGCGGGTTATTGAATGTCTTGCACCTGCAGTTGGGGTTGGGATTTCGTCGAGAATCTAATCAAGTCTGACCAGACTTTACCAGTAATGTCAGGGGGGGGGGCTAATATTTGGTTGCGCGAAAGGATGTTGTCTCAAAAGGGGAAAACAACAGGGTCGAGGCGTGGTCCCTGTTGCCAGAGCGGCCAGTGCCACCCCTGTCTGTCAAAGTGGGTCCCGTTCCCAGTGAGTTTTGTTATCGATAAGCCGGTTCGTTTAATCTGCACAAGCAACATGGGGTATGTATGTACTCGTACGGATAACTCCGCACATCTACAAGTACCGTTCACCACTTAAAAACTTAAATACCCAGCACCGGGGTGGGCGAGAGCACGGGGTGGTCTTTCTGCTACGGAGGTAAGGAAAAGATACGATGGATCCTGTATTCCATGGCGACACGGTGGTAGAGTGATATTTGCAATTGCTGGCGCCCGTGTCCAAAATTAGGTGCATCCACTCGACTTATGTAGGTACGGGTAATCCTCACAGGCCAGGCACACAATACTTAAACTTGTACCCCTCGCATCGTACTTATACCTTCAGGAGCCGTATACAGTCGATCCCCCCATCCCGCTTCAACCTACCCCAACCGGTACATCTCGATATTATCTCCGTTCTACACTATCTATAGAGCGTCCTCAACCCCCGAATACCCCACAAGCACGCCTCCAGCCATGTCCCCCTCCACTACCTCCTCCTCCTCCTCAGGCACCGCCATAAACACGCCGACCTCCTCAACCACCTCCTCCACATCAACCACCCCCGCGCCCGCGCCCACGCCCTCACCAGCGCCAGCGCCAACTCCAACACCTTTCATCAGACCCAAGCTCCGCCTCGAGATCCGTGACCTCGCCCACCCAGGCGCAACCCTCTTCCTAACCTCCATAACCCCCAGCACGACCCTCCGCTCCGCCACCTCCTCCGTCCTCTCCCTCCTCTACCAGACCCCGCACAACCCCACCCCGACCCGCTCCGTCACCCTCGTCCTCCGCGACAAGCCCGGCGTAGCCTACACCACCGGCACCGAACTCGACTCGGACCACAAGGAGATCCATCTCTCGCTAGGCTACGTGGCGGGGATCAAGCCCGCCGACCGCCTCTCGGACGAGATCACGGGCGTCGTCGTCCACGAGCTCGTCCACTGCTTCCAGAACGACGCACGCGGCACCTGCCCCGGCGGACTCATTGAGGGGGTAGCCGACTGGGTGCGCCTGAACTCGGAGCTCGCCGCCCCGCCGCCCCACTGGAAGAGGGACACGAGCAAGGGGTGGGACGCCGGCTACGACCGCACCGCCTACTTTCTCCAGTACCTGGAGGATGTCTTCGGCGAGGGGTCCGTCAGGAGGTTGAACGCGAAGCTGGGCGAGGGGAAGTACGTCGAGAAGAGCTTCTGGCCGGAGCTGTTCGGGAAGAGCGTGGCGGAGTTGTGGGAAGGGTACTGTGAGGAGGTCGACGGGGAGAAGAAGGCGCTCGCTTAGAAGGCCACTGTCGTATCCCTATTGGGCTCTCGTCGGTCCCAGACACGTCCACCCCTTTCAGTCAGTCGTGGGAGGCCATGAGTAACGGTGCCTACTATGCCCCCTGCGCATTACATAGCACGACTTTGGATCATCATGTACAGCGTCGTCTAGAATCTACGTTCGGCCGATCTTAAATGACTTACACGCGCCCCCTTACATTATAGATTAGACGGGAAATACCCCGAGACATCTGTTTCACAATGATATCATTGTTCCTAACCATATCATAACTAATACGAAAAAACCGTTGTATGGTGATATCATTGTTCCTAACCATAACTAAATCCCAAATCCCAAATCCCAAGATCCTAATGTGTATGTAATGAACCGAAACGCCTCCTAGACTCACATACAAAAAAACGTACAAAGCAACGCAAAGCAAGACGAGAAAAAAAGCCGAGGGAGATGGGGAACCCCGCTCAGGCCCTTCCCCTCATAGACAGCTCGCTCTCGCTCACCACGCTCCCGACCTCGGACCAGCCCGCAGGTGTGAACATCCCGTCGCTGACGCTCAGCACATCACCGGCTGCCCCCTCAGATCCAACCTCATCGGCTAGGTCCGAAGCCGGTGCATCCACCTCCACACCCGCAGCCTCGCCGTCCGCGACGGAGAACCCGTCGTCGCGGTCGGGCGTCCGAGCCCCGCCGACGTCCGAGAACGACGAGGCGGAGGAAGGCGGCGAGACGGCGCGGTCCCGGTTGTCGGTATCCGCTGCCTCGGCCCACGCGCCGATGACGGCGAAGAGGTTACTCCTGTCTGCATCCTGGGCCTCACCCTGCCCGTGATGCGATTCCTGCTCCCGCTCTTCCTCCCGCTCGAAGTCCAGCGTCTGCGAGGCGGTACTCGCCGACTCGTTGCTCTCCAGGTCAATCAGCACCGGGCCGCCCAGTGATCGCGCGGCAGGCGACGCGGGCGGCGTGGCTTTCTGGCTGTTGTGGTCTGGGGTCGTGGCACTGTAAATGTCCGACATCTCGTCCACCGACGGCGCGAGCATGGTCCCAGCCAGCCTCTCATCGTCGTCGTCATCCATCATGTGCTGATCGTCGGAGAAGGGATTCGCGTACAGACCGGCCGAGAGGCCCGCCACGCCCCCAGCGACGCCAACGTTCCGCCTCACGAGGCCCTCCCGGCCGACATTCGTGTCCGCGCCGGTGTTCATAACCAGCGTCCCCTCTCCGCCGCGGGAATCGGGCTGCAGGAAGTCATCAAAGCTAGCGCCTCTGCTCCTCGTCGGTGGGGCGGCCCCGTCTTGGCGACTGCGCTCTTCCAGCTGCGACTCCCGTATCGCGTTCCAGTACATCAGCTCATCCCGCTGCCTCTTCCTCGTCTCCTCGTCCGCTTCCATTGTAGAGTCCGCGCCGGCCCCGCCCCGCGAGGACATGAGGAAGCCATCGGCGTCCTCGGGGCGGTTGAACAGGGGCTCGAGGTTGCGCGTCTGACCCGGATCGAGCTCGTTGCCGAGTGAGTGCAGGGCCACGGCGATCCTGCGGCGGATCTGCTCGGTATATCGCCTCACATCGTCGGATTCGTACAGAGCGATCGCGGCGGCGACGGCCACTGTCACGGCTGCGATGCCGGCTGAGACGGCGGCAGGGTTAATGGGAGGCATGGACACAAAGGGATATTTGTGTTCGTATGGTGGGGGTCATGTAAGTAAGTAGGGAGTAGGAGAATGAAATATGGGCGGTGAAGACAAACTAGTGAAGGAATAAGGTGGATAGGAGGAATAAAGAGCCTGCCGAAATACGGCTGCCTGGCTAGTGAGGAGGCGAACAATTGTTAGGCCATGGGGGAGGGAGGGAGCTATGATTGCGTGGACAGTGGCGTCACTATCCCGTGCAAATACGGTGGTTGCCTGACCCAATAGCGGACCCGGGCCTCGATATTCAGGCGTTGCCAGCTGGGCTGGAGGCGCTGGTGTGGCAGTGCGAGGTGGATTTCGAGGGCCGGTGCTGAAGCGATGGGGAGCGGCAGAGACGCGGGGTAAAGTTGGGCGGGGTATTATGTATGGATCAACAGACAGGGAAGGAATAAATGGAAGAGCAGCGAGAGATTACGTACCTCCAACAGCAATTGCGGCAGGCGGTCCTGGCATGCTTAATTCTGTATTACCTCTCAGGCTTTTGAGACAGGACTGTCCGCAGAAGAGATCCGGCTTCAAGATGGAGATGACGAGTGCGAGAGCGAAAGCGAAAGAGTCGAAGCCCGGGGGGAAGAGGAAATCAGGTTGGGAATAAGTGGAATGGAGAAGGAGAAAGAGGGAGCTACTTCAGCCAGAAGGTTAAAAATATACGGAGTGCCCCGACACAGCCGAACTCTACTTGTAAGCCAGGAGGCCCTCTCCCTCGCCCAAAGTTTCCAAGGCGCAGGAGCCGCCGGCCGGCCGGCCCTCTGACCTCGTAACATCCGGATTTACGCTTCGCACTCTCAGCTGTTCTACCCCCAAGTTTGAGAGCTTATCCACGCCTACGCCCTGGCGATCTACGAACACGCAAGTAAGCATGACATCATGGCCCATCCCTTTACTCGTGATTTTTATCTTGCTAGATTCCAGATCAGTTCTCACGCTTAAAGAATCTCGAGTCAGGACAGTCGTGGATTGATTGAATTGATCCTCGGAGCTTTCCACTTTGACGAGGTACTTGTTACAAATACTTGCTTGTCGTACTCCGGACGCACAAGGCGTTTTGTAGGGTTGGAAAGTATAAACACCCGAGACGTAAGTCGTGATCGGAGTTGCTTTTTTTCGGTTTGGCAACAGCTGCCTGGTAGCCTATCAACCTTGCCAAGGCATACAAGCACGAGTTTCCATACAGGCGAGGATACTGTACGTAGTACAAGGAACGATTCCCCAAATGGATATCATATTATTATTATTATCAAAATATTGACAGTCAAGTTCGCCGAGCCAAGAGGCTTGGCCAATATCCCGAAAGAGAAGGCGCGGCCCGCATGTGGCTGCATCCGCTGACTACTCGTGCTCATACGAGCGAGTACTTGCATCATATGCAACGACGTCGTCTCCAAGCATTTCCTGTGGGCCTTTCACCTTCACACTACATACCACCAGAAAGCGCGCTGCTACGGTCACGGAGCCGGAATCGGATCCGACAGCATTAAGATAATGGATATTTCTTGATTGATGGAATGCCGCTATGGGAAGAGAGCGATACGGTCCTCACTCTCTACCTCTCCCGCTGTCTCCCCCATCGAAATCCAAACGCCTTTTGCCTCCTTTTCGCTGTGTGCAACAGCGCCATGCCAGGAAGACCAAGGAGAGAGAAAACTAAGTCGAATCATTGAAAAAAAAAAGAAAAGGATGAAAAAATGCCAGTATGCCCAGTCCTTAAACTCCATAACTTGCTCTCGTATACGATTTCGAGGTTCCATGGCTCCACGGGCAAATCCCCTCTTGCGTGGGACCGCCGCGTGCCTCTTGGTGAATGTAAGAACGTTCGCCATTTGGGTTGGATTGCTCTAGTGAGCGGCCTTGGAGGCGGAGGAGGAGGAACTCGCGCTGGAGGTGCTAGTCGACGACAGGTCGGAGTTGGTGCGCTGCGCCTTCGTCCGCTCGCTAAATTCGGTTGTTAGCTTTCGGTGTCTCTGTGGATCTGGTTCTGGGGATCGGCGCTGATAGCCCATTATCACCCCCCTCAAGACGGAAGGGGAGGTGGGAGCCGCGAGAGCGGCAGAACGCCCGGTTTTGCGTTCATCGAGGTGGGAGGAAAGACTTACTATGAGGGGCGGTCCTTGTGGAGGGTGGCCTCGTACTTGACGTTGCCGGCCTTGAGGTTGAACTTGAAACCCCTGGACTCGAGGACCTCGGCGAGCTTGTCACCGTTGTACTTGGAATCAGAAGGCATCGTGGGCGGTGCGTGGAGTGGAGAGTGTTGGTTGTCTTTGGGTGTGGATTGGCTGATGAGGGTTGAGGGGTGTGACCCTTAGAAGTGCGATATGTTCGTTTGGTTGGAGAGTTGGTTGGAGAAGTGGATAGGGAGCCGGGGGGAAGGGGAAGGGACGATCTGTGGGAGGGCTCGGGGTTATATATTCGGAGAGGATGCCTCGGGGGCGGGTGGGGGGGAACTACTCGCGCAGATAACGCGGGTGGGTGGGCGCTCCTTCCACTAACACGCGGGAAAATCGAACTAAAAAAGGCCCTCAAGCCATTTCCGTACCCCCGGATGTGTGGAAACGGAGCCAGTTACGTAGAGAAAGCGGGATGGGTAGCACCAGGCTAGCCAGCCACACCGGCATCACCAACCAGGGCTATAATCCCCAATGGCTCCGGGACGGGGGGGGTTCCTTGTATTGCAGGAACGGGGAGCAACATGGCGGATACTTGGCATGGACGGCGCTACGGCTGCACCGGCAGGTACGAGTACACATTCCCCTTTCGGAGCGGAGAAATTTGGAGACGTTTACTGTGGGGAGAGCTCGAAAGCGTCCAGTGGCAAGGGGGGGGGGGGGGCAGCAACAGGCTCCACCTATCGCCGGTTCCGATGACACAGTGTATCCGTCCGTACGGGAGGCGTCGACTTTGAAGGGACCTGCCCATGAAAATCACTCCGGGGTTCCCGTCCTGAGAAAGTGGTTGTAGTTACATAAGTATAAATACCAGTTACGGAAGGTTTCGCGTTCGTGAGATTGGGAGGAAGGAGAGTTCCGTTACTGGCCGGGAAACTGCCCGTATATCTCGGTCTAATATCTGACTGTGGGAGACTGATTTAGGCGGAGGGTAGGGCCGGGCAAAGTGAGCCATTTTCTGGCCGAGACGAAGGACCGGCCAGGGGAAAGGGGGGAGGGGGGCAAAAGGTTGCGCTAGTTGCGAGCCAGGTCGGCCCATTAATCGCCGACTCTCCGTGGACGTGAAGATCTCGGGAGGCGCGCCGAAATGGGACCAAGTCGGTCCAATTCCGTCAGCAGTAGGGAGTACTTACAAACTACCCGGGTGGAACAGGAAAGGCAAGAGGCTAGAAGGATTGAGGACCAAACGGACCCACGAAAATGCTCCGTAACATAGTTCAATCAGTGGTTCATGCTGGAGGTTCCCCACGCTCCTCTTACTAGTAGTTTTGAATCTTTTTTTTTTTTCACCGCAGGTTCGTCCCCCCCCCTCCACCCTCGAATCCCCATCCCGGGTTGTCGTCCCTGCAGATGACATGCAGCTGTTTGCGCCATCCCCCGGGTCCTACAAGTACCGCCCGCGACGCGAGTGAGAGTTTGTCGTTTACATGTATTCAAGGGGCGCTAGGACGTTTACGGGACCGAGTGCCAACTTTCCGAATAGAGGCACAAGCACGAACAGGCGGGAAGCCACGAAACACGACTGCTGCTCCCCGGGGGTGATTCGGGGTGTACGAGTATCTAGTACGAGTAGCAAACAAAAGCCGGCCGATCTAACTAACTCCCACACCAGTCCTCGAAAGAACAAGCCCGATGTGGGGCCCCGAAAGTTCAAACCGCCATACCCCCCCTTGATGATTTCCCTATTATTCTCCGTCTCCACATGGAGAGGGCTCAACGAGAAGAGGCCAGCGCATCACACATCCCACATACCGAGTGCTTTCCACGTCTCAACGTAGAGGTATCTCGCAAGTCTCCCTCCCCCCCCCTCTCTTTCACCTATCATAGGTTCCTTCTGTGCTTATCTTAGTCGAGCATTAGCCCGCCCCTCCCCCCCTATTCAGCGGTGACTTCTCAGAACAGTTCGAACCTGCCGCTTTCCAGGACCCCCGGGGAGGGGGACATTCATTGTATCGAGATATCGAAATATAGTTTTCGCGAATCGAACTAGGAAGTGCGCCACAATGCTTCTTTTGGCTTCCCGATCTGCAGGCGGACCTCCCCCGCCCAAAAAAAAATTCATCCCGAGGTGGTAGTGGCCCTTGCCGATAGGTTGAGGGGGAGGCATATCCGTATTTTTACTTTTCTATTTTTCTGCCTTGTCGCCCTTTTCGCTTCACTCTTTTTTGGTGGGCTATATGATGTATGATGTCATTTCCCACAGTGAAATCGTCCTGGTGCCCGCGTGCTGAGGGTACCGTTTTGGGTTGGTCGGCGGGTGCATTTTTAGCCTACATGTACTCTTACCACGCCCCAAACCAAGGGCTGCCACTAACATGTACATACTTGTGATGGTTGAAACTCATACAAGTAATAGAAAGTCGAACCGATCAGGCATGCATCGCCAAAGACGGGATCTGCGTCCTCTCATCACACACATCCGACACAAGCACCCCGCGCCCTCTCTCCCAACCCGGCACCATGCATGCATCACAGATGCAGCAAGAACCCGTAAGTGGGAATCAAGGGAAGAGTGGCGAGTCCTCTGTGGTTCCACCCCAGTCCCGGCGCCCCCACGGGGATGTCTCGGTGTAGAGAGTGGATGTTATATGCGACGCGGGAAGGGCTGAGGTGAAAAAGGGGGGGGGGCAAGGGGCCATCGTCTCGTCGATCCGTGTAACTTGTACAGGGCCAATATTATTCCCTCGGTGGCGTAAAAGTCCAAACGGTGTACATAGGTTGTTATCTTCGTTTCCTCGTACAGAAAGACCATGTCGTTGAGACACCTCGATACCACAGGAGCTACCGTAAGTAAGGGGGGGGGGAGGAGGATGAGGAACCGAACTGACTCGTGTAAGTGGAGGTGAAAATATTTGGTAAAGGAGCGATCTTCTATTTCCTCGGGAGGAAATCTAGCGGCCTCGGAAGGCCGCTACAATTCTTATTTCCTACTTCCAATATATTAATCTCCGCCGCTGCACCTTCCGTTCCAATACGGGATGTAGACATGAATGACATGGTGCCACGTATAAGCAACACAAAGAGGTTCGAGGTTAATACCCTTGCAGGGCAGGCCTGATTTGAGCCTCGGTGTCGAAAAGCGGTCAGACAGCACGCGAGCTCCGCGTTCAGCTCTCCGCGTATGGGTACGGGGGGTACGGGACGGGTACGAGTACGGATACGAGTACGACGTATTAACCACATTCTGCCAGACGCCGCAGTTGACCCGGCCCACCCGGACAAGTCGGAGCCGACCCTCAAGGAAGGAGTAAGAAAAAAAATTCGCGCTCGCGCTTGAATCAAACTCGCTCTCCGTGCCGCTTGCTAGTCAGTACCTCCTAGGTTCCGAACCTCGTAAATGCCTCCGCTCTCGATTCTACTTCCACCTCCAGTCTACAGGTGCCTCCACTCCAAGCAATCTCTGGATGGAGCTACGGTTGGATTTCATTCGACATCGACACGAAGTGGCAGAGAGGAACGAACGTGTGTGTCTATGTAGGTGTGAATATGTGATGTGCGTGTGTCTGCACAGTGTGCACACTCGCATGAAAACCCAACGCCTCATTCGGCATTTCGGCACGCGAACAGCCAGCCAGCAAAATGACTCTCTTCTCGTGCAAGTACGAGTACAAGTGGAAGTACTTGCTCAACCCCAACTACAACCTGGCTCTCCCCCATCACAACATCTAATATTCCACCACCACCTTCTCCCGTCCCCGTAAATTGTATTTCAAGCCACATAGCTATTACTATTCGGGCCTTTGCCTCTCCTCGCCCGCCGCTAAAACCTAATACATAATACACAATCCCCATAACTCGTACAGATGCAGATGTAGTGGGCGGGATGTTCGGAGCCCTGATCCGCGCGAAGCCAGAAGTAATTTGCTCCTATTTCTCGTCCTCGCACTTACGAGTATGTACAACTCATGTACAAGCACAGGTAGCATCGCATAGAATCGATTGGCCAAGCCTTCTAGAAGCCCCGCCAACCCATGTTCCCCCCGCCTGCATCGGTGTGTGGGGGCAGCAAATGGAAATCCGAGCTTGCTTCGCTGGCTGCCCGACCACGCCGCTCCCTGATTCCCCCAAATTGTCATTTCGTCACGGATTTGGAGATTTGAGGCGGCCCCACCCTATCCCATTTTCGGCGCGGCCCGGACCTCCATCTCCGATGACACTGGAAATATCAAGTCGTACCGTATTACCCACCTTCTCCCGCTTGCTTGTCTCTCGATTCCACAAACGATACAAGACTCACCTTATCACCAATCCTTCCAATCTTTATGGGGCTCACTGGAGTCTTCAATCTCTCTCTCGGATAGTCTCGTATCCCAAACTAAATCGCGGAAATGTCATGTCACAGGTGCTAAAGCATGTTCCTTCTCACCTAAGAGGTCTTCCTTAGCCATGAAGATGTGGCGACTGGCGAAGTCATCGAAGCATGCTGGTAGAATGCGAGACGGTAGCAGAAGGCGGTAACGACGCTTCAGAACAGAAGACAGGGAAAGTGGAGGGTTAATAGATCATCCCTCCTTTTTCTGCCCTGGCCAACACACATAGCCAACACCTATGCATCTTGAAAAATCCTCTCGAAACTGCGATTCAACTCACTCTGTCATTTTTATTTTACCAACTCCCCCCCAGAGAATGGGAGATATTTCCCATTCCATGCCCGATCGTCCGGTGCAAGCATGCAACGTAGAAGCTTATAAAACGAGAAGTAAAAAAAGTCTGAAATGAATGTGATAAAAATATCGATGCTGGTCGTACCCCTCTCTTCTGTTTTGATTTTTTTTTTCGTTCACTCTCTTCTATTACATGCCGTTCGCCTTCTCCTCTAGAACGGAGATGAAAGCGGGCGCCTCCTGAGTACCAGCGGCCGCCGTGACGGGCTGCAGGGTAAGTTTGGTAGTAGGCCGGCTCGTAATGAACTGCAAATCAAGTAGCGGTCAGTCGTTAGCCATCATCAAGTCCTTAATTCTCTCTTCTCTCTCCCCTTTATGACCCCGGAACCCAGGTGGATAAGACTTACGCCGCTTGCCGCGCTCAGCAGGGCGATGAGAGAGCTCTGTACCACGTCCTCGTGGATACCCACACCCCATACTGACTCCTTGCTACCCGTGGGCTTGCACTCGATATATGAAGCCGCCTTTACACCCCGACCCTCGCCGATGGCATGCTCCTTGTAGTCGTGGATGTCAAGGTCGATACCGATCTCCTTCAGCGCAGCTACCATGCTGGAGATTGGCCCGTTTCCGCGACCGCGCAGCTTGCACTCCTTACCATCCACGAGGATGACGCCGTCGAAGATGCGTACCAGGTCCTTGGTGTCCTGGGTCTTGCCCGCCGTCGAGGGCACGGGAGAGTGTGAGCGGTCGGGGGTGATGCTGTAGTCGACGAGGCTGAAGTGGGGGTTCTCGGGGAGGAAGTAGGTCTTCTCGAAGAGTTCGGTGATCTCGCTGGCCAGCAGCTCGCGTCCAAGCTCCTCGGCGCGGCTCTGGACAACGGCTGAGAAGGCGACCTGGAGGCCGCGAGGGAGATCGAGCTGCAGCTTCGACTGTAGGATAAAGGCAGTGCCCCCCTTTCCAGACTGGGAGTTGACGCGAATGATGGCCTCGTAATTGCGACCGATATCCTGGGGATCCAGGGGCAGGTAGGGCATGCCGTTCCACGGGTCCTCGGGGCCTAGGCCCTCGTTCTGACGGATCTGGAACCCCTTCTTGATCGCATCTTGATGGCTTCCTGAGAAGGCTGCGCATACCAGACTACCGCCGTAGGGAGCTCGCTGATGGACGGGGATCTTGTTACAGGACTCGACCATGGCGATGACCGAGTTCAGATCCGAGAAGTCGATTTCTGGGCTCACGCCCTGTGTGTAAAGGTTCAGAGCCAGGGTGACGAGATCTACATTGCCCGTCCTCTCTCCGTTACTGTAAAAGGGTTAGTTTAGAATTGTCTCACGTTAAACCACATGGACTTTTAAGGAAGGATACGAACCCAAACAGACAGCCCTCTACACGATCAGCTCCCGCCATCTGGCCAAGTTCCGCCGCCGCAACACCTATACCACGTTAGAGGCCGCATCATAGCGCTGGAATTAGATACTACACTTACTGCATCCGCGATCGTTGTGGGGATGCTGCCGAGGAAGAAGAATTATTAATATGGTTATGAAAGGAGACACGAGAGACGGGAAGGGTATAGACTTACTAGAGATATGCACACGTCCTCCCTGTCACCAATTTTGTTACAGAAGTTTTCTATCAGATCCGCATATACGTTGGGTGTTGACAGCTCAACCGTAGCGGGCAGGTTGAGGATGATTGCGTCGCCCTTCTTGCCATCAGGGCCCCACGCAGCCTTTACCGCCTGGCATACCCTCAGGGCATAGTCGGGATCGGTATCGGAGAAGGTCTCGGGCGAGAATTCGAACTGCCAGTTGGTTCCGGAGGTTTCGGGGTTGTCCTTGGTCAGGGACCTGACCAGCTTGGTGCATTCCACGGCGAGGGCCAGGGTCTGCTCCTCCGTGTAGCCGAAGACGACTTGCCGGAAGCACGCGCTCGTGGCGAGGTAGATGTGTATGATGGCGTTTTTCGCTCCGCGGACCGCCTCCACAGTCCTCCGGATGAGGTCGGGGCGGCAAGGCGAGAGGACCTGCAGGAAGACGTCGTCCGGTACCGCTCCCGGGGTCTCGATCAGGCGGCGGGTGAAGTCGAAGTCAGTCTGGGAGGCAGAAGGGAAGGAGACCTCGATCTCCTTGTAACCGAGGTCGCACAGCATCTTGAAGTAGCGCCACTTCTCGTCGCCATTCTATTCGTTTGACCAGCTCATGTTAGTCTCGAAATTCAGATATGGGTAGCTCATGCAAGTAGGCAAGAGGGCCCCTTGACCTGTCGCGGGGTGTGTGAGAAACATACCATCGGGTCGGGCAGACTCTGGTTTCCATCGCGGAGGCAAGAGCTTCGAGCATGTTAGTAAGATCCCATTGCGCCGAGGGTGTAGATCGAGGGGACATACGACAGCCAGCGAGGCGCCTTCTCAATGACCTTGTCGGGCCACTGTCGGTTCGGCAAAGCGATCGGCTAACCAAGCTAGTTAGAAGACGAAAGCTGAGGACATAGAGGCATGTAAGCTGGCCCACCTTGAACGGCTTGTACTTCTTCCACGGTTCCTTGAGGCTAAGGACGATCAGGGTGGTTAGCCTTTTGCTCCAGTTAAGGTGCTCAATTGAGCAGAGCAGCGTTCGCAGGGAAGGGAGCTCGAGCAACCTACATCGGCATCTTGGCGGCGGATCGCGTCAGGCGATGTCTGGTGTTTAAGAACGTATGGTTGGTGCGGGGTGGGATTCGAGTGTGAGGTTATTGGAAACCGGAGGGACCGAGGAAGGCTAGGGAACAAGGCGAGGCCGCTTTTTCTAATTTCTTTCCCAATTGGAACAGAGAGTATCCCCTAGAATGACGACGGGGAAGATGACAAGATATATAGTGACAAGAAATAGCCAAGGGCGTGGCGGACTAGACGACAAGGGAGCGAGTCAAAAAAACCTTGAGTCACAACCTAATAGTCAGAGAAGCGGGGTGTGGGTCTAAGACTCTGGAGGGGCAACTTCCAACATGAGGATCCTGGTAGTTTTGGAGGGGCAATGCTGCGAATGTGCCGGAGCGTCGAGCGGAAACTCCTTATGTAAGGCGTAATAACGACCGCTGATTGGGCGGTCGTGGTCAGCTCTTACCCCGGTTTTTCACCAGGACGGAGGTACGGTGGTGCCATTGTGGCCGTGTGCCGCGTTGAAGCGATGTCATCCGAAATCCGAAGAAAAAAAAATGGTCCAGCGCCGATCGTCGGCCTGTTGAAAGTCTTCAGCCGGGTCTCGACCTGCGGCCAATGATTCTGGACTCGAGTTGCTTGACAATATCAAGGCGATTCTCTGAAGGGTTCGAGAACTATTAATAATCGAAGTCTGCACCATCCTGTCTGAGATGTACCAGCTTCTTAGGCCCGAGCTCACGCCACTAATAGCCTTTCTGAGCATGCTTCGTCGAAGTAGATGTCGTCTTCCGTCAAGTCTTTACCATTGCCCCTGCGGGTCATTCCATTGTGTCGAGGTCACCGCTCTTGCAAGTAAACCTGATGTGGTGACTTCAAGCTTTTTTTTTTAACGGATGCCGTGTAACAGGAGAGGCAAGGGGGAGGGCGTTCCATCCTATCAGTCATCTCCCCGCATCGTACCGCATGGAACATACTTGTACACCGAGACACCCCATGCACTGGGACCTACCCCATGCTCCTACCCCCTGTCCCCTATCCCCTGTCCCCTTTTTTCTTTTCCCCACTTACAGCTATTACAAGTCTGACGACGTGTTACCATAACACTTCTATCTCTCATTCACTCATGGAGCAGAGCGGGGGAGGTGATCGACCCAGGGTAGATCCTCGCACTGCAGATATGGTGCGTAGGCAAGGAAACGCCATGTGCGGAATTAGCCATGACCGCATTGTACATGTATAAACTAACCTGTGAGAGGGAGCCCTCCTTGCTTTTCTTTCCGTCTTATACACCTCGACCCTTCATAACCTCCCACTACCCCTTCCGCATGGGACTTCGACACGCACAGGATTACGGGCATCACATACCGGCCGTACACAAAATGCAGACGAGAAACTGATGTACAAAGACAAAAAAAAACTGCTCGAATGTTCATCGCCACCATTCTACACGTACAGAGAAGCCCCCCCTTCCCAAAACCTGCCTCCCAATCGTGAAACATCCCTCACCCCTCCCCGCCACTGTACCCAAGGGTCGTATCCATGGTATCGTCTAGTCTATGTACAATCTCCCCCTCTTCCTCCATCAACAACACCATACACACACACACACCCTATGGTTCTCCCCCTACCCCGCTAGCCCCACCGATTTTGGTTTTATAATTCGCAAAAAAAAAAGTCCTTTACAACTTCGAGATGATGCGCTGGGCATACTCGTCCGTCGAGGCCTTGCCGCCGAGATCGCCAGTGAGGAACTTGCCCTCCGCCAGCGTCGCGAACGTGGCCTTCTCGATGGCGGCCGCCTGCTCCGTGAGACCCATGTGCCTCAGCATCATGATGGAGCTGAGCAGCAGCGCCGTGGGGTTCGCCTTCTTCTGGCCCGCGATGTCGGGGGCGGAGCCGTGCACGGCCTCGAAGATGGACACCTCGTCACCCATGTTGCCCGAGGGCGTCAGGCCCAGGCCGCCGATGAGGCCGGCGCACAGGTCGGACAGGATGTCGCCGTACAGGTTGGGCATGACGAGGACCTTGTCGTTGTAGGGGACCGGGTCGGTGGTCATGCGGAGGCAGGTGTTGTCGAGGAGCTCGGCGTCGAACTCGATGTGGGGGTACTCGGCCGCGATCTCGCGCGCCGTGTTGAGGAAGAGGCCGTCCGAGAGCTTCATGATGGAGGCCTTGTGCACGACGCGAACCTTGTTGCGGCCGATGGTGTCGGCGTGCTGGAAGGCGAACCGGAGCACGCGCTCAGAGGCCTCGCGCGTGATGAGCTTGATGGACTGCACGACGCCGCTGGCAACCTCGTGCTCGATGCCAGAGTACTCGCCTTCGGTGTTCTCGCGGATCAGGACGGTGTCGACGTTGTCGTAGGGGGTCTTGTAGCCCGCGATAGAGACGCAGGGGCGGAGGTTGGCGAAGAGGTTGAAGGTGCGGCGGAGAGTGAGGTTGAGGGAGACGTGGCCCTTGCCGATGGGGGTCTACAGAAAGGCCTTTGCGTTAGCCGAGTCTACTTGCTGGGATTTTTGGGGCCAGGAGGGAGGGGGACATACGGCCAGGGGACCCTTGAGGGCGACCTTGTTCCTCTCGATGCTCTCGATGGCGGCATCGGGAATGGCGGTCTTGCCGTTCTTGAGGATGGGAGTGACGTCGCAAGGCTCCCAGGTGATGGGGGTCTAAGCGAGAAAAATGTTAATTCCTTCTTCCTCTTGATCTTCTTATCGTGATGTCGTGATGGTGACGTGAGGTCGACGAACCTTGGCGGCGGCAATGATGTTCTTGACAGCGTCGGAGATCTCGGGGCCGATACCGTCACCCTCGATTAGGCTGACAGTGTAGTTTCCCTAATAAAAACAGTCAGCTCCGATCCTGAAGCTCACAAGAGGCCTTTCTGGAAGATACAAAGAGGCAGGGAGGGGGGGATCGACAAAAACGCACCTGAGAGTTCTTAACACCCTCGAACTTCGCGACCCTCTGCTGGGTGGCATAGGTCCTCTGAGCCTATATTCCCAATACCGTCAGTAAAAGACTCCCCTAGCAAATCACCCGTAGACGGATTGAGCGTTTGGGGAGGTAGGTTGTTGCGCTGCGTAGCGGAAGACGAACCTGGACTGCGAGGCTGACACCCCGCGACCTGACGCACTGCCTCGCCACCGAAGCGCTCCTTATCGCGAGCATGATGTATAATTGTATGAGGGAGAAGAGAAACTTGTACTAGATGAGAGGAATACGTGACAAGGAAAATAGGAGAAAGGAAGTTTTGTCTCTTTGGAGGAAGGGTGAGGTGAAAGGGAAAAGAATTCAATGGGGGTCAGGAGAGTTTCTCGGGAATGTTTTCTCCCTCTATCCTCTGGAGGAGAAACGTGGAATATACATACTAGTATAGTAGTACCACCACCACAACAACTCCCCAAAAACCGAAACCATGTGCTCCGGGAAACGAGGGAGAACGAGGAAAAAAAAGCTAGTAACACCGAACTGGTGCGGGATCTCCACTTTTGGAGAATCCGGACAGCCGATTGGCTGGACGAGCCACACCGTGGCGCAAGCTCTCCCCTTCCGGCGTTCTGCCGGGATCTTTTTGCAGGGGTTCGCGGCGTTGCAGGGGTTCGGCGGGATATCTCCGCTCGGAGGACCGAGGCCAGTGACGACATTGGCAACAGAAGCTCCCAAATCCCGCATAAGCGCGGCAATTATCGCCTCAAACCCACATCGGGCTGCTCCGAGATGCTAGTGGGGACAAGGAAAACGGCTGCACCCAATACAGACTCGTACACCTGCTCAATTCGCTGTCGCCGAGTGAACGCTAAGAATAGGGTAGATATTGAAGAAAAAATAGGTGTAAGTGGAGGATAGGTAGAGTCAGAAGAAAAGAAGAAAATGTTGAACCGTCCTGAAAGATCACCATGGGAAGAGGAATAAAATAATAACATTACGCCCCACGCCCTCTATGAAACATCAACACATGGGTATGTATGTCCCCATCTATAAAAACAACCACCCTCATATAACCAAATATCAATAACACGGGCTCGGCGGCCAAACACTACTACTGGAACACAAACACCACGCCGGACCGGTCCACAGACACAGTCATGGTATAAGGACTCTCCAGCAGCGCCACGTCCATGATGGCGTCGAGGTGGCTCCGCAGCAACTGCTGCTGCTGCGACGAAATCACCGTGCTCCGCGCCGCCTTCCCCTTCCCCCCGCCTCCGGAGCTACCCTTTCCGGCCCCGGCCCCCTGCCTCGTCACCTTCTCCGTGTTGAGCGTCATCGTGCCCGTGGGGTGACTGGCCGCGAAGCTCGACCTCGCCTCGTCGTCCCTCGCCCCGCTGTACACGACCGAGTTCTCGATCCTCGAGAGGTCCCAGAACCGCAGCTTCTTGTCCGACCCCCCCGTCACCAGAAACGCGTGCCTCACGTCCCGCGGGTCCTCGCCCGCCGCCGTCCCCACCGCCATCGCCCTGACCCCCCTGTCCGCGCTACCTGCACCTCCCGCGCCACCGCCGCCCCCGGGCTCGATGGCCGTCGCGAACCGCCCCAGCATCCCCTCGCGCCCCTCGTCGTCCACCTCCCACGCCTCGTAGCCCCGCGGCCCCTCCTTGTTGCCCCCCGCCCGGTAGATCTCCCTGCAAGACATCTTCTCGAGGTCCCACACCGTCACCTCCCCCTGCCCCGTGCCCCCCGCCACGCAGACCCACTTGCCCCGCCCCTTGACCGGGTGAACGCAGACCCTGTGGATCGACGTCCCGCCCGGTACCCCCCACGCCTTGAGCCTCATCTTAAACCGGAGGTCCCACAGGTCGAGCACCCCGTGCGACGTGCCCAGGCAAAGCCAGTTGCGCTTCTTGTCGATGCAGAAGCACGTCGGCGTCCCGTGGTGCACGGGGTTCTCCAGCACGTAGAGGAGCGACATGGTCCGCAGGTCGATCCCCAACACCCGCGACCGGTTCGTCGCCAGCACCATCACAGACCCCGCCTCCGCCTTGAAGTGCTCCACCCACACCGCGTGCTCCCCCGCGGGAAGCTTGTACTCTCGCAGGAGACGGAGCTTGGGGTACCGTAGCGCGTTGCTCGTCGGTGCCGTGTCGACCTTGACCACGTGCACGCTGCCGTCATCCGCGCAGCTGATGAAGCAGTGCGTGTTCTCGATGAAGCACAACGCCAGCACGCGCGACCCTGTCGCGTGCCGGTGCGTCTGCCGCGACCGGTGCGTGGTGCTGCGCTCGAGCCGCCCCGTGTCCCACACCTTGACCACACCGTCGTCCCCACCCGTTATGAAGAAGACGTGGTCCGGAGACGCCACCACCCGGTTGATGGCGCCGTGGTGCTCGGAGAAGGTCGCCACAAGCCGGCCCGTCGGCCTCCACGGCTCCGCCGCCTGACCGTTCGCCCTGCTGGCCTTCTTCCTGGATATGGGCTGCACGATCGGTCCGAACTCCACAATGTCGTGCGGGTAGTTATCTATGTACATCTCATCCAGCATCTTCAGGATGCTTGGGTCATTCCCCTGATACGAATGGTTCGCCTTGATCTTGGGCATTATGCCCGGGGGCGAGGAGCCTATCTCCGACGGTGAGGTGGCGAGCTGAGACGGCGGAGGCGGCGCACCAGCGAACGGCCCCTCAACCTGCCCAAAGACATTGGCCGACGTCGTAGCCGTCTCCGCAACGCTCTTGTTGGTGTCCTTCCTGTCGAGGAGACTCAGGGCACTGGACTGATGCCTAATTAGGCGTCTGGAAGCGTAGGGGGCCTCGCTGACAGAGGTGTCGTCATCAACCGCGCTCCCGCCGAGCACGCCCGCGATCAGCGGCACCCTCTGGCCCGAGGCCCTCGAGCTCCCGCGCCGCGATGGGCCCGCCGACAGCGTCCGCCTGTCGTGCGGATGGGGAGACGCCGGGTTGCTCCCGCGGGCCTTGTGCGAATTAAGAGCAGCCTTTTTACGCTTCGCGACGGGGTCGTCAATCGTCATCGATGCGTCGAGGAGCGCATCCGCAATGGTATACGGAGCCCTCGAGCCTTCCGCGAGCTCCTGATCGTCAGGAGACAGCGGCTGCTCGAGCGGCTTCTCGTCGAAGAATACCGTCTGGGGGGTGATCCCCAGCGACTTCAGCGACACGACCTCGTTCAAATTCACCGTCTCGTTCGCCCCGGCATTCCGCGCCTTCAGCTTGCTCAGCCTCCATATGAACTCCCGCAGCGCCAGCAGCTTCACCTCGTCCTCGGCCGCGAGCCCGAGGCTCCGCAGTTTCGACAGCCACTGGTCGTCCTCCTCATTCCGCGGCACTTTGCCGAGACTCTGCGGCGTGAGGGTCCTCGACGACCGGGCCGCGATAGCGGTGGAGGCGAGGGAGCGCAGCTGCTGCAGGGACTTCCAGAACACACCCTTGTCGGTCTTAGCTGCCCACACCAAGGCCTGCTCGAGGACGGACCTCGACAGCGGCCGCTGGAGGGCGTCGAGAAGCTCTAGCTCCGAGAAATTGGGGATGATCGAAGGCTTGAGATACGGCCTGACGAGAGGTAGGATGATGCAGCGGATGTCCGCGGGGGTGAGGTACTTTGTCGACGCTGAGATGAACTCCGCCGCCGCCGCGCGGATCCACTGGTTCGGGTGCATGGTGAACCTCCCCACCACGTCGACCAGCACCCAGACCTTGTCCCGGGACAACAGCCCGAGGCCGGCAATCTGCGCCAGCGAGTGAAGCGCCGCCTGCATCACCCACTCCTCGGGGTCCGTCAGTGCCTGCGTCATCAGCGGCAGTATGAACTCCTCAAGGCTGCTCGTGCCCACCAGCGTCGAGATGCCCACTATGGTCTCGAAGAAGGCGGACTTAAGCATCCAGTCGCGGTCGTTCAGGTACGTGTTAAGGTGCGTCAACAGGATGTCGTTCGAGTCCGCCGGCCCAAAGAACATGCACAGCTCCGGCACAGAGGTCAAGAACGCCCTCCTGACGTAAATGTCCGAGTCCTCCACCAGCGCCTTGGTGTGGATCTCGAAGAGCTCGAACAGCTGCCTCTGTGCATTGTCAAAGAGACCGTCAAAGGCAGCCTCAGTCTCGGCACCCGGCTCCACCTCGGGATCCGCGACGGTGAAGGAGCCGTCGCCCTTGAGCGACGCCGCCATCTCAAGGAAGCGTGTCGCCGTCGACGCCAGGCTCCCGATGCATGAGGCATACGTCGACCGGACAATCGGGCTGGGCGGCGGCTTGTTGGAGGAGGAGGGATACAGCGCCACCTGCAGCCGTGGGAGGATGTACTCCACAAAGACATGCGAGTTTATCGGGGTCACGACCTGCACGAGCTGAAGTAGCTGGGCGATGCTGCGGATCGCGGACACCACGACGATGTCGGCCTTGTCGGTAAGCAGTGATACTAGATAGGGGAGGACGCGGTCGAGCTTGGCCTCGTCCGTGAGCCTCTCTGCAAACGCCAGCAGCACATCGCAAGCGCGGACCTTGGACGCCGCGCGAGCGGTATTCCTTATGGAGGACACCACAAGGGTGAGGAAAATCAAGGTGCCGTCGTCCTCGGGTGGCTCAAGGGCGGCGGACACGTAATGCTCGTGGTTCGGTATGTTCAGCCGAACGGGAAAATGTGTGATGCCGAGCCTGGCGGACGTAGGTGCTACCTGGACGGCCCGCTTGTCGTCTTGATAGCCGAGGAAGTAGGATATCTTGTCAAAATCGTAGAAGACGCGGTCTATCCGCTCGTCGGCCTCGCCGAGGTTCTTGGTGGAGTTCGATATGGGATTGTTGCCGGACGACGGGTCAGTGATGAGCCCCATGTACTGGTGGAGGAAGCTGTAGAAGTACTCGGGGAACACCTTGCCCCTCCAGAACTCAAGGTACTGCTCGGCCGAGTACCGCCTCTCCGGGTCGAGCTGTATCATGTGCGAGATCATCTCGCGGACGTCCCTGTCCGGTATCGCGCCCAGGGCGGTGATGGTGGGGTCGTACTCGCCGCGGCGGTACCTGTACAGCTGGCTCAGGGTGAAGAACTCGGTCTCGAGGAATAGCTGGGCGATGACGCAGCCAGCGCTGAAGACGTCCATGGCCCAGGTCAGGCTCGCATCGGCGGGGGCGGTCTCGCCGGCGAAGAGGAAGCGCTCGGGGGCGATGTAGCACGTGCGCTTGCCCACAGTGTCGAAGTAGTATGAGAAGTCGGCAGGGTTGTCGTCGGGAAGCATGACGGGCTTAAAGGAGGAGGAGAAGTCGGTAAGGTAGAGCCAGTTCCAGCTCGTGACGAGCACGTTCTGGGCCTTGATATCGCCGTGGTAGACGTCGCGCGCGTGACAGTCGCGCAGGGCACAGAGGAGCTGGAAGGCAAGCCACTTCTTCTCGATGTCCTCAAGGAAGGGCCGGGTGCTTATCCTGTCGTAGAGGGAGCTGTACATGAACTGACGGACGAGGAAACCGTTCGTCTCCGTCTCTATTATTCTCTGGAAGGCTAGGGCGTTTGGGACGTCGGCGAGTGCTTTCCTTTGTTCTGGAAGAGTGTCAGAAACAGTCTCTAGGTGTCGGTATACGCCAATCGGAGGGGATGGGAGGGGTAACGGCGTTGGAGTCCGGTGGCGGAGGTTATCGCGGAGGAAACCCCGCACGAAGGTAAGTCTCAGGGTAATGACCACGTACCTATTATATCCCGCCTGTACTTCTCTAACGGCATAGGCGTGTATGGCTTGACCAGCACCTTGACCAGCACCACACCGTCATGGTGCCTCGCCCTCACGCTCTTCATAAGTGTAGCATTCCCGATGCTCTTCTCGTACACGAGGTCGCGGAGTTCGGGGACGTCGATACTCGCGGACCCCGCCGAGGGGGTCGCGAGGGAGAAACCCTGTCCCATGGCTTCTGTATTCTGTTGGAAGGCCGGGGAGCCGGGGCGGCGGAGAAGGGCAAGTTCGAGGCTCTAGATTCGAGATTCGAGGCTGGACGAGGGGAGAGGGAGGCGTTGCGAGGGAAGGATGTTCGAGCTTCGCTATGGCGGCAGGAGAGAACTAGCACGGCTCGCGGATATTCTGAAATGTCCGCGTCGTCATCTTAACAACCTTTCGGACCTGTATTCGCCAAGTGTTTCGCCCTTCGTCTAGGTCCAGCGACAGCAATTCAAGGGTTCAGACGAAACAAGAGTCTCGTATCGTAGTTCGCAATGACGGGCTAATCCACAGGAAGGCTCCAGCCGGCGTTTGTTTTAGAAATAGCGAGCTTTTAAACAAACAGTCCAGGGCGCATGAATGGAACCGTTGCGTTGCGGAGGCAGGACAAGGCGGCTGCGTGGAGATGGTAAAGCGTGGTGGTGGGTTGAGCTTGAGCTCGTGTCGTCACCGCCGCGCTGGACCCATTCGCTTCTAGTGGGCTGTGGCTGCCTATCGGGGTCCGCTCATTGGCTGGATTCAGGGACGCCTCGCCTTGATGGAAGCTCACACAGTACCATAATATGAGCAGGCGCCGGCACTTCTTGTATCGTTAGAGAGCTCTCTAGCTTGCATTCATTCATTCATGCCCATCAACCTCCACCCATAAATCATGGCTGACCGTTATTGTTCCGGCCAAAACAGACTGCACGTCTAATCCCATAGCTCATTACATGATATACGTCCGTCCTTCACTACAAAAAAAAAGTACTCATACCCTGAATTAGCTCATCCGTCAAGTCTCGACGGGTCGATATAAGCATCAGCTGTCCATACAATCACCCACGATCAATCACATCACACGACCAAAGGTACATGTAATCCCAAACACCCCCAATTTACCAACAAGTTGTAGAAGCCGCCACAGCTGAGGAATACCACTTCATTCCATTCCAAACACCGCCAAGGAGAATGGCGTAGGGCCCATCTGAACCCCCGCCACCCACCTGGTTCTATGCTAACAATCCATCTCACAAAACACGCCCATCCACTATCATCATCTCCTCGTCGGGTGCGTGCTCTCACTGCACCACCCTCACACCATCTCCGGTATAGGCAATACACTTATACCAGAACCAGCTCCCCAATCATCCCACTCACCACTCATACCCCCCCTCCAAGAACAAAAGAAACCCGCAATAAACCCATCACCCTCCCTTCCGATTCCACCCAAAAGAGAACTCAGCAAATCCAAACCCAGCCTGATCCAGGTTGGTACTTCAAAAAATATTCTTCAAGGAGAGTGTCGAACTGAATGCTTATATAGAGTTCTGCACAAGACAAAAAACAGGCGAAAGTGCCCGGGTATAAATAAAGTCAAAACGGGATTGTAGAAGAAGGCGCCGGCGCAATTGTAGGTCCGGTTCGCCGAGATTAATGTTTCTCGCGGTCATACGTATCGTCCCCGAAACCCAGAAGCTTCAGCGACGGTCCTGATCCAAGATGAGGCTGGAATTCCGACAGGTAGTTGTGGCCGGGTACAAATGAGGCGTGAGAAGCGGGGAAGAAATTAAACAAAAAGTGTCCGAGAAGGACTGGGCCTTTTCCAAGGCGTGATCGTCGTGAGAAATGCAAGGCTGGCTGACGTTTTCTATGTGCTCAACGGCGATATGATATATAAACTGGCTGTCGGGGTCCACGGCATGCGTGGGCGGAGGTCGAAGAGAATGGGCGGGAGGCATGTACAAGTGAGGGTTGTCGGCGAAATCGCTTCAGGCAGGATATGGCGGATCCGGCGAAAACGCGAAGAAGCCCGAGATACGCCCAAGCCGCAACAGGCAGATGCTTGCCCGCTGGATGAGAAATAAGAAGAGAAAGGAAGAGGGAGGGGGGAACGAGTCCAGTGCCAAAACTCCTATATGACCGATGCTTCAAACAAGGCTCCTTCTGTCGTGACGAACTGCATATACTCATGCGGTGGTAGAATAGTATACTCTCGAAGCTGCGGGCAGCGAATGGATTCAAGAAAAGGCCGACGGGGTCCGCTGATGGAAGCTGGACCCTGTCTCCGTCGACCCCTCACCGTCAATCGTCTTCTTCCAGTGCTCCGGCAGACAGACGCACACGAGCGGTAGCGCCTTGATCTCGCCGCTCACGGGAGGCGACACATCGCGGCGCCCCGACGTGTTAGAGACGCCGCTGTCCCTCTGGGCTGCCCTGCGAGACTCCCATTCTTCTGCGCGATCGTCGAGCAGAACACCCGTCGCCCAGCCATCGTCCCAAATTCCAACCACCTTGAGCATGTCTCCGCGCTCCAGTGCGAACTCGTCCGCGGCTCGCGGCTGGTACGCCCATAGAACGGCCACCTTGTCACCAGGATGGATATCCTCCTGCGAGTAGTAGTCCCTGAAGAACGGTAGCTGCTCAGACTGCTGGCTGGTCATCCCCGGCGCGGAGGACATACCGCCTGCGCTGGTCGGCGACTGCGGGTCGTCCCCAATCATCGAATTGCTCGACAGGGAGCCGCCTCTCCTCAAAGCAGTCGGGGGAGGTCGCAGGACACCGACACCGGCGCGGTTTTCGAAGTCCGGGCTGTCGAATTCATCCGAGGAAGAATGGGTGTCAGCTCGCCTCGACGAGATGCGGCCCGAGATTATACCTGCGGCCGCCGCATTCCCTAGGCTGGTATGAGATGGCGACTCTCCGGAGTGACCCTCGAGCGCCGACATGCGAGCAATACGCCCGCCCGGAAGAACTTCGTAGCCGTGAGGGGCTGAAGAGGAGTGGAGCTTGGACATGGACTGGTGGCCCTGACGAGCGGGTGATGGTTGGTTGAACACACTTCCGCTGTGGCTTCCCGAGTTCCGCCGCCTGCGCAGCATCACGATACACAGGTAAAGAAGCCCTGCAATTGCAAGCGCGCCGACAATAGACCCGATGACAATGCCCGCAATGGCACCACCAGATAGTCCGCCGTCGTCATCATCAGAATCTCCGCCGGGTGTAGCCGTCGCCGACGGAACGTTGAAGGTCATGGTGGGAAAGCTCGAAGGTAGCTCGACACCTTGGCATCGGTTGTCGACGTCACTGTTGAAGCAACACGAGTCCGTTGCATTGATGCCACCAGCGGAGCAGTACACGCACAAACCGTAGGTACTGTCAGCAAAGCCACAGTTCTCCGGCTCGTTTGTAATGCCCGAGATACACCGTGAAGGAGACAGAGCATCATCTGGCAAACCGCATGTCGTGAAATCGGCCCGGACTAGTTTGATTAGATTCGGACCTGGGTTGGGACACAACTTCGTATCGGATGAGACGAGTGCCTCGCTCTGTGCAAATTCGGCCTACAACAGTGTTAGCCTGGGGGGGTTCTCGAGCTCAGCGGTGAAGGTGCCACAATGCGATGAGCGAGGGGAGGAAGACGAACACATGTGTCGACACACGCCGGTGCTGAGTCCTCGACAGCCACGCCGCATATATCCCTCGAGCTCTGGACGAGAGCGCTGCATATCGTCGTCTTCGTAAACCGCGCATACATATCGTTGGCATTGTTGAAGTCGACGAGCCCACAGCCGAACTGGGTTTGGTACCTGAAACATCGCGTAAGAATAAGAACAATGGTTAGCTAGAACGGGCCAGCCTTACTTTTCTGTGATATACGTGGTTTTCAAGTACGCCTCCAACCCGCTGTCGAACGACTTTGTATCCGTCACGGACGAGAGGAATGAGCTGCGAGAGAGGCAACCGTCAGCAAGAGTGGACAGAGAAAAGGGAGTGCGTAGCGAACTAGTTCATCCGGTCTCCAGAGGTCATGACTTACAAGGTCCCAGCTAGGTTAGCATCCGTCGAGATGGATGCAGCGGGCCACGCAGGACACGCGACGGAGTCCTTTAGAGAGATGCATTCCGCAGAGGCTGTGTCGGCGATGGAGAGTAGCGATAGTATTAATGCACCTGCCGATATCGCTTCGGGAGTCTTTGTCGTTCTTGCCCGCCTCCTCTCGCCTCCGGCGGCACGTTGCCTCGTGGCGTTATGTGTGTTGGTCGCGTTCATGGCTTCGGTTCCGGCTCCGGCTCCAGAACTAATGGTACTTTCCGCCCAAGGCCTCTTTGGGTGGCAGAGTTAAGTCAAGGAGTGTTGTAAACCGACTCTCCCTTACTGTTTGGTATCCATTAAATCGTACAAGAATCGGAAGTTGTTTTCGAGATCCGTCGAGGAATTGGGGGTCGTTAGCCGCAGATTCTAGCCAATTAAGCCACGCCTTGCTCGAGCAAGCTGAAAAAGAGTGTTTGGTTGGTAGCAAGCTGTGGGTGCTACAACGTGTGAATGGCCAGTTCGAAAGAGGGAGAGCAGCCACAGTCGCCTCCCAGTGGATTGAAAAGAACGTGGATCGGAAAGATCGGAAAGCTCTCCTGAGCGAGTCAAACTTGTCTCCGTCCTAGTCGGCGCGTCAATGAGCAACGATACTCGCGTGTCGGGCTCGGTCGAGGCGTCGGTTTGTATCGCGTCTGTAGCGGGCAGTTTGCGATGATGCAGGCGGAAGGCGAGGTCGAGAGATACTGCAAAAAGAGGAAGGCGTTGTCGGGATGAAGGTGGATGGTGGAGCTGGTCCTACACACGCCAGCAGCGCGTATCCGCCGTAGGTTACCCGGGAACACCTGTCGAGTTGACAGTCCGTTTTCGTGTCGGGCGCTCGTTAAGCGTTGACTGCCAGGTACGGGCGCTTCCTTCCTCCGCGTTCGCTCCTTACTGCAGGTTGTCGACCTGTTTCCCTCGTGGCGGCGGGCTCAGCTAGGGGGACGTTCGAAGAAGGGAAAGGAGGGATGGAGGGCGGAGCAGAGGGTAGGGTAGCGAGGTATTATTATTAGTGAGGAGAAGAAGAAAAAAAGGAGAATTACTGGAAGGGGACTAAGTCGGGGGGGGACCACCGTTGCGCTGGGATGGAAGTGACCAGGGTTTATGAAGCCTTATCCCGAAGTGGAGGTACGACTAATTACTTGTACAATTACTTGTACGAGTACCCGTATGTCAAGAAAGAGAATAAAAAGAGCGTACAAGAAGGAATGGATAATTAACGTGCCTCGGGAGGGGATGGGGAGGTGAATTGGGAGGGAATGAGAGAGGAAGAGGAAAGAACATGGAGGTGACGGAAAGTGCTCGGATGAGGGCACAGTTGCATCCTCAGTACGAGTTCGAGTACGAGGACGAGTACGTAGGAGTACAAGTACGAGTACATGCAGGCCCAGCAAGTTCGCGAGCAGGAAGACCAGGATGGGGGTCGTGCACAGCTGCACGTCTTCATTGACGAGAATTGTCCGTCTGTATGTACGAAGTACCTAAGGAGAAGGCCCACGGCGTGGAACTGCCATTGTACTGCTGGTAGAGGTAATGAGAGTAGTCCTTGTCCAGACGACACTTGGGGCACCCCTGCTCTCCTCTTGGCGGGATTTGGTCTCGAAGGAGACCACCAAACATCCACAACACGCCGTGCAAGTCTGATAGTCGCGGTTACTACTACCTGTCAGAGGCAGGCACTATTCTCCCCCTTCCCTAACATCTAATCCACAATCAGTTCTGACGAGCTATTCGTATACATACAAGTAGAAGTAGCTATTATCTGGTGGAAACGCAAGTTGTGGGTGGTAGTTGAGGATGAGGAGCCCGAAGTACTCCACAACCGCTCGGGAAATGACTGAAACGGGAAAAGTAACTGACATTGTTTAATTTTGGAGCGTAGAAACTGACAGGGGTATGGACAGGGGTTACCCCTGCCCTTTTTCGCGATGAGGTACGGAGTACATTGACAAGAGTTCCAGAGTCGAGCTTGGTTCATTGGGTCCTGCTTACCTTTCCTGCGCCCACCTTTGCATGCACCACCCTAATGCCCCTCATGACTTGTGGTGCGCAGCTAATTGTGCGGACCTGTCTGTCGAGATGGTGCCTTCCGTCCGCTCGATCGTCTGCAGCCATTCCGTGCTTGCACAGTGTATATGTACTTTATTCACTCATCTGCTGGGGCAGTTTATCTCGTTATGCAGAGAAGCTCGGCATAAAATCATGTTCTTCCCTCATCCGCGGCCCGGAATCATTTGTACAAGTACTCATTCCCGATCCCCAATCGAAGAGTAATACTTGTGCCTGTCAAAATTGCAGTCATCGACGGGGGCTTCATTGGGATCGGCCTCATGGCGGGGATCTGTGGACGCGGCGGAGGCAGCGAGCTAATTTCCCACGCGAGGTCGGGTCCTCCCACCTTCATGGCTCCCCCACATCTCCCGCCGTGTTTGGTGTTAGAACATGGACTCCCTCAGTCTGCGACTGATCCACCCGACGGATAACGATGGCACTACTTCGTACAAGTGAGACGTACGACGAGGTACGGGCAAGCCTCGGACCATCGGGTCTCCAAATCCACACTCACGGGCCGAAATCGACTTCCTCTCTTCCCGCCGTCTCACCTGTACGCCAGAAGGTGGCTTAAGGCGCGGGAGCGACGCACATCGCCGCCTGTCTCACCATGGTCCACGGCATCCGTGTTTCTATTTTTCGACCAAGATGCCCAAGCACCTGCCGCGCTCCTGCGCTTGGGCGCTTCGCCTGTCTTTTCGATTCGCTCGCCACGGCGCACCAAAGTAAAGGTAAAAAAAATTCCCCTCGTATCGATTTCTCTATCAGTAGACATCCGGTTTTTGTCGATGCCAGGATGTTGCGAGCTTACAGGATCGGGAGGGAGCCTGGGCGGCCAAAAAGGAAAGTGGAGGTTGCGATAGCATCCAGACGATAGTATCCAGACGGCCCTAGCCCGGAGGTCCGCACGGGTGGGGAGGGAGGGAGGTGTTCACCTTATCTGTGTCAGCCGTGTTGAATCAAGACAGCGTTCCTGGTTGATGGCCTCCTGTCTCTGAAGAGAGAGCTCTCACGGCTATCCGGCTTTTCGAGCAGATGTTCTTCGATTCATCCGTTTTACTAGTACTTGCGCGCTCAAGGGTGTGTGATCCGGCGCGTCATCTCGACTTGCCAATCTAATACGCGAAGAGGGCGCAGTCAAAGCCATCCTTCCACGAGTGCCGGTAGTCCTCGGACTGGCAAAACTTGTACAATATTTCAAGAGTACGACATAGCAGGGATCTGGGGTATCAAGGCCTCTCACCCCTGTTACGCGCGGACTTTTCCTCTCTCGGGGCGTTTCTCCGCCGCCCGGGGGACAAACTAGCGAATGAGACGGCGAGGGTACCTGGAAAGCCGGGACCACTTGCCAGGATTGGGAATGAGAGGACCATCGCTGGAATCTCCGAGGCAACACTATTATGGGTACGGGATGCTTGTAGCCTGTTATTACCAGCCGAAGGAAGTGTGGAAGGTGTGATGGAATCGGCCGTTCCTGACTTCTGGACATATGATAGTACGAGTAATCACCAGTGACTTCCAACTTGCAGGTCGCCCCTTCCATCCAAGGATCTAATTCAAACCCCGGCAGAGAGATGAGTTACGTGTACTTTAGTACTTCGAAGTTTATTTCATTTCCTTTTTTTTTTGTTTTACCTCCCCTTGATGGACTCACTCATAGCTCCCCGGAGCTTGGATCATTATCGAGGCTTCAACCAATACAAGAAGGCAAATGAACCATGTTTCGGGGCCCAACGTGTCTGAGCTTGCAACTAGTCACCGGGCCCTGGCATACCACATGGTGTCCTCACCTCCGGTCTCAGAACAGATCTACTAGCCTGTAGGTAATCGCGCCTTCGCACGAGCTCTCCTACTCGTAGTACTCATTACTTATACGCCACGCACGAGGTCATACTCGTACGAGTACGAGTATGTATGTACATCCACTACCGCGCCTCCTCGCGATCGCCAGAGTGACGAGATGTGTGGAAATTGTCAAGCACAAAAAGCAGGCGTTAGAGCGTTCGTTCCTAGCATCTCGTCCTGTTCGAGGGGGGTGGCCCCAACTTCCACCATCGAACCACTCACTGGTCAACGCTCGAACGTCTTTTTTTTTAAATTAATTTCCTCAAGCGCCCGGCTCCCACACCGACAACTTCCAGACCTAAAGGTGCGAGAAAAGTCTGTCCTGTCGGCCTGTTCCGACTGCCGAGATGCAGACGGCAGACGGCAGACTGAAGATAGCGGATGGCATATGACGCAGTGCTCTATTTTAAGAGCTGGCCCCTCTCTAGCCGGACAAGTAATGGAGGAGGGAGAGGGGATTGATTCGGCGTTTGGGCCTCGTCGCTTGAGATACTCGTCGTTCCCAGACAGCCCTCTTTTTTCTTGCATCCACATCTATGTGTGTCTATGCTTGTGCTAACGGATGGTGTGTTAATATATTAAGCGCCCTCGGGCGGGCGAGTCGTCTGCGAGTTGCTCGAAGAACTCCCACGCCCCGCCCGCGCAGTCCAGTGACGTGATGAATGCGGGGGACGAGACCTTTTCGCTCGTGCAGTGCATAGAAGCAGCGGCCAGTGAGCCAACCAGGAATGCCTTAGAATGAATGGATGTTCTATTCTTGTTTGCGTTTCGCAACCGGGCGCTAGACTCCTCGGGGCCCGTTCTTTGTGCGAGCTTTGGTATTCGCAAGTCTCCCCTCTTTCCATTCACAGCATCGCCCTCGTTATCTATCGGGACGACTTGATAGGTAGCCCGACCCTCCAGCCTTGGAAAGGTCCGTCGGCTCTGCTCCGCAGATCAACATCCCGAGCGGGACACTTCCGGCCCCAATTCGACTTTGTGGATTGCTCTCTACTCGTACAAGCAATCCTAATATTGATTGGAGAGGGGCTAGGGTGTAAGTCATGCTCTGTAACAGACGCATCCCCCGCATAGAGGCCCGTGTCTACCCCTCCATCCCCTCCAATCCCTCTCGATCATGCTCTCGAGACATGTAGTCCATCCAGAATCTAGGCCTCGTTACGTCAAGTAACTGTCCCATTGACGTGTACGCTCGCTACCAGACTCTTCTCTCCTTCCTCGATACTTGTAGTGATACATGGCCCCAGCCTCAGCCCCAGCGAACCACACTCTGCGTTGTTCCGATAACCATCACCAACCCTGGCGTAGAGGTCGATCATGAAACCTCTAGCCAACCCAACCCGTCCGGGGGAATAAAGGGGGGCAGCTCCATTGCCCTGACGGCGGCTCGGAGAATTGGTAAAAAGTTAATCATCCTTCCCCCGGAGCCCAAGAGAGGAAAGAACCTCCGCCGGTTTGTACATAGCATCCCCCCTTTCGCTGGATGGATATTAGTTGCAATGCTATATGATCTACCCTCCTTGCTTCAGATCGCCGTCAAAGCCTCCGCCGGGAAAAGGGGAAGGAGGACCAAAGCCAAGCTGCCCAATAGCAGAGCCCGGATATGAGAAGTGCTGGGATAGAAAAGCCCCTCCTTCTTTGTATAATCATGCCGCCTCGAGGTGTGTATCACCGCATGTCTATGATACCCATGTCAGTTGCCATGTGCTAGGCCCGCCGTGAAGGGTCGGGGATATATTGATTGGCCGCCCTTTTTCGGTAACCCTCCCCCCTCCCCTTCGGGTCGTCCGCTGGCCTGCAGACCTAGGTCGGAATAAGAGCCGGTTACCATGGTTGAGAGGATCCCCGAGTTACGGAGCTCGGACGCATGCTCCAGATGCGAACCCGGGAGACGAAAATGCTGCTCGGGGAAGACACTCCGCCTCGCCACGGGTGAGCATTGGCTCCAGTGTAGCCGTGGTTCGCAGCAGGGCATGCTGCGATTCCACGATGAGCAACGGCTTATGCCGCTCAGGGTATCGAGACGAGAGATTGGGTTGCCAAGATAGCCAAGACTACCCCAGAGAGCCCTTCAACTCAACTTGGGACACTGAAGTATGCCAAGAGAAGCCTGGGTATGGACAGATAGTCAATGCATGCGATAAAAGCGGCCAGGAAAACAGAGTGGAAGGGGAGGGTTCTTTTTCGTTTTGGGAGGGCAACTTCTGCGCTTCTCCGAGTTTCGACCACGGTCAACGATGCAGAGGTTCGCACTCGGGGCAGCGATCAACAACGCGCGATGGGGGCGATCCGACACACGACAAAACAGAAACCCCCCTTCGGCCGCTTTGATATCCATCGAATGGTATAATTCGTTGGGCGGCCAACTAATTTTTGCTCATTCACCTTATACATCCCATCCCCCCAAAAGAGATAATGTGTTGTATAAAAGGCACTCGCGAAGAAAAAACACGTTCGGCTCTGGGTAAATTTGTATTGGCGGTACCCATGATTCGCTTGCTTGAGACCTCGGCCATCCAAGCAACGGGGATGACCGGCTCTGGCCTGCGTTTCGGAGATCATGTAAATACCGCAAGCCTACCGCAAGCCCATGTCGCTGCTCGCGAGTCGGGTCTGGTCGTCAGTGTCGCGGGGAAGGGGGGCAAGATGCAGGGCTATCCAGTATCGTGGTGTAAGTGCGGCTTGCCCGCAGGGGTCGAGTTTCCAGGTCTGCTTCTGCATAGAATGCGAGAAGATCAAGTGGTGCTGTCCCGCGCCTGCAGCTCTGTTACACTGAAGTCGTCGGAAGGCCAGTATACAGACTGGGGGCATCCATGTCCTGCGTGCTCATGTTTTGTGATGTCTTGTCTCGGATATCGCATCCCCCACAATCTTCGTCTCTCTCCTCGTGACATCTTTCTCAGTAGGGACGACTGCGAAGTAGCACCAACGTAGACGCCTTCGTCCCCCCCCCCTCTTTCCCCGAAACATATGTGCTTTCTACTGCTTCTTTGGTTCGAACCTGGACTCAACCGAGCTCGGGATGAGCCATCCTCAGGTCTGCGTGGATCCTCATCTCCAAACGAGCTTTCCATGCCAGCCCATAAAGAATATGACATCGTGAAAAGGAATCAAGCCGTTTCAAGATCGGCCGCCAAATCAAGGGCTCGACCGCCAACCCGTCCGCCTACCGCCTTTTCTTTCTTTTCTTTCACTCTCGGACCACAGGTCCATAAGGGCTGGCCCTCCCCTCCCCTCCCCCGCTCCCGAAACCTGTGAGCAGATCTTTCGGAAACGGCGAGTTTCGAGCATCTCACTCCCGCTCCCCTTCCCCCCTCGTTTCGTTTTCCTATGGTTTGTGATCTTCCCTACCCGCACCCTCGTCTCCGTGTATTCATTCTTCTTTGTCCGTCAAGGGATTGTGGGATTCTTCGGCTAACTTGCCTTGGGGGCGTACCGTACAGCAAGGGGAGCCAGCTTTAAAGACCTTTTTTTTTTTCGAGCTTTGAACGCCGGCGGGGTGCGGGAAACCGGAAGCCAATGCCCTTACGGGTCCCGCTCCTGCTCCGGCACCCGACCTGGACAACTGGATTTTATATCTTCGCGGTCCTGAGCTCGTAGGTAAACTGGTGTAAGCTGGAGCCGTGGCTAGCGTAGGTGAATGGGAAGCCCGAATGGAACCCAGATGCGAATGGAACCCAAATGGCCAGGAAACAGCTGCTCTTCCATCTTGCCCACCGCCACCGCGCATCAACATCAGCATGAACATCACGTCAGGGACCCACCCAACAATGTAAAATCCAAGGAAAAATATTTCAAGAGAGCGAACTCAGGCTATAAACAAATATGCAAGCTAACCCAACACCCAACAAAGCCCCAATCTCTACCCTACCCTACCCCCAGCATATAAATCTCCCCCCCTCTCTCTCCCAGGGCCATTAGTTATATATCTTATCTCACAACACCCCCTTTCTTTCGCCCTTTCAAGTTACAAAAAAGGACTATAAACGACATTAGATGTGTAAGATCGAAACAAGAAAAACAAGTGAAGAAAAAAAAAACGCCATTTTTCTGGGCCCCATGAACCCAAACCGACATATTCCAAAACAGAAAAAGAAAGATAGAGAGCCGAGACGGGTTATCGTCTTCCCCGTAGTACGGTCCAGACGCTAGACCGGGCCAGGCAAGATGATGATGACACGCCTCCACTACATGTTGGCCAGCTCGTGATCGATCTGCCTATCCATGAACGCCCTCTTCTCCCCCGTGAGCTCCGTCTGCAGCCTCTGCTCCACGAGCGCCCTCACCTGCTTCTTCGTCACGGTGTCGAGATCCACCTCCCTCAGCACGCTCTGAATAGCATCGACCACCACCGCATCGTCCGGCCCCCCGCCGCTTCCATTCTGGAAGTCGAACGACGTGGACGAGCGCATAGCGTTGTCCGACATCGGCGTCCTCAGCCCAAGCGCCGTGGACGTCCGGTTCCCGCCGAAGCCGAGCGCCGGCGAGAGGTTACTGCCCGCACGAATGCCCGCTGCGCTGGCCCGCCCGTCCTGGTAAGGTGACGTGCGACGTTGGATGTCGCCGCCGAACGAGGCCATCGACTGTCGGTGATCGACGTAGGGGAGGTGAGACTGACGTTGCATGCCCATGCCCATGCCGCTGTTGCTGGGCGAGGGTGGCATGTACGAGGGCCGCCCGGACAAGGCGCCGCCATGGAACGAGCCCTGTGGCGCCGACGAGTACACGCTCTTGATATCGTCCATCTCGTACTGGTCGTCCCCGAGGTACTCCCGGTCACTGGGTCCGCCTCGGCGGCCAGGTAGGTTGTTCGCCAGGGCGTAGTCGTCCCAGCGCTGGAGTGGAATGCTTCGCGGGTCGAAGCCGGTATCCCCAACGGCGACGATCTTCTTGTCTCCCTTCTCTCCGACGACGATACGGGTGTTACCCCACGAGAAGTTGTCCTGGTTCCAGAAGGAGTAGACCGGCAGGACGAACGAGTAGATCGGTAGAGCGATGATGTAAATGATCATCCACCCAATGTGCTGCCACTGCCGCTTAATGATGAAAATGAGTGCCTGGAGACCGTATACGGCAGACAACATGACAATCGAGAAGAGTGGGAACTGGGTCTTGTTGTCCACAATCATGTAGATGAGATAGCCGATGTAGAAACAAGTAGACGGAAGGATGACGGTGGAGAAGAGATCGAGGAAGACGACGAATCTCATGGAGAAGCAGCAGAAGCCGCACATTTCCTTGAGACGGAGCAGCTCCATGAGGTTGTGGACGGTGGAGTTGATCCAGCGGCGGCGCTGAGAGAGCAAGACAGTCCAGGACTCGGGGGCCGCAGTTTCGCAGTATGCGTCCGGGGTAAACTTGTACGTCATGCTAGGGAAGTACTTGGTCATGATGGTCGTAAGGAAACGATCTTCACCAAGGGACAGCAAGTTCTTCATGTGGAGCGTGTCCACGTTGCTGACAGAGTACTCCCTGATAACGTCGTCCGAGACGATGAGGGGCCTGCCCTTGTCCACGGTTCGAATACGGTACATGCAGAAACTAAGAGTTTTTGGGTTAGCGCGGAACAACAATAGGAAGAACGCAAGGAAGACGGGAGCGAGGAAGGTGGTCCCAGAAAAGAAACGGGAGTCACGGAGAGGCGGAGGGGGGTGGGGGAGTGGACATGGAGACTTACCATCCTGGCAAGCAGGTAACACTTCCAAAGATCGATTCGAATGCCTTGGCCAGATGATGCGAGATGAAGTACTCATAGACCTGAATCATTGTCCACCATGACTTCTCATCGTTCTGCAAGGCCGTCTCACCGCAGATACCAGCAATCCTGGCATCATTGGCACAAGCCGCCACAAGTCGGTTCAGCGAATCCTCTCTTACGGAAGTATCGGCGTCGACCATGAAGATGTACTCGTAGAGTTCGGGGTCCACACCGATGACGTTGTTTATCTGGTGGAACATCTCCAGCTCCAACGGGTTCATCGGGGAGCGGTGGTGCACACGGTTGAGGAAGCTCATGAGCAGGACCTGAGAGTCACGCTTGCCACGGTTACCAGGCTTCGACATGGCCTGCTCAGATTCCTTGCCGCACTTGACAACGACGACATAGGGAACGACATTGCCCTCGAATTCGTAGAGGCCCGAGTAGACCTTCCCGTAGTTCAACTGCTCGGATCCCGTACCGATGGACTTGAAAGGAAGCGCAGGCGGGTCCACCTTGGGATCGACACCGAGAATATCGAGGACAATCTTGGGGGTAGGCCTGTCATTGCCCTGGCCGACGATGATTCCGTCACAAATGACGCAGATAAGCTTCCTCTTGTTGTCGTACTGAAGGGCGGTCAGGGAATCGATGGCCCTCCGTAGCGAGTCTTCACCCTCGGTATACGCGGGGACCTGGCAGATGACAAACTTGTCCTGCGGCGAGGGCCGACGCTTGGAACCGAAACGCAGTGCAGCAAGGAACTTGACGAGGATGACGGCGCAGATAATGATGGTGAAAGCAAGGAGGATATACGTGGCCGCCTCACACCTGGGGGTCTTTCGGAAGTCGTGAATGCCGACGTAGAAATGGTTCTTGATGCAGTTGATGCTGTTCGCGACATTGGCTGCATTGCTCGTTCCCTGAGAGTTAAGGCGGACTTCGTTGACAAGGTCGGTGATATCTTCGCCAGGGTGCTCCTTCACAATGTCCGTGATGTCCGAGTTCAAGAACTTGTAGGTCTCGAAGTTGTCGAAGACTTCCAGATTATGGAAGTAATTGGTGAGATCATAGACTTTTTCTTCGTAGGTGAACCATGTGTGTTGGTTGTCTGCGCCGTCCTTCTGAATCTCCTTGGGAGTCCACACAAGTTCACCGTTGTAGTATTCCTTGATCCTGGGGAGGAACTGGGCCGTGTACCAGTCGGTCTTGGCGAGCTCCGACTGGCTATAGATGGAGTCAGCACCAGATTTGTGCTCCGCAAATGGATACTCCAGCGTGTTGTTCGTCGTATAGGTGAATCTCTTGTCGGTGATCCCGAGACCACGGCAGCTGACAGGGAACGGAATGGGGAAGTAGTCCGAAAGGTCCATACCGGCCAACGGCTGCATTTGGTCCTTGGTTGTCTTGATGTTGATGTCACTGTGCTGCAGCTTCCAGAATTTGGAAATGTCGTAGACCTTGCCGTGAATGCTGACCCAGAAGTCATTGTCTCCCAGATGGTGCGAGATCTCGCCTCGGCTCCAAGCCTTGTCGTAGTTGGGACAGAGGACCTTGCCAAAGCCGATGATGAGGAAGATGACGATGGCGTTCATGATGAAAATGAGGAAACAAATCACGACCTTTTCGCGCCACGCCATGCGCACGTCTGGCCGCTTCATGCGACCGATATACCGCAGTACGAAGGAGGGAATCCAGAAGGTGAGGGCCCAGACGAAGGCGACCCAGACACGGCGACGCCCACTGGTCGAACTCGTCTCGAGCGTCTTCCCATCGGCCAGCTCCGGGTCGCCCTCGAGAATTTCGCCGTCCTTGCCGTAGAAGACCTGCCCCTTGTACGTGTCTCCCTTGTGGCCCAGACCATAGTCACCAGCGGTGACATTGCGCATCGCGCTCGGAGCGACCGACGGAGCGCGGTTCTGGCTGAAGGTGGCTTGGCTCATGTTGCCGTGGCTGATAGCTCGCTGGTGGCTCACTAGCTGGTCTCGGCTACCATTCGGGGAAGCATCTAGGCCCGGGTTGAAGTATCCGCTTCCAGCTGCTGAGTAGCCGGATTCCATGGTTTGAGTCGGCATGATGGTGCCCATATGGGATCCCATTGGCTTGAGGTCGAGCATACTCTCGGCCTCCCACCACGCATTTTCGCGCATCCAGATACGCTCCTTTCCGACAACAACCTCGCCGTTGCTCCATCCACGTTCGAGGACCCAGGTATCGATGCCGTCCCTGCCATCCCTGCACCCGAGGGCGGAGTAGCGTTGAGTAAATTCGTCGAAGTCAAAGTCAGACGTGAAGTCCAGGTGTTTGTTGCGACGGTTTGCCCACTCGGGGAGTCGCCATGCGCGGAGCTGGCGGGAAACTGTCCCGGCCGACCACGCCGAGGTGACAGCGGGCAAGGATGCCAAGCTCGCGGGGGAGTCGTCTGTGGGATGAATGGAGAGGTGATACCACACGCGGCTAGAGTTCAAGAGAACTGGAAGGTCGAGACGACCATTTCGCCCTAGGTTGATGCCCTCCCCGGAGACCGGGAAGAGAAGAGTCTTCAAGAACCCGTCATCCTCGGCCGCGTGGGCAACCTTCTCCAGCACGACCTCGCGCTTTTCCAGTTCCTGTTGACGTTCTCGGCCAGCAGGGCCGCTCATTATACCCAAGTCCGGGCCCACCTCGGAAACGGCATTCTGCATTTCGCGGATGATGGAAGACCCGACCGAGGCAACCTCCACACCGTCCTGCATCATTTCTAGGTTGATGCCCTGAGTATCGTCGAAGATACCTCTCATAGCCATAGCTTTGCCAAGGACGGGATCGGGCACCTCGATGACGGTGATCGACACTGTATCGGCGTCTCCCGCATCGGTGATGCCGGACATCTGAGCAGCGATGGCTTCATTTGCCTTGCAAATAACCCAGTCGACGAGAGACTCATAGAGTCCTCCAACAAAGGTCTGGCGATCCTGTGTTGAACACTGCTTGGACAGAACTTCGGGCTCGACGCCCAGGAGGCCGCTGGCATCCTCCATAATCTCTTCCAGCTCGTCCGAGTCCAGTCCGTAATCCAAGGTGTCTCCGAGCTTCAACAGACCGACGAGGGTCGAGATTAGGTTTCGGTGAGCCGACCCCTTGATGCCGATCTCCTTTAGGGCGGCGCGGAAATCATCGGCGGCAGCGGCATCGTCGGCGGTGGGGAGGTAAGATGGCGGGTCGTAGGTGCCAGACCGGGCGAGGAGGGTGTAGCTCGAGGCGGGCTTGAGGCCCAGGAACTCCCGTTCGGCGGGGGTGGACGCGGAGGTGAGCAAGTAATAGAAGACATCGAATGCGCGGTAGCCGGGCTCGGCCTTAATGTTCAAAAGGCCGCCGTTGGTATCGATCCCGCCCTGGGAAAGGGCTATTGATGCTCCGGCGAGCTCCCCGGCGAGGTTCAAAGTGAGGGTAACACCTAACCCGCTCTGGCGCGCAGCAGAAGGGTTGTATGGCGTGACACATCGTAGGAACGGCTGGATTGCCTCCAAGGCCTTGGGAAGGATTGCCGGGATAGAGATGGGTAGCGAGCCGAGGAAGGGAGATAGGAGAGATGGCGCAGAGTCATGGAGAGACCTAGAACATTTGGATTAGTCGATTGCACGTCCAGCTGGTTTCCGTGTTATGGACGGACATACCCTAGTACTACAGTCCCGTCTTCGGCCCTCCGCCTTGCGTGTTCCCAGGCCCGGGCACCCAGGGCTCGGTCGACGGTTCCACCAACCCTCCCGTCGGCTCCAGCTTGTGTGGCGGTAAGCCAGGTATTCACGACGAGGCTCGAGCCGGCATCGAGAGCATATGCCTGCGAGGAGAGGTAGGCGTTGTGAACGGCGTTCAGCAAAGTGGTGGTGGATACTTGGGACGACTGCTGGCTAGGACCACGCGGAGCCCCAAGGGCATCGGATGCCACCGAATACATGGACATTCGGTTCGTCATGTTGACAGTTGACTAGGCTGTGATGTCCGCGGTGGACGATCACTCAAGAGGTCGAGTCACAGTAAAGATGTAGGATTCGGAGTATCAGCTCGAGTATAGGTCGATGATGTTGATAGTTATGAACTCATTCGGCTGGGATAGCGAGTGTTCGGGATGACGGAGACTGGTATGCAGGTCGAGGTTCGCCAGGCAACACGATGAAAATGAGACGCCTCCTATCCTAATGCGTCAAGACTAGTAATTATAAAGAAACAGGTGCGAAGGGGAAGTATTAAACGAAGGTTGAAAGGCTGTCCGGAACGAATGAGGACGATGCCACGATAGAAAACTTTGGCTTTCAAGCCTGGGGAGAGAGTTGAGGAGTTGAACTGGTCAGGGTGGGAATCCGACGTCCGGGAAGGTAACAAGGGCCTTTTTTTCGGGCAGGGGTCGTCGCTCTCTGTCCTGTCTGGAGGGTGGACCGTGGAGGGTGCTGGGGAATTTTGGCGGCGAGCTACTTGTACAAGTGAACTAATGCTGGGCTCTGGTCATTGGCACTGCCCGCTATGGATCCTTCACATTCTCAGCAGAGAGGAGCGAGGTACAAACAAGTATTACAAGTAGGTGCATACCACGTCCATGCGCGCTTCGGAGGCCCAGAGCGCAGGAACACAGTGTCAGTTTAGTCAGACTCGACCCAACGCGCCCCCCTATTTCTGGATCTCAGCCGGTTCCTTGCTTTTTTTTTCCCCCCCTCTGACCAGGTAACGTACCCCGAATTGCCTCGCCTGGGCATACAAAATACAAAGAACCTATACCCTTCTACTCCTACTAGTACGAGTACGTACCCGTCCACTGAAAAGTACAAGTATGAATATACCGGCCTCCGTATTCTAGGTAGATCATGCTCAGCTGGACCGCCGGTGGTCCGTAAACTAGTAAACACAGGGCAGGGGATTAAAACATGATGTGCGCTTCCACATTTGTGCTAGGCGCAGAAGGAACCTAATGAAGATGCATGAAATTCTTTTTATTCGACATTATCCAAGCCTAGTCGTGTTTGTGGGACCCGGTTGCCCCTGATATGGGACTAGCGGCCTATGAAGACGCGAGCACGAGGACCAGGGGCCCGAACTATGAAGGTACCAGAAGGAACACGAGCGACGACCAGCACTGTACGTAGTACAAGTACAAGCCTTTCCACCATGGCCAGTCATGGGCTTCCATTTCCTGCTGGGCATGAAAATGCATGTGAGCCTGTCGATACGAGAGAAATGCGACGCAAGGCAACATGAATTCAATTATTATCATCCAACCCCCCCTTCCATATGTTTCGTCCCATCTATCATTGAATATATTAGATGGATGCGCTGCCTTCCAAGTATGTCGAGAGAATCCCTTCATGCTCGATGAAACGGTTCAATGTCCGGAGAGGATTTCTGTCCGGTCTGAGTATCTCGAGGTCATGTCGCCGCGGTTTCTCGTGCTCGGATGCTCTTGCTCGGCCCGCCTCCGAAAGCAGTCCGCCGTCACACTGCCCCATCTCCGTCGCTTTGGCTTTGTTGGAGGATCTATTAATATGAACATCTGTATGAGGTGACGTGAGTTTGGCCCCACAAGGATGAAGAGAGTATACTTCTTCTCGTAGCCAAAAATTGGGCCGCATGCTCTGCCCAGTCGTATCCCTGTGGCTGCCCCTCCCCCATCCGCGGGTACCGAGACGATTTCTTCGTATCGCGCGACAGGAGTGGAACCTGGCCCACCACTACAGTACTCACTCGTATTACTGTTGGTGGTGTGTGGCCTCGCCTCTTGGTGGGAGGGAGACTTGAAGAGGCAGGTGATAACTAGGAGAGCTTTTCTCGCGCTTACTCGTATTGAACACATATCCAATCCATGCACCACAGCCTATTTGACTGACCATTTAAGTCGTTGTATGCAAACTTTCGCGCCTCTCCCACACCTTTTTCCGCCCTCGGCGCCACCATATTGGACTCCGCCTAGTCTATTCTCCTAGTCGGAGCTTAGCAAGGTTTGTGACATCTGCCAGTCTGCGGGTGGGCTTGCATTTTTTTCGGGGCTGTGCCCACCCGGTGATATTTTGTCACCTCGTCCAGGTACTACGCCTATACTTGAAGTATTCCAGGATTCAACTCTCGCGAGACTTTCTTAACAGAGAACTAGATGGATGGTATGTTACCCATGTGGACACTTGCCGTAGTAGGAAACACGGCGTTCTGTGTGCTTATGGGTTGCCGCATGGTGTACTCGTAATAGGGCGTGTCAAATGAAGGAAGGATAAGATGTTGTAATCCTCAGATGGTGGTATATTCTCCCAATATTCAACCAAGGCACACACGACATAGGTATAATGGAAAGTGGGAGGTGTCGCCAAACACCGGCGTGGCAGGACCGGAGTATTCAATGTCTTTGTCCTCTGCCGTAAACCTGGAGCTCCGTACATGTATCATCCAGATGAGAGGTTGGAATAGAACTATGGGGATAACGGAGTATGGTACTAGTAAGGGTAGTAGTCATATAGGTAGCAATAAGGACCATGCCCTGTTTTGTATTTTTTAGCCCGCCGGCCACCCCCTCCCCGGTCCGCCCGAGGTTCGAGAACCTTGGCCGAGATCTGACAAGATGGAAGCGATCGCTTGGCCTTGCCGGTACTTGTGCCTTGTCAAGGAACGTCTTGGCACCACAACCTTGTCGGGATCTCCCCCCTTACACCTTTTCCCGGTTTTGCCGCTGCTGAATACGAACTCCTTGGGAAAGTCCTTGGATCGTGACGAGGAGAACTCTCCCGCAGACATTTTGATGCGAAGAGGCCATGGATATCCCGTATCCTAACGCTAGATTCGAACACGAAATATGGGTGGCAATACTAGTAGTACTCGTACGACCATGGAGGATGTATTACGGAGCATGTAGTCAAGCTCACGATGCACTGGACTTGTTGCCGCCCCACCACCCCACACGGATTGCATTTTGTGAGCAACGGTCGTCCCACATCCCCATGTCTCTGGTCGGACTCGCATGGGCAATCACCACCTTTCGACGAAGGAATTCAGTTTGAAAG
>ONZQ02000014.1:301621-317671 GCA_900312665.1 Cephalotrichum gorgonifer | reverse complement strand
CCCCCCCCCCCCCCGAACTCTCAAAGGCCTGATGTCAGTCGTATGGGCACCTACGGATATTGCGATACCAATGATCAACGACGTACGGATATTCTTTGGCCGATCACGTATCTCCACGCACCTCAACGCGTCTTTCGGCGACTGTCGTGAAGAGCCAAGCCGGGATCATCTTCCTCTGTTGATGAATGCTACGCAGACAAGGGTATATACTCGCCCTGAGCCGCATAGGCGGCTTGGAAAGCTGGCTGGCGATCTGCTCGGCAGCCCCCGGACTCGAAGGAGGACACGTAGGATTATCATCGTCATCAGCTTCAAGCCGCCAAGCGCTCGTCGGCTCCGGCTGGCGCTTTGTCTTCAATATTTCAAACATTCAGAGTCGGCCGGGAATTATCTCGAGACGCCTTTTATTTGGGTTCTACCTTCTGACGCCTTGTGCCTTTTCAGCCCATCGCACCAAAACGTAAAAAAGGGGGTTGGTCGGTACTCCGGAGTGTCTGTCCTCCCATGTGTTCCAAAAAGCCCCGAGCATGCGTGCCCCGGACGAGAGACAAAAAGAAACCAACATCACACAAACTTCCGCTCCCGCATTTGGTATTACGTTGGATGCGAGCAAACGTGGGAGGTGAGGTGTCGAGATGCGGCCGACACGTCGGTGGCCCCGACTGGTTCCCGTATTATTATTAAATGCTTCGATCCTATAATAATACGCTCTCGTATTTTGGGAATAGCATTGTGGCGCGAGCGTCTCGGGCTCTTGCCGGTCGTCATGGTTGGGGAAGGTACCTCGTAGATGAGGACCCCACACGGTGCATGATACTGAGTACATAGCGTCGAGGTTAGCGTGTGGCCCCACGGGTCAAGGACAGATGGGTCCAGGGGTCTGTTTACCTCGTACTCCTTTCGTACAGTGCAAAAAGTGACATCGTAACAAGCCAAGCCAAGAAAAAGGCGCGGGAGAAAAAAAAACAACAGTCCGAGAGAACAAGGACCATAGGGCGACGGAAGGGGGCGAATGCACTGGAGCAGTTACTTTGCCCCTATTGCAGGGGGGAGGACTCCCTGACTGCAGAAATCCAGCTACTAACCCCAAGCCACTCTAAGCTGAATCGGACCCCGCTGGCCCATTCCGAGTACTTGTCTTGGTATGCAGGAGGAGTACTCCGTAGCCTGCCCCCGTACTCGTACCTGCACAGGTAATATTGTGAATACTTGTACAAGCCATCTGGTACCACACTCCCGCTCACTTGTCTTGGGAACGGAACCTGCCTGTGCGTGTCCGACCCCTGCTCATGGTGCCTCTTCGCACTCTCGTTCCTGCCAACACCAAAATTTGGCTCTTTCTCTTGAGCATCCTTCTTCCTCCCTTCGAGGACGACCTTCGTTTCTGTATCTAATAGTAGCTTCCTCTTCTCTAACCTCGGACGATACTCTCGTTTAATCCTCCGGGTACATTTTCACGGCCTTACTTGCCGTCTGCCCGTCATCTCGACAGGGCTTCTATCTTTTCCTAATCCCTTTTTCTGCGCTTCCGCCGGCCTGACCTGATTCGAACATCCTCGAACCAACAACTCCTTCCGCCACAGACGACCAGGCCGACCTGGAATCGACGTCCTCGGTCGCTCTTTCATCGTGTCCTTGTTCCCACAGCGCCCTCACACCCCCTTTCTCCTCTGGCTTGCCTTTGACCCTGCCACGACCATATCATTGTAGCCTCCTTGGGGCCGGCTTCTGGCTTCAAGCCCAGCTCACCAACCATGAGCCTTCCACCTTTTGGAGGAGGCAGCGGGGCGCCTGCCCAGCCGTCTCTTCCTGCCTTGCCTGCCCATCTCCAGTCAGATACCCAACTCACAGCTCATCTTGCCAGCCGATTCCACGCGAGCGCCCCAACCGCTCGCCTCTCCTCCCATGCCATCGTCTCCATTAATAACTATGCTTCATCGGCGAAGGGCATCGATGGAGGAAAGGATGGTAGTGCTATGGCCGCCGCTGAGGAGATGGCGGAGCGCGCGTTCTTGAGGTTGGGCCATCGGTCGGAAAACCAAGCCGTCGTCTTCCTGTAAGGCCACTCCCCCATTTCCTGGTGTCACCTTCATGCCGACTACGATGATAGCAAAACTAACACGCTCGAACAGGGGCGAGTCCGGCTCCGGCAAAACGACCCTGCGATCTCACCTGTTGACGGCCCTCCTGAATAAGACGTCGACGCCACTGTCTACAAAGTTGTCTATGGCTGCGTACGTCTTCGATACCCTCACGACAACCAAATCTACCACCACGCCCACCGCCTCAAAGGCCGGCCTCTTCTACGAACTCCAGTACGATACCTCGACGACCACCAACCCCGTTCTGCTCGGTGGTAAGCTCCTCGACCACCGTCTCGAGCGTAGTCGGATAGCGGACGTACCCACGGGAGAGCGTAACTTCCATGTGCTGTACTACCTGTTAGCTGGAACCACGGCCGCTGAGAAGGCTCATCTCGGCATTGATCACGCGAGCGGACCGCAGAAACGGTGGAAGTATCTCGGTCACCCGACACAGCTCAAGGTTGGGATCGACGATGCTGAGGGCTTTAACCTGTTCAAGAATGCCCTCCGTAAACTGGAATTCCCGCGGTCTGAGATTGCCGAGATCTGTCAGATCCTCGCCTGTATTCTACATATTGGCCAGCTCGAGTTCGAGTCGACATCCGACACGACCCCGCAAGCTGATGACAGCGGTGGCTTCTCACACGAGGGTGGCAATACCACCACCACGGTGAAGAACAAGGACACGCTCAACATCCTCGCGGCTTTCCTCGGCGTCAATGCCTCCGATCTGCAGACCACCCTCGGCTACAAGACGAAGATGATCCACAAGGAGAGGGTCACTCTCATGCTCGATCCGGCCGGCTCCCGGGCTCACGCCGGGGAGTTGGCAAGGACTCTTTACTCCCTCCTTGTAGCTTATATTATCGAGAGCATGAACCAGAAGCTCTGCGCCTCGGAGGAGACCATCGCCAACACGGTCTCCATCATCGATTTCCCCGGCTTTGCCCAGCAGTCCTCTACCGGGTCAACGCTGGACCAGTTGCTCAACAACGCCGCCGGCGAAGCCTTGTATAACCTTACTTTGCGGAACTTCTTCGACCGGAAGGCTGACATGCTCGAGTCCGAGGAGGTTGCCGTCACTGCCACCAGCTACTTTGATAACTCGGATACTGTCAAAGGCCTCCTGAAACCCGGAAATGGTCTGCTCAGTATTCTGGATGACCAGACCCGCCGCAATCGAACCGATATGCAGCTGCTGGAGTCCCTCAGAAAGCGTTTCGAGGGCAAGAACCCAGCCATCTCCGTCAGCTCCGCGACTGCTCGGCTCCCCGGAAGTAATTTCGCAACTGAGAACACGGCTGCCACATTCACTGTCAAGCACTTCGCTGGGGAGGTCGAATATCCCGTCAAGAGCCTCATAGAGGAGAATAGCGAGGTCATCTCCGGCGACCTTCTTAACATGTTCCAGCGTACGAAGAGCGAGTTCGTAGGACGCCTATTCGGACAGGAGGCCGTGCAGGCCATTCGCCATCCCAAGGAGAAGTCCACTGTGATGCAGGCAACGATTAGCTCGAAGCCTATGCGAGCTCCGAGTGTGATGTCGAGGAAGGGCAGGGGTGGCGGCCGGCCGCCTCGAGTGGATCGTCGCCAGCAGCAGGAAGAGCTCGACGGCATGAGCGAGGCTGGCGAGTCCAGGAAGGGCTCCGGGGCGCCGTCAGAACAGGGTGCGTCGGGGCAGTTCCTTGCATCTCTGGAGAACGTCACCAAGGCTGTTACCGACCCGGCCGTTAACGCCTATTTCGTCTTCTGTCTCAAGTCGAACGACAAGCGCATTACGAACCAGTTTGACAGCAAGTGCGTGCGCGCCCAGGTTCAAACTTTCGGCATTGCCGAGATCAGCCAGCGTCTGCGGTCGGCGGACTTCAGTCTGTTCCTTCCCTTTGGAGAATTCCTCGGTCTAGCCGACACAGATACCATGCTCATCGGAACGGAGCGGGAGCGGGTCGAGCTCGTCGTCGAGGAGAAGCGGTGGCCCGGTAATGAGGTCAAGGTTGGATCCACTGGCGTCTTCCTAAGTGAGAGATGCTGGATGGAGATCGGGCAGCTTGCAGACACCTACTCGGCTTCTGGCGGCTTCGGCATCTCGGAGCAGGGCGACGGCACGACGCCACATGATGTTTCCCCATATGCCGCGTCCAAAGAGCGCCTGCTGTCCGCAGGCAACACGCCCATGGGTTACGGCGAGAAGGGCAAGAGCGGGTATTTCGGTGGTGATGTGGATGCCCGCTCCGAGGCCGGAGTCTCTGCGTTCGGTGGCGGTGACATGTTCAAGAACCTGGACACCCGCGATCAGATGGCTGAGCGGACCGAGGAGAAGGAGCTCGAAGAAGTCGAAGAGTACCGCGATAGCCCCTCGCGCAAGCGCTGGGTGTTCGTGGTATACCTCCTAACGTGGTTTATCCCGGACTTCCTCATCCGCTACGTCGGTAGGAAACCCCGAAAGGACGTCCGGACAGCTTGGAGGGAAAAGCTGGCCATCAACATTCTCATCTGGCTATTCTGCCTCCTGGCCGCGTTCTTCATTGTCGTCTTCCCGTTGATCCTCTGCCCCAAACAGTACGTTTTCAGCTCGGACGAACTCTCGGCGTACGACGGGAAGGACGGCAACGGAGCCTACGTGTCCATCAGGGGGTTGGTGTTCGACCTGGAAGCGTACGCGCCACACCACTACCCTCCCAACCCGATCGTGCCGACGGACGACCTCTTGGACTACGCCGGAAAGGATATTTCCACGCTCTTCCCCGTTCAAGTTTCTGCTCTCTGCCGGGGCAAGGATGGCGAGGTGAATCCTGCGGTAACGCTCAGCTACAAGTCAACCAACTTCAGCGGGTCACCTCTCCTCATCAATAAGGATGACACGAATGCCCACTACCATGATTTCCGGTCCTTCAATGACGATTACCGCCCCCAGTGGTACTACCAGCAGAGGGAGATGCTCAAGGGTGGCTACTTGAAGGGCTCTGTTGGCTATTCGGCCCAATACGTCTCGACAATCTCAAAGCGTGACAGGGACCCGAGGAAGGTCGCTATCATCGGATCTAGGGTGTACGACTTGACCGAGTATATCAAGGGCGCCGTGAATCTCCAACCCAAGCCGGACGATAAGAACCCGCCCACCGATCTCAACCTAAGGAAGTTCATGGAGGACGATCTCATCGCTATCTTCGAAGCCAAGTCTGGTGAAGATATCACTGAGTACTGGGACAAACTGTCCATGTCCACTGCTCGCAAGCAACGTATGATGACTTGTCTGAACAACCTGTTCTTCGTCGGCGATCTTGACACGAGAAATTCGGCACGGTGCAAGTTTGCCGAGTATCTTATTCTCGCCGTGTCTATCATGCTGGCTTCCGTCATCGCCTTCAAATTCTTCGCCGCTCTACAGTTCAGCACTAAGAACATTCCCGAGGTCATCGATAAGTTTGTTATGTGCCAGATCCCGGCGTATACCGAAGATGAAGACTCGCTGAGGCGTGCAATTGACTCGGCCGCTCGCATGAAGTACGACGATAAGCGCAAGCTTCTCGTCGTGGTGTGTGATGGCATGATTATCGGTCAGGGTAACGACCGCCCGACGCCTCGCATCGTTCTAGACATTCTTGGCGTGCCGGAGTCTGTCAGCCCTGAGGCCCTCAGTTTCGAGTCTCTCGGCGAAGGCCTGAAGCAACACAACATGGGCAAGGTTTACTCCGGCTTGTACGAGGTCCAGGGCCACATCGTGCCCTTCTTGGTCATCGTCAAGGTTGGAAAGCCGTCTGAGGTGGCTCGTCCCGGCAACCGTGGCAAGCGTGATTCACAGATGGTACTCATGCGATTCCTCAACCGCGTCCACTACAACCTCCCCATGAGCCCGCTGGAACTAGAAATGTATCACCAGATCCGCAACATCATCGGCGTCAACCCGACGTTCTACGAGTTCATGTTCCAGATCGATGCCGATACCGTGGTGGCGCCCGACTCCGCCACGCGCATGATCTCCGCCTTCCTCAACGACACCAGGATCATCGCCGTCTGCGGAGAAACAGCGCTGTCGAACGCCAAGTCTTCATTCATTACCATGATCCAGGTGTACGAATACTACATTTCTCACAACCTGTCCAAGGCGTTCGAGAGCTTGTTCGGATCGGTCACCTGTCTGCCCGGTTGTTTCTCCATGTACCGTATCCGTGCCGCCGAGACGGGCAAGCCGCTGTTCGTCAGTCGCGAGGTTGTCGAAGCGTACTCGACGATTCGCGTGGACACGCTGCACATGAAGAACCTGTTGCACCTCGGCGAGGACAGATATCTCACGACGCTGCTCCTCAAATTCCACAGCCGGTATAAGACTAAGTACATCTTTGAGGCGCACGCCTGGACCATTGCACCGGACTCGTGGGGGGTGTTCCTGTCGCAGCGACGACGATGGATCAACTCGACGGTACACAACCTCATGGAGCTCATCCCGATGAACCAGCTCTGCGGCTTCTGCTGCTTCTCTATGCGCTTCATCGTCTTCGTTGACCTGCTCAGTACCGTTGTGGCACCTGTCACGATGGCGTACATCGTCTACCTCATCGTCCTCGTAGCCTTGAACAGGACAGTCGTCGGCATGCTGGCCTTTATCCTGATTGCCGCCGTCTACGGTCTGCAGGCCATCATCTTCATCGTGCGACGCAAGTGGGAGATGATCGGATGGATGATCCTGTATATCCTCGCGATGCCCGTCTTCACGTTCGGCCTCCCGCTGTACTCGTTCTGGCACATGGACGACTTCAACTGGGGTAACACGCGTGTGGTGGCGGGTGAGAAGGGCAAGAAGGTGGTCGTCTCAGACGAGGGCAAGTTCGACCCGGCTTCGATCCCGCGCAAGAAGTGGGACGAGTACCAGGCCGAGCTGTGGGAGACGCAGACGTCGCGCGGCGGCGGCGACGACACGCGTTCGGAGGTCTCGGGGTATAGCTACGCGACGAAGGCCAATGCGTTCTCGGAATACGGAGGATACGGCAACTCCCGCCCGGGATCCACGGTCGGGGCGTACCCGCCGATGCCCCAGATGGGACTCGATCCCCGGGGCGCGTCGCGCATGTCGTACGCGGGGTCGGAGATGCTCGGCAACAGACAGAGCCAGTTCGGTGGCTCGCAGTTCTTCAGCCCCGAGGACATGGTGGGCCTCCCCAGCGACGACGAGATCTTGTCGGAGATTAGGGAGATCCTGCGGACGGCGGATCTGATGACGGTGACGAAGAAGGTGGTGAAGCAGGAGCTCGAGAGGAGGTTCGGGGTTCCGCTTGACGCGAAGAAGGCGTACATCAATAGTGGTATGTTCTAGTCGCACCATCCCCCCCTGGCATAGACTGGGCCGCTTTTTTTCTTTCTTCATTTTTACTAACCTTTCTCTCCTCACAGCCACGGAAGCGATTCTATCTGGACAGCTATGATTGATCTAATATTGGTTGCTTTGGATATTGGGGAACTCATAAAGGGGAGCTATCTATCGGGCATTGGAGCCATCTCTTTCTTTGTTTTGTTTTCATTTGTTTCTGCCCCTCTGAATTCGCTTCTTGTGTTGATGTAAAGTTTACCTTGTTTTCTCATTCTTGGACTATTATCATATCTAATCATCCGTGGCGGGGGACATCTTGAGAGAGAATTCAGGCGGGAAAAAGGAGGAAGGGGGAGGTTGGGGAGGGGAGAGAGAGTCAGAGAGACTGAGAGACTGAGAGTAGAACGGAATGGCTTAGCGAAATAGCGTATTGCACTCATTTGACACTTTTTCTGTGTTCTTATTCTGGGGCTATGGAGGTGGGCGTGTGGTGTGTGTCTTGCTTTGCATCATGTGAGTATGTGTGTGTGGCTGGGAGTTGAGTCGTCGTCCCCAAGATATTGTTCCTCCGGATCGTCTCTATGGACCGCCTGCTGGTGTTGTTGCTGGGGTAGATGAGTGATGATAGGTTTGAGACAGTGCGTAGGTACTTCTGAGGGACACCCGAAGGATTACTTATTTAACAATCTGGCTAGCTAAATCCTGGCAGATGGGCGATGTGTTTCCATGTATGGTGAGAGAAGGTGGTTTACTCGTACAAGATCTCGTCTGATGTGTTAGCGGGACGTTAGAATAAACGGCCCACTGTTTGCATTAAGTTTCCGAGTAGTAAATACTAGTTTAGTTATTATTAGCGTCGTTTCATTTGGATAATCAATCGGGACGCGTGCGCACGGTCGTAGGCACGGACAATGGGGCGATGGTGGTTGGTGACTTGGTGGCTTGATCTTACTCAGATCCAACATATCCCATCAGAGTCGCGCTTTGAATCTCTCATCTCTGTGCTTCCACGGGCCAACGTCAGTTTCCCCAGAAAAATCTCTTCATTCTTTCTTTCTCTTATCCAACGACGATATAATAACTACGAGATCGCAAGAAGAAGAAGAAGAAGAAGAAGAAGAAGAAGAAGAAGAAGAAGAAAGAACTTGGCAAATTCACAATGGGCGCCATCGACTGGATTGTCAGCAGGTACCCTTCGTCGGAAGGCCCGATAAATGGTCAGTTTTTTTTCTCGACATTTCCCTGGATATATCTTCACCCCCGTTCGAATTCTTTTTTTGGTAGGAGGGGAAACCTACCCCCCCCCCCCCTCTCTGCCACTACCCGTGCCTTTGTAACTTACCGGGGGAAAAGGGAGAAGGGGAAGAGGAGGACGGGGGCTAACTAGGTTATATTAGATCTCATCGAGCTATGGACCACCCAGCGGACTAGCCTCCTGCTAGGGGCCTTCTTCCTGCTCCTTCTAGTGAGACTATATCTCCACTCGGACGGCGGGCACGAGGGGCTCGTGGCCATTCCGAAGATTTACGAGGGGGAGAAGCGGGGGCGAGCGGTCGTGGTTGAGGTCGAGACGGAGACGGAGGAGGTAGAGGATGAAGGGGAGAGCGAGGGCGGTGGGAGTGGTTCTGAGTGGGGGGGCTGGTGGGGAGAAGGGACCCAGGGGATGAGGGGGAGGTGGTGCGAGGCGAAGGGAAAGAGGTTCGCTGGGTAGTTCGAATTGTCGGGGGAGGGGTTGAATGATATTTTGTTAAGAATTCGTGATTCCTGTTCATGCATAGGACGCCCTGAACCGCCGTGGTTTAGGAGGGGAGGGGTTATCCCAGGCACAAGTGAGACACACTCGTCGCGGGTGAGGGGTAGGAGGTGTTCGGGCAGTTGGAGAGGGTGTTGACAGAGAGTGAGTTGGATCGTGGCGCCAGAGTGGGTGACGTAGAGGAGAGGGGAGGGTGATACTAGAGGGATGAGAGGGATGAGAGGGATGAGAGGGATGATCCAAATGCCAGGAAAATGGGCAGTAGAATATACCCAAGGGGGCTGTTCGGTGTAGTAGTAGTTGGTCTCTATTTTTTCTGCTCTATGATCCGGCCCTCCACGGCGCCACCAAGTGAATGAGTTATTCGACCTCCTCTACGGCAGAGGTATCCGTAAAATCTAAAAGGAGACCTTTCCGCGGGTCCACGCGTACGACCCCGGCCGCCAGGACCTCCCGACATCTTGCGGGATTCCGGCCGTGAGACAGGGTGGTTGCCACATGGGATTTCGAGCTCACTACTCCGGACATCTCGTCAATCGCTCCGGGCCCCTTATCCCGTGTGTCGATGATAAAAGTGTCCCTTTTTCCTATCTGTTCGACGTTCGATGGCCAATTGCTAAAGGCATCACTACATACCCTCCTTTCCGAGCTCCGGGGAGTAATGTCCCACTCTAGCTCACTCCAGCCCCTATATTCCAAGTATCCCAAGGGTGAGCCGGAATTGGAAAGGAAAGGCCTCGAAAGGAGGATCGAACGAAGCTGGGCCTTCGCCCCGGTAGCCCGTAGATCGGGAGGCCGCAAGCTGCGTCGAACTTGAAATATATCACTCGCGACGAAGCTTCGTCATTTCCAGGCGTCGCGCGTCTACGGCGCGCTTAGGAAACGCCGTTGACTGGCTCAACTGCCTCAGCGTGGCGTACGCGTCCTTCCTCCAAACGGTGAAGCCAGGATGACCCCTGAGGGGCGTACTTTACGGTTCCAAGCCTCATCTCCGACTTCACCGTTTTCTATCTTCCTCGAGCCACACATCCACGGCACCCACCCCCCTTTCAGTGAAAGAACAACGATTACTTGCATGGCCCCCAAGAGACCTTCATCCCATCTCCCAACTGTTTCCCGAGCCTTGCTCCATCCCGGTGTCGTAACCCGAGTCTAGATCCATGAATTCCTGCCTAAAGGGGTTCCATGGGAGGGATGGAAGACGGCAGAATCAATCCATAATGAGGCTGAGCAAAGATATAACAGAGATTTCACTCACCGCTCCTCGTGGTATGGCGAATGCGATGTGCGACGAACCTTGAGTGGCTCGCATCGAGATGCACAAAGGGTCTTGGGTTCGTTCTCGATGAACATCTTGGCCAACATCCAACGAACAGTGTATAACATCAACCCAAGTATACCAGTGAATATTAGTTGTCCTATGTACCAGCTTCGACATGAAAAAGTCCGCTGCAAGCCATGTACATAGGCCAGTCGAGGAACATGTTGACAATCGTCCCATAGCATCCATACCCCATGGCGCATGCAGATTCCCCTGCGAGTGCTCGTCTTTTGCCTGCCAATACACCCCAGTCCAAGGCGAGCGATGATGACGGGTGCGGGTGGGTACCTACCCGCACGGGAGTGTGACGGGGGCGATGGCCGGAAAGGGGGTGGGGGTGGAGATAAAGCAATTACTTACCTGGCCCCCCGATTCAGTCAAGCATTTCCTGCTATGCAACCAGTCAGGAGGTGGACCCACCGAGTGACGACCCTCTTTTCGTCGAAAACGGCGGCGAAGAGGCTAGTACCCGGGGTACATTTGGAGTACTCCGGAGTACGAGGGAAATTGTTGGCTGCCGTGGTTTACCAGTTGATTGGACGCGTGCGTGCTCGAACAGCGACAGGCTATGGCGCCGCCCCCCCTAAGGATCTGAGGCATGCAGTTGGTGGTGGTGGATCTCGGAGGAGTGTTGGTTGATGCTACAGCTTTGCGCAGTTTCGTGCTTCACGATACCCTCACCGCTAGAAAGAAACTTGAGGCTCAAGGTATGCCCAAGTCCTATCTGACGGACGGGGGAAAGAAAGTGTGGTTACTTGGGCAGGTGTAGCCCGGGCTGCGGTCACAGAGAGCCAGCCGCAGACGCGCCAACGCAGCAAGAGATGGGGCGGGATATTGAGATGCGACGCACTTCCCTCGCCTTGGGATGGAAGGTGTTCGTCGGCGCTGGAAGATGCGGAGAGCATTGTTGAAAGAGGCGGTCTGTGGTAAGATGGCGATGGTGTGTTCGATGGACGCCCCGGAATTGTGCATCACCACTGCCCCAAGCCGCGATTTCGCAACGAGTTTCCGGATAGAGGCGCACCATGGTTTTGGTAGGAAAATTGGTGGTGGTTGGTGGTATCCTGGCCTCCCAGGTGGCAACGCAAGTAAAATAATACTCCGACTGACCCGCCAGGATATCGTTGCAAATGGCGAGTGAGAGACCCTTGCGCTAACGACCTTAATTGAGAAAGGGCTGAGCTATTAGGCCCCGTCCCAGATTGGAATGGGGCCCGGACGCTGTTGAACAGTCTTCAGAATCATCTCGCTCGGGTACGCCAATGAACCTCCAAGGCAGTGCAGATGGCGGCGTTCGATTGCCATGAACCATCCGGGGGCGGGCCCAAGGACACGACCAAGCAGTAGTTCGTCCGCTGTAAGCCTCAGGAGGGCACAAAGGTGGGTAGTGGTTCATGCAAGGCGTGCTCCTGCTCCGAAGTGCGTAGTGGACGTCGTCGTTGCATTCCATTGGATGAATCTGGAAACTGCCTCCGTCCCAGCGGGGTTGGCCGGCTCCGAACAAGACAACAGCTCAAGCCGGAATATTCCTATTCTCCGACCACCGATCTCGTCCGACGGCCCAGCTCCAACTCCACAACAGCCCCGGCCGTGGAAATTGGCATGGACGCCCCGCCCCCGACCGTTCCTGGAGCGAACTTGTGGGCCTAAAGACATATGCAACGGGGGCTGGGACGAGGTGACAGCCAGGGCCCCCTGCATGAACAATGCCACGGGCCACACTAGACTTGACCACCGTCAAAAAGATGCCCTGGAGATGCTGGAAATATCGGGCACGTACTGTCAGTTCAGGTTTGTTTTGGCGATGAATGGAGTGGGGAGTCGCTGGGGCTATTCGTTCTCCCGTCTTTTTTGGTTTGATTGCGAGAAGTTTGGCGGCTGGCTGTGCTGGGTCTTTGGGAAGAGATGAGATGAGGAGATGGCGGTGTGGGCAAGCAGGCAGCGACCGGCCAGGCAACCGGCCGAGCTCGCAGTTCGGTAAGGGGGCGGAGATCCATTGGGCCACACCGAACGATGACATGGGGCTAATATATAAATAGAGCACCAACCAGCACCGAAGTACACAAGCCTGGTGGGACGAACCAACGCCAGTGATGAACTGAGCTTGAATTCCTAAAGCCAGGGGCACTGAAATATTTATACCTAGTCTATGGCCGCCCTGGCAACCGCAACTGAGCAAGGACACAACTGCGCCATGCGCCTGATGACCGAAGGAGAAGAAGGAGCGCAGCAAAGACAGGCCGGAGCATGGTCGCCAATTTGAGTCATCTCGCTTCTGTGCCGGGTTACAGGGGATACTCTTCCGCGAGCCGCCGCTGTAGCTGTGGATACCTGAGTAATCCCGGACTTGTACACCGAGAGGGGAAATGAGGCTCTTCATGGCCCTTCTGGTTGGGTAGCCCTTACTGGCATGGTTGTTCCTTCCCTGAGCTCTGCGCCATCTTGCCGATGGACGGCCAAGTACCAAACCTGTTGGGGCCACCCCTTTTAGTTAGTATCTTGGAGGATTCACGGGTCTACCTACTGCATTGTTCGTACAAATAACTACCTCCAGCTGTGTACTTGCCCGTAGCAACATGTCGTGGAAGGAGCGAGGGGGATCTACTTTGTGTCTAAAAGGGAGGGACCTTCCTCGCCTTGCTCCTAGATACCCCCCTCCCCCTTTACAAATCTAACTTGTTGATACCTCTTCCTCTTTCCTCAGCGAAGATAATACTTGATTTCAGGCAGGGGCATAGCGAACCTCGCCTCCTGTGGTCCACATTGCTCCATGTCCACCCCTCCCCAGCAAATCTGTCTTGTTTACTCCGTACACTTCTTCAATTCCCCTCCGTGGATCTACTTGATTTCTGGCAGAGACTTAGCGAGCCTTACCTCCTGGGTCCATTCACCTTGCTCCCATGTAACCCCTCTTCCCCCCCCCCCCGTTTTTTTTTTTTTCAACAGATCTAGCTTGTTTACAGCTCTTACTTTTCTCCTCGGTGGATCTTCATTTCTGGCAGGGACTCAGCGAGCCGTCATTAGCCTTCTAGGCTTACCCTACTCCATGTTGTCCAATCTACCCTGCTCACCTTTTGTTTTTTTCCCCTTCTCCTCCATCTTCTCGGAAGTCCATCAGAGTTTTCTCTCCATCATGTCCACTCCGTGTGACGTTCATCTTGGACATCTAAACGCGTCAAGTCCCAGAGAGGGATGGTAACAGGAAAATACTTTTCATTGCTGGACTCAAGTCCTTCTCCCCCCAAAACACACACAAAGATGCACGTTTGGCTCTCGATTGTCGAAGAAGTCAAAACTTTTTCTTTATCAAATCAAATAGCTAACGTGTTTTTCTCTTCAGATACCACCACCGCAGATCTTTGCCACTGCCCCAGAAGGAGAAGAGAAGAAGATACCACCCATCCTCATCATCCTCCCGAAGCCAAACACCGCGAGACACGTCTCTCCGTCCACGCATTCTCAGGGCTCCTGACCCAAAACAGGACCAGACTCCGCGGTTGAGGGCGGAGACGCCGCCGCCGCCCACACCGGTCCCTATCCGATACCCCCTCAAGTCGAAGCGAACTGCCTGGCGAGCACAGCGGTCAGGATGACTGTGAGGTACGCCAGAGCCAGACGGAGTGCTCCCATGCTACCGGTGTACAGCATCGTTACTACCGCGAGGACGCATATCCCCAGAGCCAACCCGCTGAAGATGTCCGACGAGCCGGATCCGAAGATCAGCAGACTCACGGGCAGGATGATTGTCAGCAAGACGCCGACGACTGAGGTCGTCTTTGCTGTGACGTCGATCCGGTCCATCCCGATACTCGTGATTTGAAACCCGTCTTTCGTGAATTCTTCTGCCGGCATCCAAAACTGCGAGACAGAACAAGATATTAGCAGTGAAAAAGAAGCTTATTGGCCGACATATTGACTGTGGATTGACCCACTAGGTCGACGTGTTGGTCGGTGGAGTTGAAGAAGCAGGAGAAACACTTACCAGCAACCACCTCAACTTACGACTGAGGATATACTCGAGAAGCCGATATACTGGATCTTTATCCGTGGCGACTCTAAACATGCCCTTCTCACCCCCAGGGGGTAGGTTATAATCTCGGACGTGGCGCTTGATGATGTTCTCCATCCGCCGGAGACTCTTCACATCGGGAACACTCATCGTTTCGATGGTACGGTGAAGGACCAAATCCTGATCTATGGGTATAAGGGGGGAATGTGGTTAGTGATATGTTGTTTTCGTTTCCGCTTGACTCATTAGGCGATTTCTCGCCCTAGTCTTATCAGGTGTGGATTGCAGGAAGGGTAGGTTGACATACTGCGATTCCGGGTCCTGATACACAGCTCTTCATACAACTCATCACGCTCACCCCGAGCCGGTCCAACCCCGTCTTTCTCGCGCTGAAGAACCTTTCCGGTTATAGCGTCTATCATATCCTCTTGATATCTCTCCAAGAGGTAGAATAGATCCGAACGGACACAATGGAAGTCGAGAGTCCTATCCGTGGCCAGCGCAATGGCCACCCCAGGCCAGCCTTCACGGGCTACATTATTGGGAGAGGTTAGTTTGCTAAACAGTTCGCAGGTGTTCGGATTCGAGACGGCGGCCGTAGGCTGGCGTTCTGGTGGATTGGTACATACACTTCTCGAATTCCCTCCAAAGGCGATGTGCGCGAGCTACAAGGTCTTCGACCTCCTGAGCGCCTTGGACGCCCATCTCTAGATCTCGAGGCTCGGTCATCTTTGAGGGATGTAACTAACCGAAGATTGATCTATATGTCCTGGGAAGAAGAAGAAAAAAGGAGAAATGTCTTGAGAGGCGCTTGGTGAGACTGGAGAGCAACGACGAGAATGTTGTCCAGAGGGAGGGGAGCGAAAGGACGCTCCTTTTATATATCGCCGGGACTCGAGAGAACCCATCCATCCCATTACCCAACCGTCTACCGCCTACCGCCCATCGAACGAGACGGACCTGATTGAGGCCATGGCAATGCAAGAGCAAAGGGCATAATGGGGAGAGAGAGAGGCAATGCACCCTCAAGTCTCTTGCCAATCTGCTCTAGTTGAAGGACACCATCTCTTTACCAGAAATGGGCTTGGATATTCTCATGGATGGGTATAACTGTTGACATTTGGCACGATGCATTGTCGCCGACAGGTACCGCGTAGGTACATACCTCAGCCGTGTTTGTACACCGTTTGACCCTAAAACGTTAACTTGGCAAGAGGGCGCGGCGCTTCTTGGGTGGACCGGCCCGCTGGCGGATCCATGCTTGCAACCTGCTGCGCCAGCCGCAGGCGGTCCACAATAGACGCGAAGACGCGGAGTTCTAACGACCTGTCATCGTATTGTCTTGTCTCGTCTAAGCGAGGAGTCAAGCTACTATTTACTCGAGCTGCCACAAGTTTCTCCCCACCCAGACGTTCCCGGATGTATTTCTATAGATATTTCTACCTATGCCGTCCACCGGTTATATATTTTTCAAATTCATGAGGACAAATCATTCGAATTCCGCATACTTTTATTCCCCTTGCCGTGCTCGTCGGGTGAACTGTGTTCACCACACCCAGGAGATAACCCCCTGTTTTT